>OY979716.1:25411417-25908417 GCA_963855995.1 Muricea muricata
TTCAAAATGCTCCATTTTTTTATAAACCTAGTATAATGTTGCCAATATGAACGAAATGTTATCGAGTTAAAGCTATACTAGTAACTCTAGACAGGGTTATATAAATATATTGGTAATGGAAATGCTAAACACAAATTGCATGTTGAATGGCTACTTTTTATCACATTGCTGTTGTTTGACATTCGTGATTATACCTTTTGCTCTGTCTCAACGCTCTTTTATATTTTTCAAATCAAAAATATAACACGAATCGATAAATCCATTTCAATATATCGATTTCAAATCAGCAATATTAAACATGCATACTCTGATGTTGATTTAAAATTGTAGCATTTAATATTGTTGTGAGTTCAATCGATAACAGTAAATTCAATGCACGTTTCTTAAACTGCCGAGAAAACGATGTCGAAAACATAATGAGAGTACCTTTGTGCAGCGCACGAAATGGAAGTGACATGCTCGTGGAATCCCCAGGTCTGCAGTAGTCGTTTGTTTCCATTTTTATTGCGTCAGGCAATAAAATTAGGAACAAAAATTTTACAAATGGGAACGCCGTCTTGAAGAAACGTTTCATCGTGTAGTTAGTTCTGTTATTGAAATTTCCAGGCGTATTTTGCAGCTATTTATTGCGTTTCCACCGTTGTCTTTAAAACTAAAGTAAAGGAAAAAGTTTAGGCGCCCTGTCAGATGCAGATTTGTGTAGTTGTGGTTATATATCAATATTTTCCCTTTCATTTATCCATCTCCAGCTGCCACCGAGGCTCATCTTTCAATCGTTTAAACTACCAGCATAGACTTGTGGAGTGTCTTTAATTAGGAGAAATGATGTCGACTTGCGGGCGTTAAATAAGTCAATAAATTATGTAACTCAATATTTCGATAAAAACACACTTCTCATTTTCAGTCGATACGATTTTATCTCTTTTGGCCAGACTTTTTTGGGTTTTTTGAAAGACTTGAGAATGCATGGTATGTCGATCTCGTCTTTTCCGATAACGATGCATGTTAAAATCGTAGGCATAATTTTCAGATTCCCAATCAACTGAAGTATGCAGATTGATTGCACAAAAACGAATATTACGCAAAAACGAATAAAATACAAAATAAAAGACAAACCTACCACAACGTAACACAGCATATCGGTGATCCGGCACGCCAGCTTCGTCGTACATAAATGTCATTGTTAGATGTAGAAACATTTGCTTTATTATACATCACTCGGCCAATTAGGATGCAGTCACATGCTACGCCCCTCAGCCAATTATATTCAAGCTAGCATTCGAGCCAATATCTTTATTTTAGTTCTCTGTTTTCGTACTTTTTCTAGCCTTTCATGATAGGTAGATCTCAGCATCTAAAAAATATATTGGTTACACGTGTGAAAGCAAATCAGACACTTGAAAATTAAATCTACAAAAAGTGTCCCTCGGTTGAGACCCATGCATGAGTGAATAAATTAGGTCACGTTTGGCTCTGTCTTTAATGGATTTTAAATAAATATTTTTCTTAACCACCGACAAACAGTCCTTCTAAAGTGTGTTTAAACGAGTTGTTTTTTATTCTTAAGTCTGCTATTATTTTAAATAGCACGAAGGCTAAAGAAAAGCTTGAGCCCAACAAAACCATGTTCAGTTTAGACGGCCATCGCCTGCGCAATTTTTCGAAGAATGTAAATCGATCAAAATCATGAGATTTAGCATTTTTATCCTTTCAGTCCACTTTTGCTGTAAGAAATGCCAAGTTAGTAAATGATAAGGTTGAGTTTTTTAAAAATAAAATTGGTGCACAATCCTATAGCCATTTATACAAAATGTGAGAACATCAATATATTTTAAAAGGCTTATTATTGAAGCTTTCAGCGATGTAGACTTCGTGCGTGAGGCTATGTGTTTGTTTTTCTTAGCAAGAGCGGAAAACAAGCAACAGCTGTTTTAAAGCATATGGGTGTATTTCATTTTGCTTCACAATTTCCATTCAGAAAAATTCGTCCTGATACGGAATGCATGTCATGACGTCATCAGCGAGTTTCGTGGCATTGTTCCTGTTTTTTTGCTTTCATAGAAACAATCCTATATGTGTTGCGTGATATTTTTTCTCAACTTAGGCGACAAGGTAATTATAAAAATACATTAAGAAAATTGGTCTCACTTTAGAGCGAATTGCTTTTAGTGCAGCAACAAAATTGCTCCCAATTCGATGTTTGTTTTTAGATGCAGACCTTATGCAAGTGTTTTATTGTATTTTTAGCAATAATGTGTTCATGCGTAGGATAATAACTACCACAAATTCGAAGGTTTTTTTTAGAGGATTCTTATTAATGAGTCCAGCAAAACGCTCGGCCATTAGACAGTAGGGTTCGTCATTGCCACCCCCTGGTACTCCCTTACGCGCTGATGTTATAATTTTCTTGTTTTAACAAGACATCGGCTTAGGCGTTTACTCCACCTGCCTAGGAAAAAGTCAACACAAAGTTGAATTTGCAACAAAGTAAACGAGTGAAGGGCTTATCCAGCTGCTCGGCAGACTTAAAAGGCCGTTTACTGGGTTATGTCATGTATATATACAGTGCATATTGCTAAATAATGATGGAAACATTGTCCATTGCGTAATTCTAATATATTTATTGAAGCGCGTGGCTCCTAGCCAAGCTTCGCGATGAAATCTTTCAAAATCTATTGCTTCATAACATGCGGGGTAGGAAGGCTTGCGTGAAAACCTCCTTGTCATTTTTTGTTCAGTATATACATATATTAACGTGTGCGATGTCAAAAATTGAAGTGGAAGCATTGTCAATAATTGCGTTGGAATCCCCATTAGCGATGTAGTTCAGAATAAAATTTGCCGCTTTAAAACATTTTGAATGAGAATTTTGCACCGGGAAACTTGATGCCGTTTATATGTTCCAGCATACATCTAAAAATGTGTTCTAAACGTTTGAAACGTCTGTTCTGAACGTTGTGTTGTTAAATCTCAGCAATGCTTTGCGATGGCAAGCGGCCAAGTGCGATGGACTCTGTTGAAATATGTCGTTTTAAAACATTTTGGGGGAGCAATTTTGCACCTAGAAGCTTTTCCAGTTTAGATGTTTCAATATACGTACATGTTAAAATGTTACAATATACTTGTTGATTCTCAGTTATAACATTGGGCGAAGTACAAAAATATTCATGATAAAGTTAACTTTGAATTGTACAAAGCCAAAAAGAGTTATTTTTGTGATAAATTTGAGGATTGTGCTCGGACTAAAGATCCTAAACAAAGCTGGCACCACATTAATCCCCTTATGAGCAAGAATTATAAATTTTTAATTGGATTTTTAATCTTTGGAGTCTATACAGACGATTGGAAGAAGGCTTGGGTTGTACCTATCTATAAACTAGAAATTAAAATAGAAAAAAATGTGAAAATTATAGACTAATAACAATCCTATCAATTATTAGTAAAATCTTTGAGAGATCCGTTTTTAATCAATTGTATGAATTTTTGAACTCTAATTCTTTACTTTCTAAACATTAATTTGGATTTCGCCCAAAAAATTCTACTCTAGCAGCACTCATCCAAATGTGTGATGCTTGGTATGAGAATATGGACAATGGCGAACTAAATGGTGTAGTCTTTATTGATAGTCGAAAAGCTTTCGACTCTATTAATCACAACATTCTTCTTCGAATTCATAAAATGAAAGAACAATTTGAAATTTCAAATATCGAGTTAAAACTATTTGAATCCTATCTTTCTGACAGGGAACAACGGTGTAATGTCTTCATCAAAAAGGATTTTTGTGGGCTCCCTCAAGGATCCATATAGGCCCCTTACTGTTCCTACTTTATATTAATGATTTACCTGATTGTCTTGAGAAGTCAACCCCATGCTTGTATGCTGACGATACACAGACATTTTCATCTGCTAAAGGCTGTGAAGAACTTAATGCTAATTTAAATCATGATTTACACAACGTTAGTCAATGGCTGGTCAAAAACAAACTGCATCATCATTCAGCAAAAACCAAATTAATTAATGTATGTCGAATCAAATCATAGCCTTGCAGCCCTTGCTAAAATTGATGACAAGTTCTCCGCAATGATTAATAATCTACCGATTCCCAGAGTGCAATCAATCTCGTGTCTGGGAGTTAAACTTGATGAAACATTGAGCTGGAAAAACATATAGATATGATTTGTAAAAAAGTTGGAACGGGCGCAGGAATTTTAAGGCGTATTAAGCCCTATGTTCCTGCAAACATTTTGACATCGGTTTATAATGCTCTAATACAACCTTATTTCGATTACTGTTCTCCACTTTGGGGAGTCTGTAATAAAACACTGAGAGATTAGAGTTTACAAAGATTTCAAAACTGGGCCGCCAGAATAAAGCTGGCGTTTGTTACGAGAGCAGATCTGCTGACGTTCTTAGATCTCTTGATTGGGAAAATTTAGAAACAAGATGGTACTCAGATATGACTACATTTTTATATAAAGTTTTGAATAATAGTGCTGTACCAACTCTGAAAGATTCTTTCATTGATAGAAGTATTTCACAGAAAAATTATAATCTTAGAAATTTTCAAACTGACCTCACCCTTCCAAGGCCAAAAAGAGAATTTCTTAAAAGAAGCTTTAAATACAGCGGTGCTTACCTTTGGAATAACCTTTCGCTGGAAGCTAAGCAAGCTAGCGCTCATTCAATCTCACTTTCTAAAAGATATATATCGGGGTCACACCACAGTAAACATCAGTAACTTTTGATATTGCACATGTAGTAGAAGTCTTGTTTACTTTTTATATTTTCTTCTTGTATTTTTTTATGAATGCTCCCCGTGAAAATCAACTTTTGCAGTTGTTGGGGCCAGCGTCGTTAAATAAAGTGTTAAAATAATGTGCGTTCTGTTAAGATCTTTTGCTAAAATTGAACTAGTTTAATACTTTCGCTTGAAGCATAGTCAATGTGGACATAGTCTGGAAACCTAGCGAACTTCAAAGCGTTTATAATGAGTTGTCTAATCTTCTTTATCTTGAGATGTCTTCGCCGCGCATAAAACTTTTGAAATTGTGCTTATTGATATCTCAATAGCATGGTTGAGTGCCTCGGACGGGGCAACGTTATTGGACGATTGTTTCATTAACGATCATGTCGGTAGTCTTGTATTTCGTTCATGGGTGAACGATGACTTTGCCGTAATATAGCTCGGCTTTTACGCAACGCAAAAGAAAACGAGTACCATCTATGGAATCACCATATAAAGATCTATTAGAAAATCTTTTTAGATTTTTTATACAATGCAATACAGCCGATTTATGGCCGTTTAGATATATGAAATTTGATATATCGTAGTAAAATGTAGTAAATTGTCAATAAAAATACATTTTAAACAGTCACCTTTGATTGAAAATATCTCCGCTTCTTCTTGGGTTTATTTCTTAGCAATTGTACCAGCAGAATTGCCTTGAAAAGCTCTTTTTAGTGATCTATATTTTGTAACTATATGCACACAATTCGCTGAGAACAAAGACGCATTCCATTGTAGCAAGAAAACCGGAAGTAAAATGTTTTGTGACCCCAAACTATACAGACAATGACCCCTAGACACTCAAACACACCGGCAATCGATTCTACCGGTCAATTTACCCCATATAGCATGTATTTCATGTGATTCTGACTATTGCATAACCAAATATAAGCCAAATTTGTAGAGCAAAGATCAACAGCGAAATTCCCGACATAAAAATGCTTGTAAATAAGCTTCTATTTGGCGTATGGAAACGAAAGTTTCAGTACAAAAGCGCTTGAATATAAGCCATATTTCCTAACTAATATTTAGTAATAATCATTGGAAGATGTTTCACAGAATAAGAGTAATTTTCTCATAACTCGAGTAAATGACGGTAAGTTTCAATCAAATCTTAAATATATTTGCAAGTATAGCGTTTGACAATAATATTAGCCCCTCAATCGAAAGCTTTTTATGAGAGGAATACAATGATACTAGATTCATTTCTTAGGGGCTTACACAGCGATAGAAAATTAGATTTTAGTGCATTTTTATTCACTTCCATCCGGCAACACCAAAAATTCATTGTCTGCACTGTCCACTTTTTGCAAGTCAGCATAAACACGAACAAAGGGATAGAACGAAGATGTTGGCTTCGTATCCAGACCATATCTAGATTTACTTTGATTGATAGTTTGAAATATAAATGATATGTCATCCGTGCTTGTTATCCATAATATATATATACATATACTGTATATACAGAGTGTCCCAGAAAAAAAGTGACACTATAGAAATTATCTCATTGTTCTTAAACTGCTCTTAAACGCGCGTGATTTCACATCTGGGAATTTAATGAAATTGTATTTTGCATTTAAGCATTTTAAAGCGTTTTCGCTTCGTCCAAATATTTTAACGTCCTTGACAAGCAAAACGAATACACTAATTGACGGTTTGCTTTTTATTTTACGCGTAACAACAATCGATTAAATAAATATGCGAGCTATGGCCGTGCTCTTCAACATGCCCCCCATTTCTTTCCACGAAGAGTTGTAAACACTTTGTTCTTGAGATACCCCCACAGAAAAAAATCAGATGGGGTTAAATTTGGCGAGCAAGGTGGTCATTCCACATATATAATATTATGTATAGTTATTTTGAGGCAGCGAGGGGATATGTGATAACGTACTTATTTTTCACATTGGCGAGGTTGCATTAATGAGGCTTAATGCAATTACCATTGTTTTGAATAGGTTATTATCTTTAAGAAACGTTCTGCTCAAGTGAATCCTATGTTACTTATTACGTTCATCAAATGCAACACGAGGTTATTATTTTAAATAATGACCCCCATTATGTAAATAACAACCCCAAGAAACCAATTTGGTTACATAGCCAAATTGACCATTTCAACGTTTATTTACACTTCTAAAAAAGGGCATTTATACTCACACGAGTATCGTTATTTTAGAAAGTGAAATGGTCAATTGCATATGTAGTTCAACAGCTCCATGTTTTGCTGAACTAAATAATGAACCATCATAGCCTACAGCTTTGCCTTTTTTATTGATGTCAAATTAACACTTCAACAACTTGCTTTCCATCACATAACTCTACATTCAACTACAACATCCCAGTTTTAAGACCACTAGGACTTCTTCACTATTGTTACGTTACAATTTCCACCACTGATATTTAAAACAATCGATCCCATTCGATCAGCTCGTTTATCTCTAGATATTTTTGAAAACTACTTATTATTTCACAAAGCGTCTTTCCTGGATATCTTTCTCATCCGTCCTTTCTTACCTTTGCGATGAACTGACTTAATACTTCGTTCAAATCAACTACCGGCATCTTATGAACGTCTGACTCATAAATCAATAAAATACTGTCAACCAAACAAAGCTCCATTTCATCCTTACAATTTTCGCCGCGCCAATTTCTCCAAGCTTCAAACATTCTATAAGCCCACATTGCTTTTTTCTTGGTATTCTCGGGGATACTTCGCGAAGCCAATTCAATCATATTTTTACTCCTACATATCTCAAACCGATTAGACGCACTTTCTTGTCCGAATGTAAGATAAAAATAACCATTATTTTGATTACAATTTGCACCTACACCTACAGAATAATCAATGCTTCTTGCCAACTGTTGAATGAAATTTAGGGCACTTTTCACCTTTTCTATCTATCGGGTCTTTTACAGCCGAAATGCATCGACTGTCACCGTCCACCTGGCATGATCCTTCGAATTCCAAACAACTGCTCCCCTCTTCGAACAAGTCTAGTGCCTGCGAAAGTATTTCATCCAGCCAGTCGTCTTGCAAATCAAACTGAAACTCATTATTTGTTTTGTGAGACTCTTCGCCACAAAAACCAGAGTCTTCCCTTCTCAAATTGTACATATCGCTTCGATATCAATAACTACATTATACAAAATACTCCATATATATGCAAATACGTTATTAATTAATTTAGTACAAAGTACATTTAAACAAGGAAGGTGTTAATTTTAATTTGCCACAGCAATGCAATTGTAGCTCCTGCACACATGTCTTTGCTCAAAACCTAACCACAATGTGCATTATGTTTTGTCGGACAATACCCTCGCTCTCGGTATTACTCTACACATAATAGAAATAAATTCGTTATAAAAGGTACTTAATGAAACGAGTCACAAACAATGATCGCTTTTGTTTCAGAAAGAAAAAGACAAAGCATGATCAGATTGGCGCAGTATGTTAGTGCTTCTTGTAATTGGTCATATCTCGTCAACGAAGTGAAATAATAGAACAAAGGAGAAATTACACACCATGAAGTTTTAAATCACAAGGTCATCACTTGAATTGTAAAACACTGCATGTGTTCGTTGTGTTTGCGATGCTAGATAGTTATACACGATGAGTGAGTCGGACGAAGTCTTTTATATCACCCAAAATACATTCAGTGGCGTTGAATTTCGAACAATTGAATAAATGAGATTCTGGGTAATGCGGTGGAAGAGTTTGATGATAAGAACGAAAGCAAAAACATGCTCAGGACAAAGACGACGAACAGAATGTTACAGGGGAATATTATAGGGGAACATTATCGGGGAATATTACAGGGGAATACTGTAGGGGAATATTTTCCCAGGGGAATATTACAGGGGAATATTATAGGGAATATTAAGGAAATTATTAATTTATTAATTGTTTTGCCTTTGAATTTGGTCATTGTTTTCAGCCCCGCTCTCCCCTGTTGAAATCAAAAACCGCCCCTAGCTTTTCAAACGCTTAACTGACAGGGGTTATTAAATACACTTTATGTGAAAAATAAGTTAATGATAATAATGATAATACTTAAAACTTATGAGTTTAGTTAATCTGCTAGTTGTGAAGTTGCTAGTTGCGAGCTGCGAGTTGCGAGTTGCGAGTTGCGAGTTGCGAGCTGCAAGCTGCAAGTTGCGAGTTGCGAGCTGCGAGTTGGACAGATCATGCAATAAAATACTTTAACTGTTATGATGTTGTGTTCAATATAACCACTGAGGTTTTACTGCAATTTGCCCAAAGCCGGCGTTTTTTTCCATGTTTTCAAACATTGCAGCTCCACAATTGACCTGAAAGTGTGTGTCAAATTGAGCCACAAAATTTCAATCATTCGTAAAGCGAGTTGTTCCCCTTACGTCAATAATCACAATGTTACTCAGTCTTAGTCTAGTTTTTCAATAATTTGGACATGGGAATAGATATTTAAAATGGTCAAATATGCCTGAGTGGTTGCATCTAATTAAAATAAACTTTTGAGCAATTGTGACTGGATGAAAACACTCGAAGGGAGCTTGCTATGTGACTCTTGCGAGAGTGGAAAGAGCCTTTATGCTTTCAAAAAAGGGAATTTCAAGTAATTGTCCAATCCCTAACCCTAACCCTAACCCTAACTCGCTGCTCGCAACTCGCAACTCGCAGCTCGCAACTCGCAACTCGCAACTGGCAGCTCGCAACTCGCAACTCGCAGCTCGCAACTCGCAACTCGCAGCTAGAAACTTCACAGCTCGCAAATTACCTGTTCCCAACACTTATATAGCGCAAACTGATCAACATTCTAATATGATCAAATGCGCTTTCAACAATGGAAATATAATTATTAAAACTAATCTAATTATATACATCAAGTAATTACTCAGGCGCCATGAAAAGGTTTTCTGAAAAGGTGAGTTTTTAACATTTTCTAAAACTAGTAAAATGTTGAAGCGCAATGACACGATTCTCTCCGAATACTTCATTGAGGCGATCCTGGACTTCAATGAGGCGATGAGCTGGAGCGCCATCTCTTGCCCACCAAAGACCTCGAAATAATCCCTCCCAAAATTGATCGTTAAAGTGCATGGCAAGTTGCCGAAAAGCAAACTCGTTCAGCATTCGTAGATATGCCAGGCCGTTCACGCTCCCATAAAACAAGTAAGGCATCAAAATTACACCATTACCGCAGAGTACTGCCCAGATGGTGAGTTTAGTGATCGAAGTTAAATGCCGGTGGACTTCCTTTCGGTACATACTCGCGCACATTCTGAGAGTTATCAACCTCTCTATTCCAGGCAAATCCTGCTTCATTTCCGATAAAAATTCGTTCCGACAGTGTTCGTTAAATCAATTTGAATAGCGTTGCCCACCCGTTCCTTGTGTTCTAAGTCATATATAGTGAGATTTCAACTCAGTTCTAAAATTTAGAACGTCGCACATGCAACATATCCTCAATCTGGGATTACAAATAATAGGAACTTGTCAAACTGGCTGGCATTTAGAATAGTTGGTAATCCCAAGCGATTTAATAACTCTAGTACCCAGGACACATAAATTTGAGATAGGCCAAGATGATCTCTTACTCAAATTATGGCTATATCTAAAAATTGGTACGCGTAGCGTACATGTGGGTGGCCGCAACGAAGTAAGCCAAGGCACTCCAAATTATAATTGTACATTGCTAAGTATTGTGACCATGTTAAACAAGCTGCATGATCATTATTTTGCAGGTTATGCTCAAACCCAGACTAACTGCAATGCTATGTTTAATGTATGCAAAAGGACTTCTTTTTGAAATAGGTGCATGCTAGTCTAGATTTGGTACAAAAAACCTCCACATAAGGTATAAGGAATTAAAGTTTTTGTAAGTTAAGCTAGGCCACAATGCATTAATGCACTCTCCCGACAAAAGGGGCGCCAGTAGATATATATGTTGGAATCAGTAAACGAGCAGTTACACGAGTATATTTAAATACACCAATTAGATCATATGAGGTACACTATGTAGAGAACGTATCTATAACATCGTAGCTAATATCAATTTTACGAGCGTGATTTACATATATGCACTACTTTTTAGTCTTTAATATCCAATATCTTTGCCATGGATGTGATGATGTACTGCATACAGACAACCCTTTGCATGAGAGAGAATATTGCTCCAAAGGATTTTTGCATTATCTCCCACCAACACAGAATGTTTCAATTGAAGGAAAACTTATTTATATAGGTATAATTAATTAGCCTATTAGAGTGCAAGACTCTCCCATTGACCAGCAAAATCGTCTTACGTTAAACAGAGTAAAAGAATAAAGCAGGGCGCTTTGGGCACATTGCTGCTGCATAATGGGTTTACAAGACAAAATTCAAAAGATTTATTTGTACCCATAATAAATATTAATATTACATTTTGATTTTACTTAAAAAAAGAAAAAAAAACAAACTAATTATTGTGATAATACAATAAGGGTACTAGCTACCTGTAATAACCATAATGGCTAATAAGGTCAGGCAGCAGAAAGAAGGTTAAACTGGGTTTACAAATCCAAGAAGACAAAACACTCGAATAATATATATAAAAGCAATTTTTAACATTTTTTTTGCAAAGAAAAAGCAAAAAATGTGGCTATCATTCTAAGTATACGAAAAAAAACAATAAAACTGCAAAAAAATCAACTAATATTCATCAATGACACATTGGTAGATTGTTTAGTTAACCCATTGCAGGGCAAGACTCTACCCTTTGACCTTGGTGGGTAATCCAAATGGGCGTGAGCATACTGTATATATATATACTTATTACTTATTGAAAATATTTTAAAAGTTTTGATTGGTTAAGAGCTAAATGAGAAATCCTCATATCCGCTTTGTGGTTGTCCAAATTTGGGGTTGAAAATAAATATACGACATTATGACTCATTTCGTCGTAAATTGAAAACAAATTTACGACATTATGGCTCATTTCGTCGTATATTGACTGACCTTTGTTAAAATAAACCTTTCGTCGTAATCTGACAATTGTTTTAAGAACATTTCTTTCCGTAGTCTGATTGGCTTATTAAAGTTTTCGAACAATTTCATGCTGTTCTATTATTAGCAGCTTGTGTCTTCTTACTTACAAAGCAAGCGTTTAAACTGAGTTTAAAATCTTTTCAAACAATAATAAAACAATTATTGAATTCGGTTCTCGCTGGATGTAAGGAATTATTAAGGCCTCGGTTTGTGTTATATGCCTCAGCCTTCGGCTTCGGCAGATAACACAATCCTCTGCCATAATAATTCCTCATATTCTGCTTGACCTCATTCAATAATTGCTTAATATCTCACATATATACATACTTGTGCCTTTATCAGGGCGATAGCAGGGTGACCTAAAAACGATATCGTCACTGATATCGTTTTTAGTCACTGATATCGCTTTTTGTCCTGCTAAATTTGTCTCTGTCAAAACAAAGATGGCAGCTATAGCACAACTCGTGGTAGTGAATTTGGAGAACTAAAATCACAAGAATAGGCAACCTTACAGCGGCAGAAGCTGAAAAGAACGACCAGCTTTTAAAAGATAAGTTATTCTTTGTTTGTTTGTGATGAATGATAGTGTATATGATGAGAATAGGTTACTGTATCTAAATCTTACTCCAAATCAGCAGGATCATACAGCACAAGCGTGGTTGTGACTTGTTAATTCTTTCGACATGCTTCATGAACTATTATTGAGAATAATTATTAATGTACAGTTATATTTGATGCAAATCATATACACATGTTATAAATTTTTCAAAGCTTTGTTGCAAATCTTGTAGCAATGCAGCTTTGAAACAATGTGTTTCTGATAACATGGTCATGTTAATCACTACGAAAGGTTAGTTATTATTTACACACTACATTTAGATATACTTTTTTATTGCATGTACATGTATATACATTTAATATAATATACAGTAAAATAATCGTTATGATAAGTGGCCAACATGTAATCATCCTGTTATGTATAACCTCTTAGGACGCTTTGATCTTCACTAGTTTGGCTTAGTGTGTGACGAATGTGGGGTAGTCCAATCACCAATGTCCATGAAGAACGTTTTGAAAAATGGCTTTTGGCCTGGTTCCCCTTGTAACATTAATATCTGTTTGACAAACAAGTATTTCGGGTGTGGGAAACCTTTCGTATGCGGATGCCAGGGTCGTCTGAATCTGCCTTGATCAAAACTCTTGAGCACTTATCATTGCTGAGAGGAAGGATATATTTCATAATCTAGGCTAATGTAGTAGCATTTCAACTTTAATTCTGAATCATTCTGTAACTTGAAAGAGTAATATTTTGTTTATTGACCACGGCTTAGACTTAGTAGTTCTGGAGCAAAAACTTTGTAATAGTAAATATGGTATTTTCCCCAAACCAAAACAAGAACTATTTTTATCAGCATGAAAAACTACAAAGAGTATGACCTTATGACCACATCTTATTTTTAGCCGGTATTTAACTGCAAACTTCTCTCAGAGCCAATTAATTTAAATTCTATTTTGTCGTAAACGTTTCACTTAATTTGATTTTTAATGTTCATCTTGTTAGAGTGTATCTCAATGGCGATACTGCCAACATGAAATTGATAAGCTGCAAGTCATCTGTTGGTTAGATTATCCTCCATATTATGTTTCACAACATTCAGCACATGTGTATGGCAACCAGAAACTATACAGATTCAAAAATGTGCCCAGGTATATTGTACAGTCAAGCAGCTGTTAAAGAGCTTATAAGTCCAAAATGGTTTATTGGGGATTCAGATAGAGCTAAAAAAGTCAGTTAGGAAGTTATGATTTAGTTTTTTTCGTTAAGCGTTTAGTTACAGAAATAACCGGGCTCAAAGAAGCCAACTCGTTGAAAAAGTGCGCGCTTGTGGGCGACTGGATCCCACGAAAATGTTTATGTAGACTTGATATACAATTACATAGTAATTTTAATCTCGAAGCTCAAAGATCAGCTAATTTTGCGGAAAAAAGTTGGAATGTCTAGCTCAAATTCATTCTCAAGTACACATAGCAAGGCTTCTACAAGCATGCCTCTTTTTTCCTAAATTGGTTCCTGGGATCCAGTTCTCTAAGCGTAATATTGGGATGCGCACTTTTTCCTAAATGTGGCCAAACTCACCCAATACGTCTATAATTACACGCTTATAAGCGCATCAAATTGAAACGTAATTGGCGCAGACATGCGGTGATAATAGGTGTCAGATACCTAACGAAATGAACTGTCGGTGTATGTAAGGTTGGAGGCTGGACACTATAGTCTTCAGCCTTGGCAAATAAATCACCAGGCATAAATACTGTTTTAAACGGTAAACTTTCGATTCGCCGCATTAGCTCAGTGGTCTAAGTCGTGCGTTTTTGACCTGTTTGTTTCGGGTTCGAGCCCAGTTACGCGCTTTTCTTTTATACTTTTTTTTCTTCTTCCTAATTTTTTGAATACTTTTTTTGTCTTATATTCTTATATTTTTTCTTATTAAAATTATTCTTATTAAAACTATTCTTATTAAAACTATTCTCACTCACTATTCTCACTCACTGGGCCTGTATCTACTTCACCAAATTAAGCTAAAGTGCGAGCCCGAAGGGCGAGTAAGGACTCGCTCCAGGTTGTAAAGCATCCCAACCGGTTAGGTATCTGACACCTATTATCACCGCATGTATGCGCCAATTACGTTTCAATTTGATGTGCTTATAAGCGTGTAATTATAGACGTATCGCCTGCCAAACTAGCACGTTTGACTGCATTTATCTCCACAATTAAACGCCCAACATAAAAACTAAATTACAACTTACTAACTAACTTTTTTAGGTCTATTTGGATCACCAAAAACCCATTTTGGGTTTATAAGCTTCTTAACTGCTTTCTAACTACGCAAATTGCAGTTAGTTAATGATAAAACGTGTCATTGGATTGGTTGATTAATTTTTGCGCTAACTATAGTTAACTTTAACTACGTTTCTTACAACTGGCCTTTGTACTCTAAAAGCTCACTGAAAGGTAAAAAAGTGGAAGCTGTTAACGTTGTTTTTGAATAGCTGTATACAGCTAATTCAGAAAGGTTGTTCTTTAAAACCTTAAACTTTAAGTGTGCTAAACATCATGGGAGCATCATTTAGGCCGTTTAGAGATCATCTACGAGCAGTCCGTGTGCTGGGCACCGAAATTGTTTAGTTTCATTGCCGTCATCTCGGTGCTACGGTAACTTCACATCTTTCTATAGATTTCGATGCGCTGAATTCAAATTTTGTTGTTCCCACTCGCGTAAACCCGCAGTTTTTTTGTAAACGATCATATAAGTTTCTTCATTTCGGCCATTTTGTATTTGGCGGCATCTTTCATCTTATGGCATTCCAGCACGAAGTATGTCACGTCTCGTTATCTTTTTCTTTCTGCAGTAACACAAAACCCTTTCATAAATCATGTAAGTAAGTAATCTTATAATCATTAAATAAGACAATGTATTGCACCATAATGTATTTACAATTTTCCCATATTATAGAACGAATATTGATGTAGGGTTGGGCGATATTTAAAAAAATCAACTCACGATTATTGTCATGGGAAATATCGCGATAATCGATATCGTGATTAATGAAATAAAAAAAATGACCATATATTTCAAGTACAATTAATGTCAAAGCATGTATAAACTTGTATATAATCTCATTAAAGACAAGTCATCAACAGATTAAAGTAATATGAAGGCTTTTCCTACTCTAATATTTACTGTTCATAACTGTTGTAATATAACGTGTACTGTTCAATTTTATTCCATGTTTTGTGGAAGTTAAGGAAGACTAAATTATGAACATGCAGTACAACTACTACGAAAAGCATTTACAATAATCGATGCCTTGCTAATACACTTTTTGAGGGTATATTTGTTGCTGGAATGCAAAGATACTTTCAACTTGTTTAGGATTCTGCAAGCTATATATATTTCTAAGCAATATCACGATAGCCATCGAACATGACGATAATTTCGATAAAATGTCACTCAAGTTTTTAGCTTCGATACGATAATCGCGATTGGAAATATCACGATAAATCAAAATATCGAAATATCGCCCAACCCTATATTGATGATAATTATTACACATTTGGTTTATATGAATAAGTAAACTATATTTACACGTTAAGAGTTTCATCATCGCTTGACCACTCAGCAGATTCGTCAAGCTCATTCTCACAGTTTGTGCAATCAATGCATTGGCACATATCATTACATGTGTTTAATGCTTTTTTGCAGGAGCACCGTTTGGTTGCGCAACCTGTTTTGCACTTACAATTGCAATTTGCAAGCAAAGCATCTGGGGCACAGTTTCCATCAATCCATACAATGCTTATTTTGCCTTCTGGGCTTAACTTCCAACCATGGTTGACTGGAGTTGGGGCATTAATGCTGGAACATGTAGACCGCTTCCATATTGCCGCTTGGTAATTGGCTCTCTGGATATGCTTTGAAGGCAATCTTTGTTCGGTGGCAAAGAAGAATCAGAAAACTTTCCAAGTCAGAACATGTTATAACGTAAAACGTTGACGCTGGATTCATTTTTTGCTTTGTATAACTTGCATACTGCTGCTTCCATTTCCTTTTCACACTGGTCATCAACAGAAAATTCGGTTCCCAGGGAGGTCAATACTGCAACAGATGTTGGATCATGTGACAGAACTTTCCAGCAAGATACTTTACTGTAGCCATGAAATGAGCTAGTTGAATCACATCCTAAAAATTACCAGAATTATTTACATCTCCCCAAAACTAATTTCTTTCCAATTCCTCATTTTACTGCATATTTTTATAAGAAAGAAAATATTCTATCAGTGGAGAATTGACCTTTCAGACATGCCCATGAAAATGGGTTGTTCCAAAAAAGATCCATTCCCCACCCACAGAGGAAATTTCCACCGTCCAAGGAGGGGGAGGGGAATCATCTAAAGAATGTCTTAAATTTATATAGGATGTCCGGAGAGGGAGGTATTGTTAATTTCCTCCGTGGGGGGGGGGGGAGGTGGATCTTTTCTGGAATGATGCAATATCAGGTGCCTTCATTCAACATCTCCCCTGTTCTAAAATGCTGCAACAAGTTGAAGCAAGTGGGGTTGTCTAGTAAAAAATTTCCCAGATCTGATCACACTGCATATGATAGAAATACTTATTATTTGTACATTACCAGTAAATGCATGAAATCCAATCAATGATCTACATTTTTCTTCTCCCAATTGCTGTGCAATATACTCCGTGTCAATTATTCTGGTATGGTTTTTCACTCCTGTTAGAAAATACAACTTGCTGGGAATAGTGAGAGAAAAATGTATCAATAACACAAAAACATCAGTATCTGGATTGCGGACAAGTACATTGTTATATCTTGTTGCATGTGATGCATGCAACAGCATTCTTGTATCAGCCTCCTCATGGTCACAAGGAAGTTCAGGGACTCTTTCAACAATGACAGGAACATCACTAGTAGCTGCTGGTAATAAACAATGGCACTGGTCATTCACACAAACATATAATATCAGTCCACATAACTTTGCAGACCTATACATGCAGCATCTTTGAAAAAGGAATTGGATAAGGGATACTTTGTTTGGCCCATGCTTCAGGAACTTTTTCCACTGTGTTGGAACCTTTTGCTCAGCTCCATAGATTTTGATGATGGTTGCTCCATCACTTGCTCGTACTGAGTGCTCAATATCCTTTATACTGAACTCTGGATATGTGTCAATGACAAAGTCCACCCTCAAACATTTGTGATACACACCTGTCTTTATCACAGTGTCAAATATCTGATCAGCCAGTTCACCAAATGTTGTTGGGGGTTTTGTAATTGCTTGAACAATTGCCATTGCATCTAGGATTAATGCACCACCTGCTGGAACGTTTTCAACACTCTCACTGTTCGTGGATGTCTCAATCAAATCCAAAAGCTTGCTTTTTGGTGTCTTATGCAGCGAACCTGCTCTGTTGAAATGGACAAAGGGAAAGGGCCAAGGGAATATGATAAGACTTCTTTCATATTGATGTTTATGCTTTGGGCAAGTAACAACATGCGAGCAAATAGGTTTCGGTTACTCTTTAGTGTAGCTTCAGTACCATTCTTAGAAGTAACTTTCACTTTCTTTACCATTGATGTGAATGTTTTCAATTTAAGCATTGGGATTTTTTAAAAGATATCAGGTTCAGGTACAAGTAATTTTTCCTGGATAAATGTTTGTAATTTTTCTTCTCCTATTTCTTTTGCCATCAAAACATCAGACCTGACTTCTTCTGTGGCTACGAGACCACTAGTTAAATGCACTATTTCTTCTCGAGCAGGCTCAAATGGGTTCACCATACTTTCTAGGGTACTCTTAATGCTTTGAACATCTTTTTCATGACGAACCTTTTGAGTTTCGTCTAAATCTTTTCGTTTCCTATGAGCAATTAGATAGACATAATTGTCGTGTTGTTCTGTTATTCATATTGAGTAATGGTACAGTAGGTTACAACCTTATTCTGATATTCATTGCCTTGATTGTTTTAATTTTTAACTTGCATGCATCATTTGACAGAACACAATACCTGTCAAGTGAATCAGCTCCTGCCATCTTCATGCATTGCCTGGAAATAGCTGATCTCTCTGACTGTGATAAGATCCACACAGCAAAATTTGAATTCTTATTCTAAGAAAAAAAATACTTGTTTCAAGCAAAAAATTGCTTGAAACAAGTAAGATTGTTCTTGTCAGTATAATGAGAATATTTTTCTAGGCTAGAATTCTAGGTAAGAATTAAATTCTGACCAAGAATAATTATGCTTGAAACAAGTAAAAAAATTCTTTCTTAGGAAGAATAATTATGCTTAAAATAAGTAAAAAATTTCTTGAAATAAGTAAAAAAATTCTTAAAATAAGCAAAAAGATTCTTGTCAGTATAGTAAGAATATTATTCTAGGTAAGAACTTTAGTAAGAACATTATTCTAAATTAGAACTTTATAGTGAGGGTATTATTCTAGATTAGAATTTTAACTAGAATTAATTTACTTAAAACAAGACAAGCAATATACTAAGCACAAAGCACACAAATTTTGCGATAGCAAAATGGGTAATTTAATAACCACTGAAATTTGTATCATATGGACCAAAACTGGAGTACCCTGTTGTGGCTAGAGGTAAATTAAAAGTAACAACACTTGAAATAAAGGCATAAAATATCAATTCATCACAAAGTTAACCTTCATATAAAGTGTATACTTCAACCTTAATTAACCCAAATTCTATTAATAATCACAGTATCTAGATAACCTTGTCTCTAATGTTCATTTTACATTGTCGTATAAGCCACATAAGGTTAATCAATGAAAAATTCCTGAATTTGATAAAACTGGTCATCACCAAAGTGATGAAGTTTATTATTGCATGTTCTTTCATTGAAGAATATAACTGTTCTTACTGGACTGTGTGGTTTGCTCATATTCAGATCCTCATATGCAAATAATGAATCCATGTGTGAAACAGTGAGTGACTATTCCATCAAGAGTTTCTTGAATCATGTAATTCTAAAAATATTTTACAAAAACAATCATATTGATACGATCAAATGATCTCAATTCCAAAATACCATTATAATTAAATGTAGTAGGTTTGATTAAATCTTTGATACCACTCTGAGATGATAAAGTATATATATCATTGGTATGGGTCAGTACACTATAGCACAATGTCATTATTATAATGCCGTCAGCAATTATATTAGTGTTTTGTAACAAAAAGTGGCCACATAGCCTACATAGGGAGCTTAGATCACTTGCCTTTCACCTCTAAGATTGTGGTTTTGATTCTCAGTAGGGACATTCTCAATGTGACTCAAACCCTGTCCTCATATGAAAAGGGTACCACTCGATGAAAAATCAAATTTAGACAAAGTTTGCCTTGTGCAAATCTGATTTTTCATCCAGTGGATAAATCAATGCTTTTCTGAAAGTGTGGGTTTCCTGTGGGTGCTACGGTTTCCACCCACAGGCACGTTTGACAGGGTAGGTTAGGTAATAGGCCCACAGTAATTGGCATATGCTGTTGTGGTGACCCTGCCTTAATTGTGGCAAAGCTAAATAAATAAAATAAATAAAATAAATAAATGTACATTGCACAGTAAAAGTAGCTAGAACACAGTCACAACAATAGTAGACAGTTATGGAACTGCTGCTATGTCAGGTATTTGGAATTACAGTGGTATGTTGGCTAAGGAATACATGGCATTCATGACAGCAGTTACAGGTCTTTGGTTTAATGTTATCTACTCTGTGGCTCTAGGTAGCCCAATAACTGATGGTATATTTTTGGTTCACAAAATGTGTATTTATTCTTCTGTAATGATTATTACAACTGTATTGATTATGCACGGTCCAGTTCAATGATGGGGTCAGCTTGTGATGCATCATGATGTAAACATGATGCATCACAAGCTGACCGTGCCATTGAACTGCACTGCGTGTAATCAATACAGTTGTAATAATCATTACAGAAGAATAAATACACATTTTCTGAACCAAAAATATACCATCAATTACTGGGCTACCTAGGTTGTGGCAAGCCATTTATTTAAATGTAAACCATATCTAGCAACATGTGGTTTACATTAAATGACCTTTGCCAAGCAGCCTGTGATTGTATATTGTAGTATTAATATTCTAGCTAATGGAAGCTTTTGATTGCCTGATATTCTACAATTTCTTAATAAATACACCACTCACTACAAACAAAATATTGACTTACCCGTACTTTGACCTGTGACATCATCTGACTCGCTTCGACCAGACGCCGATCCACCATATACTTTATATCAAATTGGCCAATGCATACGATTTATCACATGGAAAGACCATTTTCCTTCAGACAAAAACAGTTTGTAAATACAAAAGAATACTAAGCAGTATAAATATAGCTTTGTGATTTAAAACAGTGTGCTAAAATTTACATAACTTAACTTTCGCAGCTGATAATTTATGTTGTCAATGTTGATACAAAGGCAACTGCCAACCATGTAAATATAAAACGCTTTATTACCGTATAAATTCGTATAAAATTCAAATAATTAAAATTGTAGAACACTTACCTAACAAAATATCGTGTAAATCGGGGCGGATTGGTACCATTTCTCCTTTCTTTTCTCGAAATTTAGTCAATAATTTCATTCAAAACAACGTTCTATTTTCAAAATTTAAAAATAACGCGCTTCGCACTGAGCGCGCAAAGTCTCATGGGCATTCCATAAATGGTAAAGCATGGCAACTGATCTCAATTCATTTAATATTCTCACTGATACAGCTAGACCTTTCAGTCGTTAGATTCACACTTTCTTTACGAATGCTGTAACAGTCGGGCGATCCACAGCAATAAAGGTCTGTGCCCACTAGGCGACAAATCGCTGCAGCGCCTGTTTGGTATGGTATGGAACACTTTATTTAACCACGCATATGTTTCGTGTGAACAGGAGAATTTTAGTGACAATTTTGTTGCTGCGTGCTACCGTATTTGTTTGATTGGAATGGTTTGATTTTGTGTGAGATACCCGGATCGCAGCGGCAGAACCAGAAGCTTGAGACTTGTCGCTTCACTTATGACCTGACTGTACACACGAAGCGATTTGTTGTTGGACATTTTGTAGCGACTTGCTGTCTAGTGTGTACCGACCTTATAGGCCCCATACAACAACATAATTTTAAATTCAATTATTTTTTAAACTTGCAAATATATTGTAGAATATTACTTTTTCTAAGAATATAACTTTATAATAAGCCAAATCCTTCTGAGAATAGCTTTTCTTATGAAGTAGTATTATAATAGCAATTCTCATTGTAAGAACAAATTTTCTCATTTCAAGAATATTTAGTTTCAAAAATATTTTTGGTAAGAATGTATTTCTTATTCTAAGAAGTCTAAGAAACATATAGTTCTTGATAAGAATATCTTTTCTTGTTTCAAGTAAAATCGATTCTTGCCAAGAAGAATTTTCTTGAATTTTCTCGTTTTAAGCAAAAGTTTGCTTGAAATAAGAGTTTTGCAAGAATTTTATTCTTGTTAAGAATTTTCAATTTTGCTGTGCACCGCTGTATTGCTCCACGATTTAAAGATATTCCAACCATTCCTTTGAAAAAGCAAATAAAATGGTTACTTCTTTGCTAATGTTACAATGTTTTTATTTCAACTTATTCACCCATATAACTGCAAAGCTTTCACATTAAGAATTAAATATAGCAAATAGCATACAATTTTAGCAGACTGGGCTGCACTGCAGGTTAATAAAAAAACTAAACAAGATGCTTTTAATATTTTACCTCCTGATGTTTTTGAGTCCCTGTTGAGTGTTTGTTCAATGGCCATGTCACAAGCAACTGATGAGAAACCATGACTGCCTTGTCTCTGAACTGTCCATTGTTGACTAAGCTCTTCAACAACACCTAAATGTGAACAGCAACTATCTCTGTAAACACACACATAGCTCAAATATTTTAAGGTAAAATAAGTGACAGCTATTAAAAAAAGTTCCCGGCATACCTGGATCAGTTTCTTTTAGTTTCGTCATTTCTAACCAGTAGGCAGTACCATATCTTGAGTAGCTGACTCTGTCACAGGCAAAGAACCAAGGTAACAAAGAACGCATGGTTGACAAGTGTAGGTCCCAATTACCTTCTCTTGTAGCTCTAAAATACAAATTACAGATATATATATATATATATATATATATATATATATATATATATATATATATATATATATATATATATATATATATATATATATATATATATATATATATATATATAAAAATTGTACAATGAATCATAAATATATTCCTCTTAAGAAACATTGACCCATGAGAAGCAAGGCCTTTTGGGTAAACACCCCCTTCCCAACAACCTAACGGAAGGCGTTGTGTAGCGTTGGTTCATATTACCTTATAAAGCACAGGAGAATCTCAACTATTTCCAAATAGGAACTCCAAAATGCAAATGTTGCATTTTTTTCACATTCCTGCATGACGAAGGTTTGGTAACTTGTCATAATTTCAAGGAATGGTTCATCTGTTATTTCCCTTTGAAGAACACCACTTGAAAAGTTGGTAAGAAGATCCTGTGCTACCAATTTAATATCTTCACTCTCCTGCTCATTCAGAGAATTTAGGTATGCCTCAAAACGAAGCCGATGAAGAGCTTCACTGGCAACTTTGTGACAGTAAACACTGCGGTTGAAGTGTTTTCATTTAATTACTCCTACCACTGAACCTTGGCCAATAACATCAGATTCCACCAACACATCCTAGATACAGTATAAAAATAAACAAGCAAAATTTTATTTTCCATTCAGCTGAAATGTCCCCAAATACTACCAAAATTATCTGTTTATACACTACTGTATACAAAATATGAAAATATTACCTGCAATCCTGCATCTCCAAATAGCTTCCCAATGGCACTTAAGAAGGACATAGTTGCATGGAAATCACCAAGTCTAACAATAAATCGTGATAAGAATCTCTCGTCTTTCCATCTTATCTGCTGGATTTTCGCGTATATTGCCTCATCAAATACCAACACAACTTTTTCAAGCAATAATTCATCTGCAATCTTCATGCTTTGTTGAAGAGCTGTGTATAGAGTGAAATAATCACTGGCAGAACCATCAACTATCGGTAGGTAGCGAATTTTCGAAACTGGTGGTATTTCTAATCCCTTTACTAGCATGTTGAAACCTGTCCAACCGGGCAAGACATCTACTTGCGACTGGTAAACTTTCAGTAGAATATATGCAAAAATCCAAGACCCTGGCATAGGATTGTTCATATAGGTAATATTCTTCGTCTAGTCTTTCATCTTCAATTGCAAAGCGTGGCGTTTTCTTCTTACCAAGATGATAAGGCAAAATAATAGAAGGTGGGGTCTGCAGTGATCTTCGGCCTTTCTTTATCTTTGGGGCTGCACCACACTTTCAAAAGCCTCTGATTCTCTCTGAATAGCAATTCCACCAAGCACATGAGTTTGATTCCTTGAATCTTCCGAAAAATCATCATTATCAAAAACAAGACAGGTAAACTTGTTTTTAACAATATCCTTGGGGATATTAGACTCAGTTGTCATGGAGATCCTTGCTAAATCAGTCTCATGTGTGCCTCGTAAAGAAGTATCACAACCCGTTTACACCAGGGACATGAAAGAACTAGCTGATGAATTTAATATCTTCTACACATCTGTTGGGGTTAAAGTCGCAGAAGAGTCGAAGAAGATAGCCATTGCAAATAATCTTACGTTAGTGCAACCAAACGAATTCGAATTTGATAACAATACTGACGAGTTTTGCTTCTATCCTGTATCATCTTATGAAATACGTAAAATCGTGAACTCGTTTCCCTCAAATAAGGCACCAGGTATGGACAAAGTCTCCGTCGCTGTTATAAAGGACGCTTTACCTACAATTCTTCCTACTCTAACTGAGATTGTAAACCGTTCCTTACTAACTGCGGTGTTTCCACTAGCTTGGAAGAAATCGGAAGTTATTCCAATTTTAAAGGAGGGGGATTATAAAATACCAAACGATAACCGTCCCGTTTCCCTGCTTCCTGTGGCCTCCAAGATTTGTGAGCGGGTTGTACTCAATCAATTGATGGAATACATGTATCAAAAAGGGTGTCTCACTGAGCATCAGAGTGGAAACAAGAAGTTACACTCAACAGAGACACTTAATATACTTGTTTCGGATATGATTCTTGATGCCATGGACAGGAAAGAATTGACTGCAGTTGTGTTATTAGACCTATCGAAAGCGTTTGATAGCATTGAACATTCGTTGCTATTCAAAAAACTGCATTCGTTGGGTGTGTCCAGGAAGGCTGTGGATTGGCTTAAGAGTTACCTCTCAGACAGATCTCAGTCTGTGAGGATTGGACATATACTATCAGAAGGTCGTGTGATAACTCATGGTACACCTCAAGGCTCAATACTCGGTCCAGCGTTGTTTAGTATTTATATAAACGACCTTCCAACTACTCCTATTGCATGTCCTTTGGAGTCGTATGTAGATGACTCTAAGATTTACTTGTCATTCTCATTTAAAGACATCAATGTTGCTGAGATTCAGCTCACAGACGATCTGAGGAGAATTGCTGCTTGGTGTTGGTCAAATAGCCTGCTTGCTAATCCTGAAAAGACTAAGCTGCTCTTGTTTGGTACTCCACAAATGCTTAATCACGTTCAGAACTTTCGAGTGACTTTCCTTGATAAGGAACTACAACCGGTATCTTCAGCCCGAGATTTGGGAGTGGAGTTTGATGGATGCTTGAGTTATGATGAGCATATTACCCAAGTGGTTTCAAAATGCACAAAGTCTCTGTGCCTGATTAATCGAGTTAAGCATATTTTAGACAGCCGGACTCTGATAGTGATTATTAACGCTTTGGTCTTCAGCAAACTTTATTACTGTTCATCTGTGTGGGCAAATACGTCCAAGAAAAATATTGCAAAACTACAGACTGTGCAGAATTTTGCTGCACGAATTGTAACTGGCACGAGAAAGTACGATCATATCACACCCGTGCTACAACAACTAAAGTGGTTACCTGTTTCTTATACGTTGCGATATAAAGATGCTGTTATGGCATTTAAGTGTCTCAAAGGGTTAGCTCCACCATACCCCACAAGAAGATTTACTTCTAGATCCCAGACACATGATCGGGTCACCAGACAAGTGGATGAGTTAGATATCCCATTTTATCGGACAGCTGCGGGTCAGCGCTCGTTTTTATATAGAGCAACCAAACTTTGGAATGATTTAGAGAATAATATTAAAGATAGTTCAAGTATCGGAGTCTTTAAGAAACTAATAAGAAATATACTGTATCATGAGTGCTGGAACAACTCAATATAATTTCATATTTCAGAATTTTAGCAATAATTAGTCTTTTTATATAAGTCTTCTTCTGTATAAGTATATATAAGTATATATAAGTCTTCTTTACATATAAGTTTTCTTCTAATAAACTCATGTAAATATACGTAATTAATTTTTATTCTATACATGTATTGTAATTATTTCTGAAAAGCCACTTTGGAGAAATAATAATTATAATAATTAATTAATTAAAATGTCCAAATCCATTGAGAACATCAGTAAGCTGGGAAGATCTTGTTAATTGCCGAACAGTCATGCCCAAAGCCAAGGACTTAGGAGTTTGAATTCTACCATTAGAGTAAACAAACAACATGTCTTGGCATAATGACAAGACCTTCTTCATTTGTGTATCTTCCAATTTGATGTAAGTTTCCATTTCAAGTGCATCAGAGAACCCAAGAATCCAACTAATGAAATTGAATAACTTGACAGGAATCATCTTGAAAGCAATTTCATCTGTGAAGTCTACACTTGTGGGAGGCCATGGCGATTTAATGTCTCTTATTTTGCTCATACTTGTCCGCAAGGAGATAGCAACATCGTAAAGTTCTTTTAGTGTCACTTCTTTCTGAAGTCCCATTGCTGAAGCAAGATGTATTTCTTCATCAGTCTCAGACTGGCTACTTTGACTACTTTGACCAACAACAGTTTCTCCAGATATATCAAATGCTTCCCCAACAGACCATTCTTCCACAAATACAAGCTCGCTTTGGTTTTTTCTGTCCGGTCGATGAAAAATAAGCTGTTGGTGGTCTCTTTGTAGCCTTGCTTTAAGAAGATATTTCCGATAGTTGGTAGCATCAATACCCTCAGTTTCTTGGACCGTTTTGATGAATTTTTCATGCAACTTTGTCATGCGACTAACCTTCTTCTGCTGGATTATTTTCTCCATAATTACTTTGGCACAAAACACATTGTAGCTTTGCTTGTACATCTCACCACTTTCCTGTTTCTGGGATGCTGCTCTGGTTAAATAGCGGCAGTAGTTTAAATGACACGTCTTGTGATATCTAACCTCAATGGCAACACAATCTTTACCCATAATATGTGTCAAAATTGATTCATCATTCTTCTTTTGAGCAGCTTCTCGTAGCAAGCCACCATCAAATGTCTCTGCGGTGACCAACTTGTCAAGCTTCCTTTTTCTAGTTTTCTGTATAAAAGATATCGTTTATATAGTTAAAATTTAGAAATATAAAACATTTCCTGTGTTGATACAGAGTTACATCGATGTTTGAGTCAGTCAAGTTGAGTCCAGTGTTTGAGTTTAATATATCAACAGTGGAAATTGGAAACAATGCAGTATGCCAGCATTGGAAAATAAAATACAGAATACCTTATCCATTACATAGGCGTCCTTTCTTTTACATATGATGCACTGTACGGGAAGGGCATGAATGCTTCGCCTTTCTGTGGTTGAACTCGTTGATGCGGAAGCGGATACAATTGACGCCAATCTGGTAGAGGAACGTTTTTCTGAGTGCGATTTTGGGAACCTTTGCTCTTTTACACTTTGTTCTGACGCTTTCTCTTTTTTCTTGATACATCTGGCCACTTTAGTTTTATCACAAAACCTAACGTAGCACTCTTTGTGATAACGAAAATCGACAGCTTCTGTTGGCAAAACATCTGACTCGCTGTCAGGCCATGTTCGTACGACATCGATAATTTTCTCGGCAATCTCCTTCGGTTCTCCTTCTAAATTAATCCATTCTAGACAATATTCTTTTATCTTGACGAGCGTATGACATGTTAATTTTAACAAATCTCTTGTTTTGCCTTGAAAATGAATAAAACATGAGGGGGAAGCACTAGAACTACCGCCGCTTTCCGCCCTCCATATTTATGACTTATGAGTCTGCTAGCGTATACGTCATGTAAAATTCAGTCAAGATCAAAAACGCCGCCTTAAACAATGGCCGCGGCGAAATGTGAAATTCAAAGACGAATTACAAAAAAACTGCGGGTTTTCGTGCGTGGTAACACCAAAATTTGAATTCAGCACCTCAAAATCTATAAAATGGCATAAAGTTATCTTAGCACCGCGATGACGGCAACGGAATTCGATTTCTAGCAACTTTTTTGGCATACAGCACACGGACTAGAGGCCCATTTTTTGAGTATATGATAAATATGTAGATTGTAGAGTGCAGTACCTCACTGGTACAGTTATCCATTTTTTTCACGGCGTACCGTCGTGTCTGTTGTGTCTTCGGCTGACATGGAAATATTCCGTCTTCTACAGATATGTTTTCGACATTGCATAATTCTGAATAGGAACTGATCTCTTCAACAACTCTCTTTAAATCTTCTTTCTCCTTACTGATTTTCTTTCGCATGCTAGACCTCATTTTCGCTCGATCGGAAAAATAGTAATCTCATAGAAGACAGGATATTTATATCGGATTAACAACTGGTGAAGATACATCAATTAGTTTCCGCAGTTTTCATATCTATCACCGCATTTAGCCGAAATAGGAGACCATTTTAGAACATTTTATCAGAAGAAACATGCCCGCCAACCTAGATATATCGATTGCTCTTTTCTCTAAAGAAAAGTAAAGCACTTCTGTTTTTTTTTGCAAGTTTTGCATGCAGTTAATTGCTGGCCGTTGTTTTCCAATCGACAAGTAATCTTCAATTGAACCTTCTTCACGTCCCATTAGAGAAATCTCAATTTGTTGCAATTTTTCCTTCCTTTTTTCCAGGTTTTTTCTTTTCGTGTTCACAATAGAGTGCATTTGAGTGCAAGCAATCATATTACGTGCCTGTTCATCACTAGCACATGAAATGATGTAGTACGAAATTCTTTTCATTTTCTCCGATTTTCCCAGCGGGTTTCTCTTTATTTTCTACCATATAAACAAAGTAATTATTAGTATCAAAAATCTTATAGTCTGCATAACAGCAGTAGTCTATTATGATATTTGCTCCTAATTATCTCACAGCAACACGTAATTACCCTTTGCAAAATCTTGAACCTCACGTTTCCGTTCCAACATCATTTCATCACTTGATCCTTCCAGCCGAAATCATTACACACTGTCTCCAATTCCTTACTCTTTATCTCTAATAACTTGATAGTCTATAAAAATTGAAAAAGAGATATAGTAATTATTATTTTAATGTGTGTCTATCGAAAATAAAAAAATGTAGTTGTCTCAGCGAATACTTTAAATCGACATGTTTACCAGCCGCTGACATTCTTTTTGCTGTCGAACCTAGACGGGAGATGTAGCTGTTGACCTGTTCTGCTTCTTCACCAGGACCATTCGCAACCCCTTGTTGCCACCTTCCCCCCAGGTAAACTACAAAGTTAGAGAATATCATTAAACATTGTTTCCTCAATACAAATGCATCGAGTTGTTGACCATTTCCTAACAATTATCGCGAAAGTTATTTCAACTCATGCCGTCCCCCCCCCTGCGAATGAACCTTGTTGTTCGAACGCTGATTAGCTTAAACCTACTTACTGTAGATTAGTGTAAAGGCCAAAAATTTAATAACGTGCATGCATGGAAATTTATTTATATACAAATTTCTCCTGATTGATTGAAATTTCCCTTTCTGAAGTTTGGAAATCATGTAAACAAGCTTGTAAAAGCAGCCTCTGGGGACAAAAATCATCACATATCCAACCAAATTACCGACAAAAACTTTGACAACAATATATTTTTTTTACAACGAGTATGTAAGCAATGAGGATACTCATATATCTCTCCACGAAACATGTTTACTGCTGCCTAGGCGACACTATGAAGGCACCATGCAATTTCTAGGCCAGTTTCATCTTGCCTTTTTTTGCTCTTGCTGGTTGCTTTGGCTGCTTTCCAGTAAGAGTCACCACAAACGTTACTATCAACCTATTGTGAAAATTAATACGGTACACATCAGTGTATTATGCAGTAAAAACATATTTGTGTTTCTGATCTTCACTACTATACATATTCTATCATAAAGATATGCATACATGTAATCTCTAATTGTGATGCATGTACAGCATCATCTTCACATTTAATATATTCTATACAATCATGCATGATTTACATAGTCCTCCATAATCATTTCTTGTTCTTCGTTGGTGTTATCATTGTCGTCAAGTTTTAACTCTATCTTAATCTCATATTTTGTCTGTTAATGTACTTGTACCGTACCTCTTTAGTTCCAAGTTGATATGCTTCAGAAATCTGTTTGTCCACCTCTGCATTAGGTTTAATGAAGAGATCTTCACAGCACGACGATCTGTTACCTCTACCAAAAACAAAACAATACCATCTAATAATGTAGAGTGGAAAAGTTTGCGGTCCACTTACCAGATGAATTGGAAGACATCTTTGTGTACATGTAGGCAATCCCACAAACGCTGATGATGGTACACATAAATGCAAACATAAATTGTCAATGGACAGTACAAGCAAGCCAATTTCAGTCAATCAATACGGACATAATGTAAATAAATATGTTACACTAACTAGTAAAACGCATGAATAATTCATAAGACTACAAACAAATCACAACGCGATATTTGGGTCACAACAATCTAAACTCCAATTTTCAATGTGGAACAACACTGTCACTCTCACTGGAAACTGTGCATTTGACTATGTTTTTAAACTAATAATATTTATTGGTCTCATAATTCGCAAGTAATAACATAAAGGTTTTATATTTGCAACCGGTCCCAGGCTATAAGTGATGTAGTATAATAGGAGCTCTTATCAAAAGCTTTGCGAATTTTCACAAGACAATTTCCACACTGTTTTAAGACACTGAAATACATGTACCTCTAAAATTCCAGGCTTATTCATCAAATGTAATTGTGTATATGCATTTTAGGGGGTCAATTTCGTTAAGTTGACCATGTAATAGGAATCGATCGAATTGCGGCAACAAATTTGACACAGACAAAAACATGGATAAAAAGATATGTCGTAATTTGTCACCACATAATGAATCACCATTAAATATCTTCCATTAATTATGGCGCGGTTACATGGTGTCAAGATCAAGGAGAATAGTATTCGTGCGCGAAACATATGGTTACTAACATGACTCTACTGTTTGTCAAAAACTCAAGCAAAGCACATCATCATGTGTCTTTAGTCGCTTTTTTCCTTCTACAGTACTAGTATACAGGGTGTCCCCAAAAAATCTAGTACTATTGAAATAACGTATCGTTAGAATGTGAATTCTTTATCACTTTGCCGAACCTACGAGTTGCTAATTGACCATAATAAAAAAAAGGCGGATGTCGATTTTACCAAAATGCTTGTAATCTGAAATCGTTTAAAAAGGCAAATTAACGTCTTTTGAAGAACAGACAGAAGACAATATGTTATTTTCTTTCTTGTGTTAAAATTAATTGCTTCGTGTCACCCTTTTCAGCTATTTATGGTCAATTGAATTATTCTCTTTAACAATTTAAGAAAATACTTTAAAGGGGAACCCCACTCCCAAAACAGCTTGTGTTTGAATAAGAGATAATACCTTCAATAGATTGTTTCCGAAATATCTAGCTCTGCCCAAATCGTTTGATTAAAGGAGAAATCGACTGTCAAAGTTCGCAATTTTTGAAAAATCCGACGCCATGGTGATCTTTTCCGTGCAGACGCGAATTTGGTCAGCGCCCTTATTTTTGACGTCATTGAGTGCTTCTGAACTGTTGTTGCTCTCAGATTACAAGTACAGTATTTTGTATTAGAATTTATCATGAATGTCGATGCCGCACGTTCATCGAGCGTTATTTCATCAGATTCGGAAACTTCTAGTTCTTCAGGTGAGAGTTTAGATGAATTTCATAGGAATATTTTACTAGGTGGCGAAGTTCTAGGTTATCAATTTGAACCTAGACGAGATAGTAAATTTGTTAGTTTTTGTATCATATTGTTTACAAAAGTTTCCTATTCGTAAAATATTTTAATTTATAAATTATTCAGTTATACTTGAAATGATAAAGAACTTTAATTTACAAATTGTATTTTGGTAATGGTTTTAAATGTGACATATACAGTATATAACCAGAGTTTTGATAGATTTTTGTAGCTCAGTGTAATCTTTATGAAGTGCTAGTGAGGCCTCGATTTCACTCCCACTACCTTTTCCCAGCCAAGTGTACCTGCAATGTTCGCACAAACTAAAATTTTGCTTGGTTATGGAGTAAATGGAACATACAACCTTTTTTAGATTTGGACATACATTACAAAGCAAGCAGTACATAGGTTCAACTTTCTTTTTGCTCACTGTAGGTACTAACAAAATCTAAAAATAGTATATTTTCCCAAATGTAACTTTCGTGCAGTATATATTCTTACAGGTATTTTAGGCACAGAGTGAGACCACTAGAGGTTGTCTCACGTTTGTCCACAGGTGATTAGATTGATTTCACGTGCACTATTGTATCTGATAGGCCAATTAGCTCAGGTACTGCATTACCATTTGGCTATGTTACTATAAAAATACAGATTATGTGTTATGCAAATTTGTGTAAATGTTGAACTTTATGTGCAATGACATGTAAGGTCTTGCTTAAGATAATGTTGTACATCAATATAGAATGGTGAATCAGGTGTGGCCATTCATTCATTCGATGCTTGTTTTGGTCTGACTAGAAAAAGAGTGCAGGAAACAGTTATACAATACCAAACCACTGCTGCCTTAAATTTGCTGATCAGGATGAAGTTGATAACTTCGTTGATAATTGTAGCAAGTCAAATACAATTGAGGGAGAGGTAATACCTGCAGTGCAAAACACTCTAGTGTGAGCTCAACATCAGATGTTGTGTGACTTACTGTAATGGACAATAAATAAACCCAAACATTATCTCACCTAAATACTTTTGTATGAAAATAATTTTAATATGTTAAGATAGCACGCGCACTCCAATAACTGAGAGTGCTAAGATGCCTTTTTTCGTTTTTTATACTGTTTAGGATTATGGCATACGTAGAGTTACCAAGCTGCTTTCCCTGTTAATCTAACTTCGTTCATTTTGAAATATATGTGATGCAGACACTGAAAGATTCATGTGTTTTGTTCTTGATAGAGTTGTCAGACATTTAAAGCTGAAGCAGTAACTGAAGCACTTCGGTCAAAAGGGAAAAATAACCTTTTTGATGAAAAAGGAGTGTTTATGAGTTGTTGTAGCCGACATAATCACCCTGGAAAATTTCTCAGCACTAAATACGGAGTAAGGTAATTAGCTGTTCATGTGGGGCTGGTTGTATAAAAAGTAGTCAATTTAACCTACTACAATTAAATCCGTTTTCCATCAGGCGAATTTGTTTGCGCGACGCGAAGCGAATTGAATTCAGCAACGTGATTGCTTAGCGAACTTTTTTGTCAATCAATCGCGTTGCTGAATTTTTGGTTTTCACTTTGCGTCATGCGAACAAATTCGCCTAGTGGAAAAAAATCGCCGTGTTCCTTTACATTAAAACAAATACTGGTTAGCATAAAATACATTTCACTGTTTAGTTCCGATTTCTAGGTTAGCGACTTTCTGACTGTGTTGTGTTCATGTTTGTGCAGCAATATGATAGCCTAATCTTAAATGTCAATCAATAGTGAATCAATAGTGTATAATTAATAAAGTGTTCTAGGTGCAAGTATAATAAGTGTTCAACGCAACATCCTCGCCCCCAATAAGGCGTAGTCGTTATTCTTTATCTTCATCTACTGGAATGATTACCACAATCTTCGTTACTGGTCGAACATATTGTCCAGATAAGGTTTTAATCTTCACATTTCTCGTTTTTCCATCTTGCCCAGGAAACGTTTTTACGATTCTACCAATCGTCCACTTTCCTCTGACAGCGTTTTCATCGACGTATGTTACCACGTCGTTGACTTTTACATCACGTCGTTGTGTATGCCATTTTTTTCTCAGGACTAATGACGGAAAAACATATCTGCTCCACTTTGTCCAAAAAGAATCCACCAGTTTTTGAACAAATTCGACTCTGTGTCTCGGGTTTTTGGTTTGTCTGAACGGTCCTTGAGGAACCTCTGACGTTGAACGGCCAAGCAATATATATGTCATTTGGACTGATGTACGTCCCATCATCAGGATCATTCGGTACTCTACCAATAGGTCTTGAATTCACCAAGTTCGCAGCTTCCAACAAGTTCAAATATAGTTCAAATGGTGATAGCACTTTATTCCCGATAGCTTTCTTTAACGCTTTCTTGCACGTTTTCACCAACGCTTCTACGCATCCGTTGTGGTGAGGAGCCTTTGGGGTTGTAAATCGCCACTCCATATCCTTTTCTGCGCAGAATTCACGCAATTCTTCCAACTTCCAGCCTTGAACCATTTCCTTCAATTCCTTTTCCGTGCCAATGAGCTGTGTGCCATTATCGCTTATCATAACTGCTGGGGTCCCACGGATTGCAAAGAACCTTCGTAGAGCTTGTAAAAATTCCATTGTTGAGCAATCGACGGCTAACTCGAAATGGACCGCTCGGGTATTTAGGCAGGGGAACAGTACGCCATAATGTTTTGCTGTCCTGTTTCTACTAACTTTGACAACGATTGGAACAAAGTAATCACACGCAGTGTTGTGAAACGGTGGGGTAAATGGTGCTAAACGGATATCTGGGAGGTTTGCCATGAACTGAGTTTCCAGATTTTGAGCCATACTTTTGCAAAATACACACTTGTACTTGACCGATTTTGCCAGGTCGTTCGCCTTCACGATTCAATACTTTCTTCGCGTGTTAGCTGTTGTTGCAGCAACACCATTGTGACCAAATTGATGTGCATGTCGAACGATTAACAGTGATATCTAATTTGAACTGGGTAGCAAGACTGGATGCTTCGTATCGTAGGACAAATGCGCATTTGACACTCTTCCACCAACTCTTTGGACGTCACTTTAATCTCGAAATCGGGTCAGCGATTTAAATTCTCCTTTCTCTACACGATCAGCAAGACATTTCTGTGCTTCTTTGATCCAGAACACTCGGATTCTTGTAATTCTTGCGGTGATAAGGACCTCTCGTTCGGCAAGATTCGGTTATTGTTTGGATTTTCTTCATCTTTCTGCTTTCTACATTTTTGGAGGAATCTTCTCACATAAGCTGTAACTCTAATTAATCTTCGCCAACTTGAAAATTTCTTCATATTCATCACTTCTTCAGCTTTCGTGGATGCCAGGTTTAGAACAATCGTTACTTTACGTTGCTCCGTGTCTATTTCCTGTTGTTCTTCATCTGCGTTTAATACTTCTGCGGGCCACTGATTTTCTGGTAATTGTAAAAATGCTGGACCATGCTCCCATCGACCGTTTAACTCAGAAACTGCTACACCACGAGAAAAATTATCAGCTACATTAAGATCTCCATCAATATGTCTCCATTCAGCAGGATCGGAATTACTCTGTATTTCTTCCACTCTTGACGATACAAAAGGCTTGTAGTTTCGTGCGTGACTCCAAATCCATGCCAATACGATCTGACTGTCGGTAAAATAGATAATTTTTTCGAACTCCAATCGCGACTCTTTCAAAATGCTCTTTGCCAAGCGTGATGCCAGGACCGCTGACTGTAACTCTAGACGTGGAATCGTCAGTTCCTTTAACGGCGCATCTCTGGATTTAGCAGCAATGAATCTCGACTCAAATTTACCGTTCTCGATCTGCCATCGAATGTAAGCACAAGCTCCAAAAGCTTTTCTTGAGGCATCGGCGAAAACGCATAACACTGGTGTCCCAATGGCTGACAAAGGTGTTAAACAACGTGGAAATTCAACTGCATTCAAGTGTTCATGTTCCTTGAAAAATTCAGACCACTTTCTTCGAATCTCTTCTGGTAATTCTTGGTCCCAGTCTTGACCCATCATCCACAATTCTTGGATGCCTATCTTTGCTCGAATGAGGAACGCAGCAGCGAATTCAATTGGATCGCAAATTCTTGCAATTTGACTCAGGATAGCTCTTTCGGTCAGCAGCGGTCGTGTCAATTTCAAGTCATCTTCTTCGTTCTTTATGTTGCTTAGGTCAACTTTCACCTTGTACCAAAACTTGTCAACTTTATGTTTCCATTCCAGTCCAAAAACTTTCTCTTTGCTATCTCCTTCGAGCATTTTCATTGCCATGTCTTCTCTACTGTCTTCTTGACTCGGGGTCTTGTTAGATATCCATTCCTTTACGCGGAATCCTCCCGTTTCCAAAATCTTGTCAATGTCCTCTGTTTGCTTTTGAGCTTGCTTTACAGTGTCGAGAGAGTCACATAAGTTGTCCATATAGGAGTTGGCTTTAATAGCTTTTGCAGCTTCTGGATATAACTCTTGGTTCTCTTCAGCTGTCTTTTGGAGTGCAATCTGGGCCATAGCTGGAGCCGGTTTATCTCCAAACGTCAACACTGTCTTCACATAGGTGTCTGGGTCTCGTTCCTTCTCGAGATCTCGCCATAAATACCGGTGAACGTGTTGGTCTTTAAGTGGGATACGAACGCGATGCTACATTTTCGAAATGTCGCCACTGATTGCAACTTCTCTCTCTCGAAAACGTAAAACAATTCCAAAAAGACTGTTTAGCAGCTCAGGTCTTTTTCCAATAATCATTCAATCTGTTCCCTTGATACGTTGCTGACGAATTAAAGACAATTCTGACTGGTGTGCTTTTCTTTTTTGGTCGTATAACTGCATGATGGGATATGTAATACACAGGACCCTCGTATTTTTCAATTTCTTCTTTCGATAACTTGCGCGAAAACTTCATCTCCTACATTTCAACTATCTGTTTGTGGTACGCTTCGGCTTGTTCTCGGTTGTTTGATAGACGACGTTCAGTTGATTCAAGTCGATCGTTTTAAAGCTTGATTTCTGTTATCAGGTAACGATCTTGGGTCCTTTCTCCAGGGGTACGGGATCATCCACTGATCGCCAATTTTTTGCGCTGATTTATCGATCAAAACCTTTCTTCTCTTTCTACCTGACTGAGTTTATCTGCCTCACAGACACATGGCTTAACGAGAACACCCATACTTTCAGCTTTCCAAAACTCGGATATGTCTACTGGTGCTGTAAACTTTACATGGAGGACTCGCGTTGCCTCTTCTGCTGTTGCTGTTCCTGATTTGTTGCCGAACAGAACCCATCCTAATGGGGATTTTCTTGCAACGATGGGATCCTTTTGCTTCGTCGGACCTGTATGTAACTGTGCGTGATCGATTCCGATTAGCAGATCAACGGGACCTTTCTTTCTTCGTATTCTTTCTCCAGACAGACCAAGTTGCTCCATGATGCTCGCTGTATCAACGATACTACTCTCGCTACTAATTACTGGAGTTCCGATGCCTTTACGGGGTATGTTCTTCGATCATCAATTGCACTGATTGGGACGTTGTAAACTGTGGTTTTTATTTCTTCTTCTTGTCCACCAACTTTCGTTATAGTGACCGAGATTTTCTTTCCTTTGTGACTGAGGCAATCTGCAGTGTCTTGCCTGATAAGATTTACTTGGGCACCAGAGTGGAACAGTACGTTTCCGCGTTTTCGGAGATTGTTTAATTCAAATAGGTCTGCTGACGGAACAGAAAGCATTGCTTCTTCATTCTCGTGTAATGATGAGACACCAATATTCACTGCATTACTCTTGTGTAGCAATGGGTGATTGTAATGAGTACATTGGGCTCCCTTTTCTATCTTAGTGCACAGTCGTCGTCGCTTGCAATTGGCTTGCTTGTGTCTCGACCAGCTCTTTTCAAGCAGCTAAAGCATACGTGGTTGGATTTTGCATGGTTTATTCTCTCTTCAACGTTCATGGAACCAAGCTTCGTGCATTGATCAGGCCAGTGTGTCGAGTCTTTGCAAAACCAGCACTTATGTAATTCTTTCTGATCTTTCTCATAGCCAAAATGGTTCACGTTTCTACGACTTAATCCTGCACTTCGTATTGATGCTGTTGCTCTCATCCTTGACTTCATTTCAACGGTCATCCACTCCATCAAGCCGCTAAATGTTGCAAGTTTTCCCTCTTTTTCTAAATCTCTTGACCATATCTTTCCGTCACTAGGACATATCGTTTTTTGGATCACTGACAACATATGGCTATTGCCCATATCGCTTGCTACACCAACTTCTTTCAACGTGTTGTAGGACCGTTTTACTAGATGCACAAGATCGCAGAAGCATGCATCCTCTTCTTGTAAAGCTTTAAATTCGGAGATATCCTGTGTTATCGCATCCAATACATGCCTTACGTCCCCATAAATGGAGTCCAAGTACTGCCATGCTGTGTCATAATCTGATCCAATACCTTGAATCCGCTCTAGGGGTTTATCCTTTAAACATGTGCGTAGCAAAGTTATTGTGTCCCGTTTACTGTACCTCGATTCAATTGAGTGCTTAAAATCAGACCGAAATATTACGTATTCTTTTACATCACTTCTGTGCCAATATTCCCGTGTTCCTTTACATTAAAACAAATACTGGTTAGCATAAAATACATTTCACTGTTCAGTTCCGATTTCCAGGTTAGCGACTTTCTGACTGTGTTGTGTTCATGGTTGTGCAGTAATATGATAGCCTAATCTTAAATGTCAATCAATAGTGAATCAATAGTGTATAATTAATAAAGTGTTCTAGGTGCAAGTATAATAAGTGTTCAACGCAACAAGTTGAATACAGCCCTGAGACAGTTGGAGGCTGGGAGGCCACAGAAACATGTTGAACAATGCTGAACAAGAACCGTGGTATGTTACATACATGCACATACACGCATGCATACATGTACATACATAAAATTTTATTTAAGCAGGCTATCCCCAACAGCAAAATAGTTATAATAAACTATGTCAAAAGAAAACCTAGTGCATATTATTTTACACTAGATATTGCTAAGGATTTGATGTGGAATATAAGATTTTCAAAGAAATTTAAGGTACAACATACAAATTATTCTAAAAGAAGACGCCACTACAAGATCAACTCCTTTTTTTTAAATTCTGTCTTGGCTTCGGTAACCCTAAATCGGTATCACTATTTCGTAAATTGTAAGAAATGAGATCATTTCTCATTTTGAGAAATATGTGATTTAAATTTGGTGCAGTTAGATTATTTAAGATTTTCCTAGTCAAGTGTTATATTTTCCAAACAAGTGTTATTTTAAAAGTGTAAGTTTGAGCAGTGTTCATTAACAGGCAACAGTCGATTCCCCTTGACTAAATAGGGCTAGCGGGGCGTATTGGATAGAGTAGGCAAAGCCAAAAATAAGCAGAAAATATCCAGCCTCTTCCTTTAATTTTACTAGTTTATTTTCCCGCCTTCCCTGCACTCTGTCTCCGTATGCAGTGCCTGGTAACCTTTACTTCTTTTTGCTGTTTTTTGTAGAAAATCGGCAAACTAAAGAGACTTGGAATGTCAAATATGTCAGAAACTTGCTTCATTATAAACAACTAACTGAAAGGTAACATCGCCAAAAACATGTTACCGCCGAAAAAAGCGTTGAGAAACCTATATCATTCACAAAATATATGTACATATTAGATCCTTTATATTAGATTATTGTGTGTGTATATATTAGATTGTTAATCTAATTGTGTTTGCAATTTCATTATATACACAAGTGGTGCAGCGTGTGGGATCTACGAAGAGAACGAAGACATAACGACAGAGGATCCGTCAGTTCATCAAGTATGCAAGAAGCTTTAATTTGCAGGTACGGTATACAGTTTGTTTTATTTACACACTTGATTTATTCAATGGGTTATGCTGGGTTGTGTGGTCTCGATATGGGACGATATAATTATTCTGTGTAGTATGGAAAAGATTTTGAAGATTATAAAATCCCGGCATTCCCTGAAGCAGAGGTGGAAGCCTGGACATGAAGGGTTTGATAGTGCTGTGAAGCTAGTTGGTAAAGAACGGCGAATTAGTGACACGTTGAGAGCACTACATGCACTTTCTATCGAAAGGCATTTCTTATTGACACTGAAGAAGAAATATGCAGACCAGGTAATTTTGTATTTTTCTTCGTGTTTACAAGCCGGACTTTTTACTTATTATTATACATCCAAGCCACCGCCCATGCATATGGTACTTACCAGCCCACCTATATGCTAAACAGTTGCTTATTATAGTATGTTTGCAAAGTATGTCACGTCTTTCAGATGGACAGCAAATTGCGACCCACCTGTCTAGACAAATTACCAAAAAGTCACCAACAAGATGAAGCTCACTATGGAAAAGTTGAATGCTGCAACAGATTCTCTTCGAGATTACATTATTCATTTGCCCAAACGTATCACATTTGATGAAATTAGTGATCCGATATCAGAACTGTTTTCTCATCTTGATGCAACTGAAATTTGTAACCCTGCAGAAGCTTCGACTAAAATCCCACTGTACACTAAACGGAAAGCTATTGATTTACATCTGTTCTTAAAACGCTGCAAGGAAAAGGAGCAACCTTTGGCTGCTGAAAAAGAAAGACTTTTGTCCTATTACACAAAGACATGCTTCAAGATTGACGAGAGACTAGCTGGTATTGCTGATTTGAGTGGATCCCGCGGTAGATTTTGGTACGGTTCAAACTGCCAGCTGCTGCGTATGCGTGCGAGACTTCAGATTGAATTGTTCGATTTGATTCAATAGTAAAACTAGTTGTGTCCGAAACGGGATCGTCCAAATTCTCGGGGAGAAGTTCGGTTAGGTCAACAAACTTGTAGAAAAGGATTTTCGTGACTAGTTTAGGTGGGATTGGGGGGCAGTCAGCACCCAGGCTGAACGCCTTCTGGAGACCGAGGCCAACGTTAGGGGCCGGGAAAGATGGGGCGAGAGAGGTAACGCTGGTGGGGTTGAGCTCGTTGACGGATTGCTGGGATGGGCTTAAAGGACAACTTGGCTCTGGGACATTACCATTTACGGTGTTCACAAAAGAAGGAGCATGAGACGTACCTTGGGCCGTGGGTAAATCACCTGCAGCTGACATGGCCGATGTAGAAGGCTGCGACGCGATTGAGTCACCCAATTTCTCCAGTTGTTTGGGAACTGGGTTCGACGTGGTCACGGCAACGTTTGCTGCTTGGAGGTCAGAGAGAAACTCTGGCAATTGAAACGCGCCGATCCAGTCGATTGTTGCAGCAGATGCAGAACTTGACGATCTTTGGGAATCGCCCATATCGCTTGAATTTGTAGCCATTGGAAGAGCAAAACTTGCAAGCTATTTACGGTTTCGCTCGAGATCGTTATTAACCGCTTTGCGTACTGAACAGTTAAAGGATTTTTTGTTAATTTGAATTCATTGCTGAATGTGTCTTTCAGATACCATAAACATTTGGTCAAATCAATGAAAGAAGTAAATGATCAGCTTGGTGAAATTATTTGCACACTCTGCCCTAAGGTAAAAATAATATCTGGCACTGTCAAATAGTATCCAATAGCTACAGTTGAATAAACAGAGTGCCAGTGCTAGATGAACTTGACATTGTCTATCTTTTGCATTTAGATTCAGAATGAAATTAATAATGATGGTGATAATGATGATGAAACTCAAAATCATGTGGCAATTGAGTCAATGGATGGATGTTTTGGATTTATTTAGTAAGAAAGAAGTCAGCTGAGACAATTCATCTACCACCAAGGCATGGTTCTACCATGTTTGCAGACGAGGAACATATTGATGAATTTATTTTAGAATATTCGAAAGATGCAAGAGAGACCCCAGAGGTAAGTTTCTTGTCATTTGAAAACACAATTGTAATTAGAAAGAAAAACTGTGTGCAATGTGGGTTTAATAAGGCGAGTATGTAAGATGCATTTAGTCATACAGGTAGACTGAATTCATATTAATCTGACACTGCTGAGAACAACGAAAAATTGGTTGTTTTGAGCGGAATTCGAACTCACATATTCGGGTTTGTAGACCGCCGCTCTACCAATTGAGCTATTGAGTCAACTGGGATTTGTAGCGAGTCTTATCAAATTTAAGTGCACAAAATATTTTCGTGACGACTTAACGCTTGTCTTTGAGGACGCGAAGTGTTTCAATCTTATTTCAGAACCATCCTCAGAGATATGAAAAACTAGATTCATATTAATCTGACACTGCACAGAAAAACGAAAAATTCGTTGTCTCGAGCGGGATTCGAACTCGCTTCTTCGAGTTTCGTCACGAAAATATTTCGTGCACTTGAATTGGATAAGACTCGCTACCAATCCCAGTTAGCTCGTTAGCTCAACTGGTAGAGCGGTGGTTTAGAAACCCGAAGATGCGAGTTCGAATTCCACTCCAGACAACGAATTTTTCGTTGTTCTCTGTAGTGTCAGATTAGTATGAATTTAGGTTTTCATATCTCTGAGGATGGTTCATACAGGTACAACAGGGCTGAATTATGACTGTTGTTTTTCAGAACTGCAATGAATTCAAGTCTCGGGAGGTAAATGACACGGTACGATCAAAAGGAAGAAATGTCTTAGAAAAATGAAATGAAAAAGAGTATTTGGCCGTGTGTGTAGGCATGAATACCCCCGTAAGATTCATTAGCATGAAACATGGTGAAAGGTAAACAGTACAATTTATGTTATATTAAAATTTGTACCATAGATACTGCTAATGGAAAATGAGCAGCTTTCCCTTGTCATGAAACTTTAGGCCTATCTACACTATACGATTTGTCGCATACAATTCTTACTCTGGCGTATGGAAATGAGCGCTGAATCCAGATTTTTACTCGTTTGCTGATGGCGAAATTTGAAATCCGACGTTTTTTACGCGTGCTTACTCGATCACATATACCAGAGTAAGAATCGTATGCGACAAATCGTGTCGTGTAGATAGACCTTTTGTGTTTTAGAATTTATTATTTAAGATTGCCTACTCAGTGTTAGAGGTTGGCCGACTTCTTGTTATTTCAGATGCTGCCACTAAAGTAAAAATTATGTATGACATTGGTTGTACATTGTCAGCTCATTTAAATGTAACTAAAGATTTTTCCATCTGATGTTTGAAAAATGTTCCTGCAATCATTTAAACTTGAAAAAAAATTTATTTATAAAATTGATTGTCCTACATTCTTGCACGACCTTTTATTAAAGAAATGCCTGATTTTAGAATAACAGCAGACAAGATATTTTGGACAGAATTGACTTAACATTTCCCGTGCTCTATTGTTATGGGCATAAATCGTCATGTCAGGTTATTCATATTGCACTGAAAAAGCTGAAATTAAAACACTCAATGATTACAACATACAAAGCTTCAAATTTTTCCCGTTAAGGCAACAACATACAGGATACCGTTCCGAATACAAAAAAATCGTACCGCTGTTCAGATACGGGTTTTTATAGGTCGCTTATTAGTTATCAGCCAATCAACGTGCGCCACTGTATTTAGCCATATTATACAAATAATGAATGTTTATGGGTGAAATGATAAGAATGTTTTCATGAGGTAAAAGATTAACTGTTCCACTCAACGAGGCGATCGCCGAGTAGCAGACTATTGTTTTTCAAAATCAATTTATTCGACAATTAAGACAACACGCATTTGAGTCTTATTTTATTTGGATTATTCCGCATTCATCTCAAGACCGAAACCAGCCTAAAGTAAACTACGATGACCGTACGAAGAGCTTTTTGACGGATGGGAATTGTGAGAGTGCAATGAAAAAACTATGGCACTCCTAGGAGTGCAATGAAACGTTTTCCAATGCACTCTTGGAAAATGAACTTTTTATTTAGTATCACGTAACCATAATCAACCAATTAAACGAGCAGAATTTAGTGAGGTATTATATAAAATAATATAGATTATAATACAAGGATTATCTAAATAATTTCTTAAATAGATGGCTTTCCTAATTTGCAGATCGCCTTCAGTCCCCGCAGGAACGGTGGTTATGGTCTAACCGACGGCGAAGGAATTGAGCGCCTTTAGTCTCACTTACGAGGATTTCTTCAATAACAAAAGAAATCAGCTGTGGTCGTCGGATTGGTGTTTTAGCGAATGCATTGTTGCATTACGCACTAAGACGATTACAACAATTCGGTTTGTTTTGTTGTATTAATTGATACCATTTCTTTACTGATGAGACTTTATCTCAATTTTTCAATGTCTTTTAACCATCACACAACTTTTCGTGCAACAAATGATCATTTATTGTGTCGCTCTTGTATCGTAATTAGTTATTGGATGAAGTTCACTGCATGAAAAGTTCGTTGTCTTAACTGGGCCTTAGTATTTATTTATACCAGTCTAATTTTTCCTTTATAGGTCCTTCATTGATTTCCAATTTGCAAAAGGCTAAGAGTCTTATGGAAAAAGCAACGTTTCAGGTGCTGGAAATTTTTTCAAATTTTCCAGGTCTATACTATGTATACAGTTTTATAACAAACTTACTTGCAGGGGGGTTGGTTCCGGATTAACGCACCGAGGGGTCGGACAGTTGTTCGAACCTACCGAGCGAAGCGAGGTAGGTTCGGATAGCTGTCAGACCCCGAGGTGCGTTAATCCCGAACCAACCGAACCGGCTTAAGTAAGTTGGGTTTTTATCCCATACTAATAAAACTTATCTTCTTGTGTTGTTTTCCGAGGCTCGCTGAGTCGCCGATGTCACCGATGTATTTTGTCAGCATTTTCTCTTCTTAAACTTATTGGCCTCTTAATATTTCTTTATCAGGGTCTCCATTGTCTTTAGTTTACAATATTCCGTTTCTTTTTGCTTGGTTTTTGTGATGTTTTTTGCCCAAAAATGTTCCTTAAAGTGTAGGCCGGTTTAATAATCAGCTAAATTTTGTTCGCCATAGTTGTTGAGCAGTTTGAGGCGGACGGCAATGTAAGCAACGAGCAGGTCAGTTCGGGTTTTTGTAACCAATTTGGAAGCCAGTTTTATCGATAAAAGAGAAAAGCGGGTATGTTCGGAAAAAGCAGGTTAGTTCGAAAAAAACTAACCTGCTGAGAACCAATCAGAAGCCCGCTTTCATCACACATATGGGATAAATGTTCTAATTTTACATTCTTATTTTCATTTTCGTACCTCACGGGCAAAGCATGTTTATGGTAAAGTATGATTCAATTTGCGACAGCTTTAGGAGATTGTTTTTCCTTATATAGTTCTCATCAGTCGCAAATTTCCTGACATCTGATTTCTTAATGTACGGCTTTTTTCATTTGTTCTGGACAAAGTAAGCCACGCAATATGACAATGACAGAAGATTTATTGTGTAAGAACTGTATTGGTATCTACCCACCTCGACCTGAACTTGAAATTATTTATTGTAGTCTAAAGCACATTGGAAACAAAAATTCATCTATATCAAATGGAATATACCTTGGTTTTTCAGGGGAGTATGATAACACTTTGGTGCAATCACGCATCGAGGAAGAACAGAATGTATTGCTGGTGCGAGAAAGTAAGTTCTGCAGTATAGCAAGGCTGTATTAAAATATATGAATGCCAGTACTAAGTAGCTATACTTCATGGTGGCACATTAAGTTCTAAACAAAAAATTTGTATTCCATAAGTCCAATTCTTGAAAATAATTTGACTTGACTTGACTTGACTTGTATTTCAGAAACTAAAGTATTACCTTCGTCTTTAGAGCCCAAGTAACTATGTACAAAATCTTTTCTAGCTGGAAGAGTTAAGGTTAGAAAATATTGTTGGCATATGTAGTCATGCAGTTATATATAAGTTCTTTCCTGTTTTCACTTGATTATTTGTCTAAAGACATAACATCGCTGCAACAGAATCAGACAAATCATAACATCGCTGCAACAGAATCAGACAAATCATAACATCGCTGCAACAGAATCAGACAAACACGACACCATAACAGATCTTGTAAAGAAGCGAAAAAGGTAAGTACATGTATTCCATATGTACTTTAAGTACATGTAAGTACATTAATTCCTATGTAAATCTAAGCTAGTCCTATAATAAAAGTTGTGTCGTAGCAGTTCTTCTGGAAAAGGACTCGCGTAATTTAGTTTGGAAGATAATTACGTAATTACCGTGTTCGTGTAAGGTTTTCTCCTTACATAGCTAGTTCCCATAAAATGTGGTAAAAATTTTCGTTTCTTTCAGCGGCTTCATTGTGCATTTGGAACAAATTGTTTCTTCCATATGATACAGGAGTTACGTATTACTCTATATTACTCTATATTACTCTATATCTGTTCATTTTTTGTTAGATGGACCGCAAGGAAGAGGTATCTTTTTTGAATGTGGAAATGGTGAGACTTGTAAAATACTATGAAAACCGAGTATTTATGTTAGAAAGGTTTCTTGATTCATATGTGGACGATACTTCTATTTATACCAAAGGAATGAAGTGTGTTGTTCGAAAGCAAATTTGTAAAAAAAAATAAGCGTTACGCCGTTGGCTTAATCTTGAGGGAAAATTTTTCCTTCGAGATCCAGTCTTCCTTACCACAATCTGAATTCTACATTAAAGCAACAAGAACGTCTGTGTTCATCCAAACAATTTCCACAGACTCGGAAGAACTTAAAATAGTGAACTGTGATAGCGATGATATGAACGAAGAAGAATATGAAAAACAGTTTCCCCTCGTTTTGGATCTCTCGGATGACGAAGCATACACATAGATAGAAAATTGCATGCTCAGTCAATGTTAAAAACGTTGTACAAGCTAAGGGGCGACAATATTTCCCTAGTATTTATATGCAGTTATGTTCGATCTGTTCGTTTTCAGATCTAGAAGTTTCATCTAGGTTGTATTTTCATCTTTCGGGGCATAAGGATATTTAAAAATATGTTTAATATAATATATTATACTACAACGTGTATCAAGTTAAATAAACGAAAACCGTCCGTTCTTTTACGTATCTGTACCAACCTTTGGTGCTAAGAAAAAAACCTCGAACCGACAAAAATTTTTGGCAAACTCTACAGCTCTCTAATAGCTGCATTCCACTGTTCGAATACACATTAAATCAATAAAGGTACATAAAGTTGTATGTTGTCGTTTTATTCAACTAACTATTTCAAAAAATGTTCTGTTCAAAATCTGCATCTCGTATCGCGAGTTGATAAATATTGTTTTTAATGTCTTATTTCAAATGTCCCATTCGGAACAAGATGTATATATATATATATTATATATATATATATATATATATATATATATATATATATATATATATATATATATATATATATATATATATATTATATATATATATATGTATATATATATTATATATATATATATATATATATATATATAATAGTAATAAAATTGTAAAATAGCAATCTCGTTTGGAAAGTGCTCAACTTTATCGGAGCTTTATTAGTAAAACAGTGACTGAGTAAGACTAAAATTTCATTATGTACAATAAAAACTACAAATTTGTTTCGAGAGCTCTATACAGGAGACTCTCTCATCAGGTTATAAATACGACCAGGCTACTGCTTGCTTATTTAAATGTTTGTTAAACAACACTTCCGTGCGTGGCGACACGTATTTACTAATTCATTTCTACTGTTTAATGAACACAACTGAGGCTTACATATTATAAAGTACTTTTCGGCGATGCATAAATTGCATCTTTTGTTAGTATTTGAATACGAATTTGCTCTCGCCAGAATTCTCCATTTTAGGTCATAGTTTAAGTTGTTTTCCTTTAGTGTCCATATGTGTCTGCTTAGATGTGTGGCGTTCTTCTTGCTCTTATCCTTGAATGAGGCCAAGTGGTTACGATATCTTGTCTTAAAATGGTTTTCGGTTAATCCAATATAGGTCTCGGTTGACTTGTCTGTCACAACGGTGGCTTGGTATATGACATTGTTCGTGAGGCAATGGCCATCAAGAGGGCATTCAGACTTGTTCCTACAATTGCATTTGTTAATTTCGTCATTGTTAGTTCGGCTCGGATTTGCAAGGATAGCTTTGTTATGGTTTGTTATTTTAGCTTCTAAGTTGGGCATGCACGAGTAGCTTATCTTCAAGGTGTTTTTGTTAAACATTTTGCGGAGAGGGTGGTTCTGCTTAAAACAATCCTTGACGATTGATAAAAATTTTTTACCAACATTAGTAGCCACGTGCTTGCTATATGGTGGATGGAACCATGGAAAACAACTTAAACTATGACCTAAAATGGAGAATTCTGGCGAGAGCAAATTCGTATTCAAATACTAACAAAAGATGCAATTTATGCATCGCCGAAAAGTACTTTATAATATGTAAGCCTCAGTTGTGTTCATTAAACAGTAGAAATGAATTAGTAAATACGTGTCGCCACGCACGGAAGTGTTGTTTAACAAACATTTAAATAAGCAAGCAGTAGCCTGGTCGTATTTATAACCTGATGAGAGAGTCTCCTGTATAGAGCTCTCGAAACAAATTTGTAGTTTTTATTGTACATAATGAAATTTTAGTCTTACTCAGTCACTGTTTTACTATATATATATATATATATATATATATATATATATATATATATATATATATATATATATATATATATATATATATATATATATATATATATATATATATATATATATATATATATATATATATATATATATATATATATATATATATATATATATATATATATATATATATATACAATTATCAATGTTTTGAGACAACAACATAAGAGCGCTCGATATTGATTTCAATAGAGCGTAAATAAATGAACGAATTAAAGACGAGAAATACTTTTTCTGTCGCTACTCAGAGTTTCACGCGCTTAGGCGATCATCAGGCAACTGACAGATAATATTTTATTATTCACAATAAGTTTGGCTATAGTTAGTGGTTTACGCTAGTTAGTGGTTTACGCTAGTTAGTATAGTTAGTGGCAAACGCTCAGATTTATTTAACACTTGCCGACATGTAACTTTAAACCACTAACTATAGCCAAACTTATTGTGAATAATAAAATATTATCTGTCAGTTGCCTGATGATCGCCTAAGCGCGTGAAACTCTGAGTAGCGACAGAAAAAGTATTTCTCGTCTTTAATTCGTTCATTTATATATATATATATATATATTTATATATATATATATATATATATATATATATATATATATATATATATATATATATATATATATATATATATATATATATATATATATATATATATTGTAGATTAAATCAAACACGGACTCTCACATGAGTAGTCTGTTTCGTACAGGTCGTCAGACCTGCATTCCTCAGTGCAATGCCAAGTTGTAATACAGGGTGTCCCAAAAAAAACCAAAAAACTATTGAAATCACCTATGCTAATATTTGAATGCCCTAGCACTTGTTAAAGAATTAAAATATCTTTGTAAAGCACGTTTGTTTTGCTCATGGGAATATTGATAAAAACCAAATTGAATAGGCTAAAATAACCCGTGCGTATTACTATTAATTATGACGGTTATGTCAATAGTTTATCTACTCGTGGGTTCAATTTAGTGCTAGGCATTGAAATTCTAACAATAGATCATTTTCAATAGTTTTTGGTTTTTTTTGGGACACCCTGTATAACTCTAAAAACATTACAGCTCCTAATATATACACGTTGGTCTAATTAAAATTACTAACATTGTAAATTTTGTTCTCATTAAAATTGCTAAAACTATTCATGACACTGCATGGCTAACTTGAGTTCAATAAAAATTTGTCTTTGTGTCTGCATTTACTTAACAACTCGCTTTTCTTGTTCAAGGTAGCAGTGTTCTGTTTACATAAAATAAAGAATTTTTCAGCTAAGCATGAATGACATTTCTTTGTTTTATTTGAATAATGCGGGGCTTTACATAGCACTTTCCACTTAATAGCGTAATCCAAGTCACGCTCTTTTAGTTCCCATATGTGTTGGCTAAGCCCGGTTGGGTTTCTTTTCTCTTTGGATTTAAATGATGCTATGTGGTTTGCGAGACGTGCCTTTAAGCTTGTCGCCGTTATGCCGACGTACGATTCAGAGGTCTCTCCGCAGGTCACGGTCGCCTGGTACACAATGTCGTTGCGTAGGCATTCACTATTTAATGGGCAGGTTGCATTCTTCGGGCAGTTGCAGAGTTTTTTCTATTCTGAGTAGGAATTGAGCACATTCATGATATTCCCATCAATCTTTACTTTCATACTCGGCATGCAGCTATAAGAGAGCTTTATGGTGTTTCTGTTCAGCATTTTGTGCAATGTATTGCCAGGTGGGAAACATCTTGCTAAAATCTTAAAAATTCTTTCCCGATACTAGTTTTAACATTATGGTCGTGCGGCTGATTAAACCATATAATGTTTCTTTTCCTTTTCCTATTTTCCACTCTTCTTGACTGGGGTTTAAGGTAATGCAAGCTGAACGCGTACCCATTTTCATTCAACGCTTTCTAGTAGGGTGGGGCAGCCTGATCAAAAACTTCTTTGTTGGATGAGATCTCAGATACTCTTTTGTTAATTCCTTCAGGGATGTTCTTCAAAATTGCTGGTGGGTGGTTAGACTTAACATTGATATATTGTAGGGTGTTATTGAGTTTCATGTATGGTCTGTATAGCCGCGTAGATAAATCCATGGTTGCGTATAATAGTCGACCACTTTTTTGTTAACTTCGAAGTTAGACTATCTGAGATCTCATCCAAGAAAGAAGTTTTTGATCAGGCTGCCCCACCCTACCAGAAAGCATTGAATGAAAGTAGGCACGCATTCAGCTTGCATTACCTTAAACCCCAGTCAAAAAGAGTGGAAAAGAGAAAAATGACAAGAAACATTATATGGTTTAATCCGCCGTGCGAGCATAATGTTAAAACTAGTATCGGGAAAGAATTTTTTAAGATTTTAGCAAGATGTTTCCCACCTGGCAAGTGGCGTGCCGAGTATGAAAGTAAAGATTGATGGGAATAATATGAATGTGCTCAATTCCAACTCAGAAGAGAAAAAACTCTGCAACTGCCCTAAGAATGCAACCTGCCCATTAAATGGTGAATGCCTACGCAACGACATTGTGTACCAGGCGACCGTGACCTGCAGAGACCTCTGAATCGTTTCGGCATAACGGCGACAAGCTTCAAGGCACGTCTTGCAAACCACAGAGCATCATTTAAATTCAAAGAGAAAAGAAACGCAACCGAGCTTAGCAAACACATATGGGATCTAAAAGAGTGTGACTTGGATTACGCTATTAAGTGGAAAGTGCTATGTAAAGCCCCGCATTATTCAAATAAAACAAAGAAATGTCATTTATGCTTAGGTGAAAAATTCTTTATTTTATGTAAACAAAACACTGCTACCTTGAACAAGAAAAGCGAGTTGTTAAGTAAATGCAGACACAAAGACAAATTTTTATTGAACTTAAGTTAGTCATGCAGTGTCATGAATAGTTTTAGCAATTTTAATGAGAACACAATTTACGATGTTAGTAATTTTAATTAGACCAACGTGTATATATTAGGAGCTGTAATGTTTTTAGAGTTATATTACAACTTGGCATTGCACTGAGGAGTGCAGATCTGACGACCTGTACGAAACAGAACTGTATGCTACCCATGTGAGAGTCCGTGTTTGATTTACTCCACGAAAAATATACCCACCGCACAACCTAGAGAATACTCGAAACGTTTGCTCGAAAAAACCGAATCCTTCCTGCGACGCGCCAGATGAAAAGCGTACCATTCCCTAAAACCTGCCACTAAATATCACCCTACCAACAGAGACACATTTGGATTCCATACAACGACATCCCCGCCGCCAATCAAAGAACTAGACCAATTTGAAGATAAAATGCTCACAATTATTCAGAACATTGAATTCAAAAAAGTCGATAACGCATTTCAGAAAGACCTAGCACAGGACTTGACCAGGATCAAGAACGATGACAAGCTCCTCATAACCGCCGACAAGACGACAAATTTTTATCGATTGGATACCTCCGCCTACAACAAGTTGCTCGACAATGCCATCACAAAAGTTTATAAGAAAGCCCCACCGAATACCGCACGCAAAATAATTTCCGAAGAGAAAAAAATAGCACAGAAGCTCGGCCTAGACAACCGTATTGATTCACTGGCAAATAAGGACTCGTTTATAACGTTGAAAGATCACAAACCGAACTTTGACAACAATCCAACCTGTAGGCTGATAAACCCATCAAAATCGGAAATCGGCATCATCAGCAGACAAATCCTTCAAAGGACCAATTCCGAAATCGTAAAACCTACAAAATTAAACCAATGGAAAAACACAAATTCCGTCCTTGAGTGGTTTAATAACGTGCCAGATAAACCTGCTCGCTCTTTCATCAGTTTCGATGTAGTGGACTTTTACCCATCAATTTTGGAAGACTTACTTAAAGAAGCCCTAGAGTTCGCCTCCTTGTACGACGCGATAACAGAAGAAGAGAAATCCATCATTGTGGAAGCAAAACAGTCCCTACATTTCAACAGAAATTCAGCATGGTCTAAGAAGCAATCCAGCTCGCTCTTCGACGTAACCATGGGTAGCTTTGACGGCGCCGAGGCAAATTTACATTCCGTAGACGGTCGGTAGCATCTTTAATGGTGGGTAGCATCATTGATCTCGTTCCCAGATTCCTCTCGTCTTGACTAGACGAAGTTTTATTATAAATAGAAATTGTTTTGACGGTTTTCAGCTAGCTCGTTGTTAGCTCAGTCGTTTAGGCGTGCGATTCCTGGTAGAATATGCAGGGGCTCAAATCCAATCCGAGGCTTTTTTTATTTTTAAAGTTCGTCAAACTTTTTTTCTTATATTATTTCCCTTTTATACGATTTTTGTAAGGGTTAGGTTTAGGGTTTGGGTCAGGGATTGGATTATTTAAAATTTTAAAACGCAAAATTTATTAGTTTTATCAGACACTTAGGCTTGGGAACGAGATCAATGATGCTACCGACCATTAAAGATGCTACCGACCGTCTACGGAATGTAAATTTGCGGCGCCGAGACATGCGAACTAGTAGGTTCTTTCCTGCTATCCAAAATAACACCTGTGTGCGGCAATGACATCGGCCTCTACAGAGATGACGGCTTAGCAGCATTCAATAAACCACCAAGAGAAATCGAAGCAATCAAGAAGCACATTTGCAAAGTATTTGGCGACCATAACCTCAAGCTTACCATTGAAGCGAATAAGAAATGCGTGAACTTCCTGGATGTTACATTAGACCTACGTTCCACATCATACAAACCCTACATGAAACCTGGAAATACCCCACTGTACGTGAATCACCAAAGCAACCATCCACCATGCGTATTACATAGAATTCCAGAAGCAATCAATCGCAGATTGTCACATATATCTTCGGATAAGCAGTCCTTTGAAGCAGCATGCAGTCCACCATACCAAGATGCCTTGTCAAAGAGCGGATACGAATTTAAGCTTCTTTACGACCCAGAAACACCAAAGCAAAAACGCACCCGGTCCAGAAAAGTAATATGGTTTAATCCCCCATATAGCGCAAATGTAGCCACCAATATCGGCCACAAGTTCCTGAAAGCAATCGACGAGTGCTTCCCACTAAGCCACCCCCTACACAAAATACTCAACAGGAATACCCTTAAATTGAGCTACAGCTGCATGCCAAACATGCACAACCTCATTTCCACCCACAACAAATCAGTTATCGCAAAGCACATTCAACCAGAAACCAACAACGCCAAAGAATGCAACTGCCGACAGAAAGATTCCTGCCCGCTATCTGGTAAATGTCTAACCGAGAGCGTTGTTTACCAAGCGATCGTGAAAAGAGAAGACACCGGTGATGAGAAAAGCTATGTCGGACACACGGAGGGAAGTTTCAAAACCAGATATAACAACCACACTAACTCATTCAGAAATGCCAAACACAGACATTCAACCGCGCTCAGCAAACACATATGGCAGCTAAAGGAATTGAACGTTGACTATTCGCTCAAATGGAACATTATTAAAAAATGTAGGAGTTACTCAAACATTACTAAACGTTGCAATCTATGCTTGCACGAGAAATTTATAATCATATACCATCCAGAACTCTGCTCGCTCAACTCTAAAAATGAACTATTGTCTGCCTGTAGACATCGGAAAAAATTCCTCCTCTCTAGCCAATAGATATCCGTCTTTACTGTAATTCTAAACCTAACATCTCACCAACGCTAACCATGTAAATATATAACGTCTCAAGTGTCTCTAGAAGCAATAACAAACGCGATTTTCACCTGACGAGTGTGGCAAGCCTCGCTTGCCATACGAAACAATATTGTAGTGAATAAAATTTATGAAGTAATTCAAGTTTGTCTTTTCTTCTTATATATATATATATATATATATATATATATATATATATATATATATATATATATATATATATATATATATATATATATATATATATATATATATATATATATATATATATATATATATATATATATATATATATATATAATATATATATATATATATATATATATATATATATAGACTCAAAGCAGTATTCAGTCTGGCTAGAGAGCTCAATACAATGTAGAGCATAAATATATATTAAAAAGTAAAATCTATGTACAGTTAAAATTGGTAACTCCGAGTTTCACGCTCAAAGGCGATCTTCAGACTGATTAAAAAGTTCGTTAATCGGGCTTATAGTTGCATGCATAAAATTTGTTTTCATGCCTACATTTTGAGATTAGTTCTGATCTTTTGTTCAATAGCTTCCTTTTGTCTGCGTTAACAATACATAACTTCTCTGCTTGGCATAAATTACAATCTCTTGAGCCAGCCACATATGCTTTTGCCCGCTTCAATATTGACCACTTTATATCATAATTGGTGTTAGTTCTTTTCAGCTCCCAAATGTATTTAGACAAGGACGTGGAATTTTCATGTTTTGGTTTGTTAAAAGATTGCTTGTGCATATTGAATCTTCCTTTGAAATCATTTTCAGTCATCCCAATGTATTGCTTTCGTTTTTGATCCTGTGTTGTTACCTCTGCCATGTAAACAATACCCTTTGTCAGGCAAGCACCGTTTAATGGGCAATTAGGCTTTTCTCTACAGTTGCATGCGGGTGTGGTTGTTGTTAGGTTTGGTTGGATGATTTTTCTGTTGTGCTTTTTGATTATTTGTGTAACGTTTTCCATACAGCTGTAACTAACCTCTAAAGTCTTTCTATTGAAGATTTTGTGCAATTTGTGGGAGGTAGGGAAATGCGTGTCCACCAGACGTAAAAAACTTTTGCCTACATTAGTTTCGACATTACAACTGTAAGGGGGGTTGAACCATGTGACTTTTCGAGATCTTCTTTTTGCTCCATGTTGTTGCGGATTTCTCTCGCTTGGTTTTGTGTATTCAATCGTTGATTTAAATCCGCTTGCTTTCAATGCGTTGTTGTAAATAGGTGCAGCCTCTTCAAATTCATCTTTGTTGGACCAGAGCTCGGAAATTCTGTATCCTATTGCTTTCGGAAGCTGTTTTAATATGGAAGGAGGGTGGTTGGAGTTTGCGCTGATAAACATGGGTTGGTTTCCATCTTTTCTATAGGGTTGGTACTTTCCAGTCGGCAAGCTAAAAGTGACATCCAGAAAGTTTACTGTTTTCATGTTGACTTGGCATGTTATTCTTAAGCCAAATTGCTGGAAGCAGTCTATAAATTGCTTTCTGGCTTTATCAGCTGTTCTGGGACCCATATTCGAAATGCCGCCAGTCCATCGTCTCTGTAAAGACCAATATCGTCGTTGCTGAATTTATCTTTTAAATGGGAAAGAATTAATAGACCGACAAGCTCGCAAACCTCTGCTCCATCAAAACTCCCCAAAACTTTTGATGGAGCAGAGGTTTGCGAGCTTGTCGGTCTATTAATTCTTTCCCATTTATAGGATAGATCTTCAATAGAAAGACTTTAAAGGTTAGTTACAGCTGTATGGAAAACATTACACAAATAATCAAAAAGCACAACAGAAAAATCATCCAACCAAACCTAACAACAACCACACCCGCATGCAACTGTAGAGAAAAGCCTAATTGCCCATTAAACGGTGCTTGCCTGACAAAGGGTATTGTTTACATGGCAGAGGTAACAACACAGGATCAAAAACGAAAGCAATACATTGGGATGACTGAAAATGATTTCAAAGGAAGATTCAATATGCACAAGCAATCTTTTAACAAACCAAAACATGAAAATTCCACGTCCTTGTCTAAATACATTTGGGAGCTGAAAAGAACTAACACCAATTATGATATAAAGTAATCAATATTGAAGCGGGCAAAAGCATATGTGGCTGGCTCAAGAGATTGTAATTTATGCCAAGCAGAGAAGTTATGTATTGTTAACGCAGACAAAAGGAAGCTATTGAACAAAAGATCAGAACTAATCTCAAAATGTAGGCATGAAAACAAATTTTATGCATGCAACTATAAGCCCGATTAACGAACTTTTTAATCAGTCTGAAGATCGCCTTTGAGCGTGAAACTCGGAGTTACCGATTTTACATAGATTTTACTTTTTAATATATATATATATATATATATATATATATATATATATATATATATATATATATATATATATATATATATATATATATATATATATATATATATATATATATATATATATATATATATATATATATATATATATATATATATATATATATATATATATATATATATGTATATATATATATATATATATATATATATATATATATATATATATATATATATATATATATATATATATATATATATATATATATATATATATATATATATATATATATATATATATATATATATATATATATATATATATATATATATATATATATATATATATATATATATATATATAGCGTAAAACACAAAGAACAGACAAGTTTTTGCTGCTGTCGCTACCCTGGGTTTCACGCACTAGGCGATCATCAGGCGACTGACAGATAAGTTTAATTTATTCATTGTATAGGACACTGGAAATGTATCAGGTATTATGTTACGTTACATGACTATTGGTTATATGTTTACATAAAGTGAAAAGTTCTGAACGTTTATTCAGGAGGTTGTTCGCTTTGTTTCCTTTCATGATCAAAAGCTTTTCTTCAAGACAGAGATTGCATTTTCGGGAACCAGCTTTGCATGACGGTACGCGTTTGACGATCGACCATTTTATGTCATATGAGCGTTTCGCGCGTTTGAGCTTCCAAATGTACTTTGACAATTCTGTTTCGTTGCCATGGCGTTCGTTCTTAATGGACTTCGTGTGATTTCTGAATCTTTCTTTAAACGAGTTAGCCGTCACCCCGATATACACTTTAGCATTATCTTTGTCAGTGGAGACTTCAGCTTTGTACACTAAGCTCTTTGCCAGGCATGTGTTGCTCACAGGACATTCGTCGGGTTTTCTGCAGTTGCATGTCTTTGTGTCATTGTTCGTCTTAGTATTTTTGGCCATGTCGTTATGCTTCTTTAGCACGTATTTGTTGTGCTTAGATAGGAAAGATTTCATGTTATCGCTACAACTATAGCTAACGCGGACGGTATGTCTGTTGAATATAGAGTGTAGTCTGTGGTGCGGTGGAAAATGTTTGTCGAGGAGCAGTAGGAAATTTCGTGCAATGTTTGTCGTAACGTTCTTACTAAATGGTGGGTTATACCAAATAGTGTTTCGTTGCCGTGTGCGTCGTTTGTTAATAGAGTTAGTGTTAGCACTGGGTTCGTAATTAATTTCAGCGTGAAAGTTGCTGCGTTTAAGAGCATCATTGTAGATAGGCGCAGCGGTATCAAAGGCCTGTTGATTGTGCGAGAGGGAGTTGATGCGTTGTTGTATGGAGGAAGGAATCTGTTTTAAGATAGAAGGAGGATGGTTAGAGAAGCGGTTAATATAAAGAGGAGTATCGTTTGGCTTGCGGTAGCTGGCCAAACGATACTCCGCCTCATGCAAAGCTGGTTCCCGAAAATGCAATCTCTGTCTTGAAGAAAAGCTTTTGATCATGAAAGGAAACAAAGCGAACAACCTCCTGAATAAACGTTCAGAACTTTTCACTTTATGTAAACATATAACCAATAGTCATGTAACGTAACATAATACCTGATACATTTCCAGTGTCCTATACAATGAATAAATTAAACTTATCTGATGATCGCCTAGTGCGTGAAACCCAGGGTAGCGACAGCAGCAAAAACTTGTCTGTTCCTTGTGTTTTACGCTCTACTTTCTCCGGTATTGAGCGCTCTTTTAGTTCCAGTCATATATAAGCTACTTTTCGTAACATATCTTTTATATATATATATATATATATATATATATATATATATATATATATATATATATATATATATATATATATATATATATATATATATATATATATATATATATATATATATATATATATATATATATATATATAACACAAGATGAGAAACACAAGTTACTTCATCGAAATTTTATTTACTACAGGACTGTTTCGTATGGCAAGTGTTGAACTTGCCACACTCATACGAAACAGTCCTGTAGTAAATAAAATTTCGATGAAGTAACTTGTGTTTCTCATCTTGTGTTATACCGCTCTGCGTACGCATTGAGCACTCTATCCGTACGATTTTTTATGCGCTAAATTCTATATATCCTCACGATAGTTTTTATCACTACATTTATCTATATATATATATATATATATATATATATATATATATATATATATATATATATATATATATATATATATATATATATATATATATATATATATATATATATATATATATATATATATATATATATATATATTTATATATATATATATATATATATATATATATATATATATATATATATATATATATAAATATATATATATATATATATATATATATATATATATATATATATATATATATATATATATATATATATATATATATATATATATATAAATAAATCACCAGTAGAATCGTTTTTCGTGAAAAACGATTCTACTGGTGATTTATTTATATGATGTTGTGGAATTGGGGTGGAGGGTTGGTGATTTACGTATATATATATATATATATATATATATATATATATATATATATATATATATATATATATATATATATATTTATATAATATATATATATATATATATATATATATATATATATATATATATATATATATATATATATATATATATATATATATATATATATATATATATATATATATTATATAAATATATATATATATATGCGCCAAGGTTTCTCACAACGACAAAAAAAACAGACGAGGCAGTTCCAAATCTTATCTATAATCTTACCTGCACAAATCTACTCCTGGTTTTCCCAATGTGTACATAGCTGTTTCAAAAAAACCCTCCCCTGTCCTGATTCCTGAACATTACGTGGCTATAGGTTATAATCCATGATTATGGAAAGATGGTGTACATTTCCCCATTAATGCATTGCCTTGGAAAATCTTTAATGACAGCGAATGGATGTCTTTTTAGCGATAGACGTAAGACCGTCATGGCGGATTGAAGTAAACAAGAAGCCTCTAGGAAGGAGATAAGAAATACAAGCAGATGAAAGACAGTTTTCGAACAATTCATGAGAAACATCTTGCATTAGCTATGAAAATATATCAAACTTCGTGTCACAGTATTTATGTCACACGTATCCATTATGACATCTCTATATAGATCGATGTGTTATGATGTCACAATAAAGACTTACGTCACCCGCGCAATGATGCGCACAAGAAACATGCAGGATTCCAATACAAAACATAACACAGGGTGGATCGACGTTAGACAGACAGATAGGAAGGACGAAGTAACGATAAACAGACTAACAAGCAAATTGAAGAATGAATATTACTATAGTGTAACAGCCTTCTCTCGTTATACGAACGAAACTCAAAAAGGTCGAATACGAACAATATAATCTATGCTAATAACGAGAAATTGGGACACGTGACCTTTTCGTTAACCAGCGAAAACCATGTTAACCAGGTTAATGCAATTAGCAACATAGTCTTTTTGACAAGTTCATCAACGGACGAGGGATGTGTGACATTTCACACACACACCGTTACTTACGGTATAACGCATTTAAAAAGATTGATCAGACCTAAATATTTGTGGCAAAAAGTTATAGGAATCTTGAGACTTTCCTGTTACGAGTCGTCTGTTTGTTACTGTGCGGTGGTAAAATTATTTTTGTCGCCCATCGGTGAATGAATTCCAGGGACAGAATGTTGTATACTGTTTGAGATGACAAAACTTGGAACTTAGAGTACGAAACAATGTCTGGTAGAGCATTAATACGGACTGGTTGGTTATGGACATCGTATGATGATCGTTTGACGAAACCCAACATCTTATTTGCTTTTAGACGAGATTTCTGCATCTGTTTGTTCTACTTAAGGTCGTTGTGTCGTTGGGGATGAACATACTCTGATCTTTGAATTCAGAACATGAATTTAAAATGCTGTATAACGATGTATCCTTTTGAACAAAAGGAAATGTTTAGCAGATTATCAAACTTTCTCAGGACAAGAATTTTCAGTTCTGCTTTATGAAAGTTTGACATCTGCATCATTTCCTCACCTTAATGGTTTATTTAGGACGAATGAAACCTAGACACTAAATAAAAAAATACTAATTAGCAATGTAAGATGTACGTATTGTAAGTAGCTACTGTTATTAAGTAAACAGCTAGCATTCAGTTATACATTCCTTTTTATAATGTCGTTAGATACGGAAAATTGATGTAAATTACACCTGATATTTATTGGCTCAATATTATTCACTAGCTAATCAAATCTGGTGTAACATGTCGATTCTGCATTTGATATGATGTCATTATGAGAAAGATCTATAAATAAGAAACAAAGCGTTTTATTGGCATTGGCTTGTAAACTGGTTGTTGGTGAAACGACTCATTGGTGAAACGACTGGTTACGACCAAACTTTCCATTTCTTCCTATAAAGACAATAATTTCAAAAACAGCTTGTCGTCAAGGTTTCATTTCCTAGTATTAATAATTCACGCAGTCCTCTGGCAACACCGGTATGGTGAATATTTCAATCAGTGTAAATACAAAACGCTTTTCTATGCATTTGACCAGCGACATATCACAGTAGCTGGACTGAACTGAGAAATATAATATGATCGAACAGATTTCGTAGCTCTTCGTAATTCAGTTGGTTTTACTAACAAACTAAAAGTCGCAGGTTTCATTACCACTGCAGTCCAGCAATGTTTCCGCTCGCCTGATGTGAACACATTCCACATTATGTAAGAAAAATTATTGGATGTTCCACAGTTCGTACAAATTAGTAGGAATATACATATTCTTTGACAAGAAATAAAACGTCAACTTTAAAATCTGCTAACCGTCATCGTTTTCAATGTAGAGCTTAGACAGAGAAGCAACGGTACAGGAGAATGGCGATTCATCGAGAGGAGATTTAGAACAAGAAATGATTAAATATACGCTAAATTGTCAACCCCACCCCCTCTCTTCGTACGTTAGCGCTTCGTACACTAGTTCGAAAGTAAATTGGCGCTTACATTCCAGGTATTTCTCCGATTTTCTATCCCAACAATCTCGAGAATTAGTATTAAAATGTCATTCAGAGTCACTCATTTGCATTTCTATAAAACAGTACCCAATCAGAATAAATATTTTTGGCATTGGAATCTTCAATTGGCGCGTTGGGCCTCTCGTCACCGAATAACCTAAACCAAGACTGCATGGTGCGCATTGTTTCATGTGACTAAGAGTTCTCGCAGTTCATGTCTCCTGTGGTTCAGGGGTTTCTTTCTCCGCGTACTCCAGTTTTCCTCCTTCTCTAAAATCAGCGCGAAAAGGACATGCGAGGACAAAAAGGTTATCAGTGTTCGTAAATACTGCCATATGTAATCCTCGTAAAACACATTTGCTAATAAACTCTAACAATCATATATCCTGCGTCTTGACAAAAACTGCTGAGCACTGACTGAAACTGGAAGAGCTGGAATATTTTGTCATCAATCGTGTTTTAAGACTCAGTGGTCAAAGAACAATTAGTACTGCCATCATCAACACGTTTTAAGTTTCAAAGTATAGCCGAACTCTTATGTGAGAAACGTTTGCGCTATGAAAATTTGGGTTAACTTCGTCAAGAAAATGTTACTTAATATCGTAGGGGTAGAATGAAGCAATCCCTAAACCATGTCAATCTTTGTCAGTTTCTATAATGATCGGAGTTTCGTGTTCTATTGGAGTACAGATGAACAGCAGACGTCATTTCAGCGACAGGCTCAGTGTTTTGAGAATTTTCAACAGCCAGTGGCCGTTCTTTGTTTTCTACGGGTTATGATCACCTCAAATAGCGCTTAAAGTCTATTTTCGCCGCACTACAAAACTTATCTTGCCAAAGTTATCAACTTTTCATTGTACAAAACTATTTTGTCGTTGTCTGTTCAGTTTTAGATATACAGTATGACGTCATAACGTGGGAAAAACGTGGATCACTGGTGTTCGTGTCACGTTATGATGTCTACTGTTTGCCTAGTTGGACATATTATGGATTCCATGAACCTAAAAGGTACAAGTAAAGTTAATTAACTACATACAGTATAAGTCATTTGCCGGCCGGGAGGCTTGCACTGAAAAAAAATTCTGTCGAGCTTTCAAAAACGGCCCGGCCCGGGACCGAAGGCCTAGGCACGTTTTTGAGACCGAGACAAAATATTTTCCCAGTACGGACCGACCCAAAAGTTAAATATCATCTTTATTTTTTATTTTTGCTTGCCTGGTGACATTCGCAAAAAAATCTATTGTCGCGGTCAGGCTAAGCCTGTTTACAGACCTATTTCTAAAAGAGTACACGCTTGGCATAAAGTAACGCGAAATCGGCCAAGTTCGTCATTCATTTGATTCAGCGGTTGTCCGCAACAGTGTAGGAAAATTCAATATGGCGCATTTAATGAGTGGAAAAAAGAATGTTTTCGCGATTAAAAATTTTTGTTAGATTGCACCCCACCTTTTTTTCGAAACTATTCAAGCATGTGTGAATTTTGTTTGCACATTGTGAGTCGTACTGTTCTTAATACATTGAAAGGATGAATGGCTTATTTGTCTCGTAAAGGGATTAATATAAATTTATTGGACATCGTATTTTAAATGGAACTTGTCACGGACTCACTGGTTTGAAAAAAGCATATAAGGGGCATAAAAATTGCTTGTTTCAGAGGAAAAGATTACTCACATGCTGGCAACTGAGGATTCTTTCTTCAACTGATTTAAACGTGGAAAAGGAAAATTAGATAGGCTTTATCAAGATACTTGATCACTCCATTCACTTGATGTATCTCAAGTGCTTTAACATTTTATTGTTAGTTTAGCTTGTATATGAACTTATTGGCCAGGTTTGACTTTCTCGTTGTTACATTATTTGCCTTGCTTCTAAAAAGAATTTTTAAAAATTTGTTTATTGCTATAATTAGGCCAGGTTAGCATATTGCATTTATAAAGCTCAAGATTTGTCACTGTGTAGATGTATCAGTGTTTTATTTATATTGCATGTTTTGCTTATTTATTGATGAGTGAATATGTACAAACTAGACTTGAATTGTAGCTGTCACTATTTAATAAATGAATAAATTGAGTTTATTATACCAAAATCTTCTTTTATGACTTTTTACAAAAACACATTGTGTTATGTTTTCATATTTGATACAAATTAGTTTCTACACCATTTTAATATTTTAGTCCTGTTATTACATCATCAAATACTTTTATGGTATCAAATGTGAAATCATTGCAGTGGTTACAATGCCCATTTGGGTAAATACAAAAAAAAATCACCACTTGAACAATGTTTGTTGCTTTAACATCAGTCTACTCTGTTATTTTCCTGACCACTTACCTATCAAGTGATAAACTAATGATGTTTGGTCAGTAATTAGAGGAAAATGTGTACTCAAAATACATTTTGTTACTTCACCAAGTCTAATTCTATACAGCTAAAGTTGTATGGAGATGGCCTGGACACGGTGTCGTCTTGCAACTATTACTCAAATATTGCTTATACATATTGGTTGCAAAACTAAAAGGTTAGTCAGATATATCTCTGGCTACTGTGCACAAGCATCATCTTGGAATAGAATTTCCTAAATAAATTTGACACACATGTACAGTAAAACAGAAAAATTGGGTGCATGCCCTTACCTCATCTGTTGTCGGACAGTGAGAAGGTGACAGCCTCTATCATTCCAAATATTGAAATAAAGTCATGTGCATTTGAGCAGAATTTATAGCTTGGACACTAAATCATTGACAAAAAGAACCTATTTTTGTTGTTAACCAAACCTACTCTAGTGATTTCTGCTTGGTGAGGTAACTAATGATATTGGACATAAGATTAATGACTAGTAAGTTTGGTAAATATCTTTCTTTTGTCAGTCAGTATATGTGTTGTTTGCCAATGTTTGGCATGATTGGAAAATGTTTGCCAATTTGTTCTTAAATGTAGTTTAGCATTAGGGGCACATTAAAGCAAGATGTGGCAAACATTTTCTAAAATAGGTAACAGTAATTCATAATTAGTATGACAACTTTAAGAAGAGCATGTTTATTCTGCTTCAGGCTAATCAGTGAGAAATTCAGTTGTGACACCAAGAATGCATTTTTTTGCTGGAACAGGAAGTGACATACTCTTATTTTATGAACTTGTAATCCATGATCAGTCAGTTATGTTAAATTGGGGAAGGCAATCAGGCAAACTCAACTACAGTACACTAAAACAACATACTTGCTTATTTGTCTACCTTGACACTATAATGAGTATGATATACATGACCGTAGTCTGACAACAATTCCTTGTATTTTTAGTATATACGAAAGACATGATTTTTTAATCAAAAGCACTTCATTACATGGCATTAAGTATTTTGAATTGCACAAGGCATGTCACATTGCCCTGACACAAGGCTGTCAAAGCTGTACTTTGTAAGTATGTTGTTATAACTGCATTAAAAACTTTAGTTGTCACTACTTACTCAGTGAAAACATTAAAAAACAGTTAGTCAAGAGGTATAAACATTGTATTTATGCAATCAGCAGACATAATTACACCTAAACCTTGGATTTTTACATTTACCATGAACTATGCAATATACTCAGTAAAAATTATTCTAATTCTAAACAAAAGCAAGAAGATTTTATGATCTTTTAGACCACAATAACAGTTTATTACCCTGGAAATATTTAGCGGCTAGATAAAACAAAAAAGAGGATGTAAAATCCTAATCTCACTATGAAAAAGTACAGCGTCGTCTAGTGACATATGTTAGCATGTATACATTCTTTTGAATGAACAGATTCTAGATTGTTTACAAATATTAATATAAATATAGCCAGCTGGAGGAGATAAACAACTGCCCGATCATCCTATAAAGTACTGAAAATAGATCACTAACTATTATGTAGTCATTTCGCTTGTCTGGTCGATAATTCCACCTTTTTCCTCGTCCTTTATAACGCCAGCATGTTGTAATCTTTAAAGGTCCATTTAACAACACTCGCGTGCGGCGCTCTTATTTCAAAGCGCTTTGTCGCCGTTTAAATGCCAAATCCGAAAAAATAAAAACATACGTTTTTAGATAAAAGCCACAGGCTTGTTACGATGAAAAAATTCTGTACGAATTGATTAAAATACAAAAGTTATTTGAAGCCAAATTTCGGCAATTTTCATGTCTTCTACTTCGACGCGCGATTCTCAAGATATAGTCCTCAAAGAATGCTCAACCGCTGCAAAACAATACGTGTAACTATGGCAACCTTGGTATCATTTTGATCCACTCGTCTCACTCTGTTGATCACAATTGTTTATATTTATCTAAAGATAACCTGCAGTGCCCCATAACGGTATTAAAATGACGCATTTTTTAAGAAATAATTTAGGCACCATTCTTCCTAAAAATACGCGCGCCGTCAAGAAAAAATTGTTACGCTCGAGTTGGCCGAATTCGCTACATTTTATGCCAAGCGTGGTAAGGTCTGTTAAGATTGGTGAAGAGAAGAATGGGTAATAATTCCGTGTTCTCAGTGCGCGAAATAAAATTTTAATCCAAGCCCCAAATCTAATCAAATTTTCAATCCATCAAAATTAAAACATGACAAATAAAACGTTGGTTAGGATTAGGGTTTGGCTTAGGACTTGGATTAAGATTTATATGAGAACACGGAATTGTACCGAAGAATGAGAGTGAAGTCAAGTTAAATATGCTAATTATTCTAGGTTTACATTGCAAATATTTGCTTCTAGTGCAATTACTTAAATAGATGTTTTGCAAGAAACGCTAAAGGCATCTTTCAAACATGCCAATTGTTGTGCTATGTTATAATGTTGCATTAATGTATCAAAGCTTTTGATTTGACCGCTACGACAACAAAACAGACAAACAAGTAATTGTGTGGGAGAGATGGGTCGTTGAGGGTGAAGTACTCCGGTAGTAAAAAATTAATTACATAGCATTGTTAGTGTTATCATAGACTCATAAATATGCAAGCTTGTATAACCTAGCGGGGTGTATATATGCCCGCTAGGGGACTGGATGCCTTGGGGTTACAATCCCCATCAGGCAATGTTAGAGGGGTTACAATCCCCCATAACATTAACCTGTCCAAGGGGTTACAATCCCCTTGGACAGTTCCTAGAACTTGCATGGAATATATATTTACAATAAATAATGTGAGTCTATGGGCCAGAAAGTGATCATTAGGAGCACTTCAACCCCAAGACCAAAATTTTATTCATATTGAAGTAAAACCAAATCCAAATAACAAATCCCTCATAATTTCAGATAGACTACTATATTATATTACATTGTCTGTGTGCATCTTCCAATGTCCATTTCCGATTGTTCCTCTCCGTTGTTAATCCCGATGAGATGGATTACCTAGCGGGGTGTATATATGCCCGCTAGGTGACTGGAGCCCTTGGGGTTACAATCCCCGTCAGGCAATGTTAGAGGGGTTACAATCCCCCATAACATTAACCTGTCCAAGAGGTTACAATTCCCTTGGACAGTTCCTAGAACTTGCATGGATTATATTTACAATAAATTATGCGATGTCTGTGTGCATACTCCAATGTCCATTTTCAGATTGTTCCTGTCCGTTGTTAGCCCTGATGAGGTGGGTGGGTGGGTAAACAATTTCGTGCTCCCTATCGTATCTCTCTCAAGTTTAGAACAAATTGATACCTAATAAATGCGCCTCGTCCGTTTATATCCTACGGAAACTATTTCTATAGTTGATCAAGTCAACAAAGACAATATTGTATGTCTATTAGTTGTTGGATTACATTTGACATGATGCGCACATGTTTGCATCGTGCACAGCGCGTGATCGCTGATGCATTAGGCTAATGACAATTGCGCACGACGTGAAATTCCGCTCACTTGGACAATCTCCAACAAATGTAAGAACTTTGAACAGTGTTAGCAGCATTTCTCCATTAACTTTAATTTATAATCCGGGTATTATAAATTGGCTTTAATGTATCAAAGCTTTTGATTTGACCGCTACGACAACAAAACAGACAAACAAGTAATTGTGTGGGAGAGATGGGTCGTTGAGGGTGAAGTACTCCGGTAGTAAAAAATTAATTACATAGCATTGTTAGTGTTATCATAGACTCATAAATATGCAAGCTTGTATAACCTAGCGGGGTGTATATATGCCCGCTAGGCGACTGGATGCCTTGGGGTTACAATCCCCATCAGGCAATGTTAGAGGGGTTACAATCTCCCATAACATTAACCTGTCCAAGGGGCTACAATCCCCTTGGACAGTTCCTAGAACTTGCATGGAATATATATTTACAATAAATAATGTGAGTCTATGGGCCAGAAAGTGATCATTAGGAGCACTTCAACCCCACAAATACACAGAATGTGTATTCCCCATAGACGAGCAACCCAGCTCCCACAATAGCTGTAATCGTATAGTGGACAGCTTTAGCCGGCGATGGTAAGACCTGCTGTTTGAGCACTGCCATTGGTTATACTATAGCTGGATCATCAGGGAGGCCGGGAAAAACCTGAAAGACAGGAAACCTGGATGGGGCCTTGACAATTACCAGCAGCTTCCCCACGAAGCTTCTATATTACAATTATGTGATCAAACCATTGGCAATGCGGCAAGCACAGCTGACCATGCTAGCATTTTTTTTTTTGACATATATTTATGATGCGTTTTAAATCTGTTCCACCTACAGCCGGTTTGAATCTTACAATGAAACATTTTCTTTTAAGAAATTCTTGTCAATACTAGGACATCGTCTGGTTGGTTATTTGTCGAAATGTTCTTAGGCAGTTGCTTAGACAAAACAAAAAATATCACCCGCCTGCATGAATTTTCTTGAAGTATGGCCCCGGGAACCTAGTGACAATTATTACCATACGGCACGCTCTCTCCCGGTCGATCGCTCTGAGGTACTACGTTTGACGTTGGGGTCATTGAAATGTCTGTTGTACCGATCTCGTTTTCGTCGCGAATGGCAATAACAGAATTGCTGCTGTTATTATATTTCGTTGAGGTGGCGAGTTGGACATGGCTTCGACTGCAGCACGGGCCTCATTGCCCGCTATTTCTGCCACTAATTCTTCGACGCTGCGGGTAGAAATTGTCTGTATTTGCGCCAACTGGTCTTCCGAAAGTAGAGATGATCGAGTATCGTCAGGCTGTTGCGATATCGTAGGATTACTCACCACCGTCGGCGTCGAAATAGCTGCGTGTTTCTCGAGCCGTGAAATTAAGATGTTTCGTGGCTTGGCAACCCCTTCTCGACACAGACGACACAGAGACGCTGAAGACTTGCCGTATCATTCGCGTTCGTATTAGAGCTCTCACTATTCCCAGCTTTTCTATAGAGTTCTCACGACGAAACAGGAAGCATTCCGAAGCAATAGGTCACAAAATATGTAAATAAATGCTCGACAAATATTGAAACAATTTCGTGCTCCCTATCGTATCTCTCTCAAGTTTAGAACAAATTGATACCTAATAAATGCGCCTCGTCCGTTTATATCCTACGGAAACTATTTCTATTAGTTGATCAATGTCAACAAAGACAATATTGTATGTCTATTAGTTGTTGGATTACATTTGACATGATGCGCACATGTTTGCATCGTGCACAGCGCGTGATCGCTGATGCATTAGGCTAATGACAATTGCGCACGACGTGAAATTCCGCTCACTTGGACAATCTCCAACAAATGTAAGAACTTTGAACAGTGTTAGCAGCATTTCTCCATTAACTTTAATTTATAATCCGGGTATTATAAATTGGCTTAAAACTTGAGATTTAACTTCAACTGCCGATTTTTTTTGTTGTTTCAAATTATACAAAGCTTCAATCAAAAGACGTCTGTTGAATTATACAGGGTGTCCCAAAAAATCCCAAAAACTATTGAAATATCCTATTCTTAACATTTGAATGCCCTAACACTTGTTAAAAAATTTAAATATCTTTGTAAAGTACGTTTGTTTTGCTCATGGGAATTTGATAAAAACCAAATTGAATAGGCTACAATAACCATGCATAAAATTTGATTGCATTTTTAATATGCACTTGTAGGTTTAGTTCTTTTGTCTGGCATAAAAATGGTTAACACTGAGTATTACTATTAATTATGACGGTTATGTCAATAGTTTATCCACTCGTGGGTTCAATTTAGTGCTAGGCATTGAAATTCTAACAATAGATCATTTTCAATAGTTTTTGGTTGTTTTTGGGACACCCTGCAGTCAGTTGTTTATCTGAAAAGCAATTAGAATGTTTTGCACACTTTATATTGAATGGGACTATTTGTAATAGCCTTTCTTCTTTGTTAAAACAAAACACTTTTGGACCACGGTCAAGATATCATAAAAAGCCACCCGAGCAAAACATTTTAACTCATTTTCTGGACAAATATCTCGACAACGGCAACAAGATTCTGCGTGAAAGAATTCTCTATCAAATATTTCAAAACCACATATTTTGCCAGAATTCTTACAGATTCATCGCAAAAATAGATCGTGCGTGCCGAGATCAACACAACTTTTAGACTTTTATTTGCTTTGCAAGGTTCTTTGAAAAATTTGTCGCATATAGACATCAAATCAAATCAGCAAGGATTGAAGTTTTGAATTGTTTTCGTAATGTGTCGTAAAATTTTTAACGTCGGTTAAACTTAAACTTAAACTGTTTTTAACTGCAGCGGTAACACCAATGGCGGCCATGCATGGTTGTGGCAATCGAAATTTTGTTCTCGGCAGTTTCGATTTTTGGTTGCTCAGTCGACTTGGCCAAGTCAATAAATGGACAAATTCATAGTCGCATGTTTAAAATATATTTATTTAACATTTGAATACAGAAAATGTTAAATACTACAGCGTTTATTTGTTTGTGCGAGTGTAAGAATCAATTCAAATTTATTAAGCATGCAATTTATGAACTATTAATAGTTCTTTTTTACAATTTAAACTAATGAAAGAGAAATGGCAATAAAGTAAGAAAACGTTATGCAATCTGCCATCCTGGACACTCATATCAGTTGTTGGATATGCTTGACGTCAGAACTTCATTTTGTATCTTGAAAGAGTCTCTGGCGACTTTTATAAAAAATCAGATAGTTTTACTCCTTCTATGTCTAAATTATAGAAACGTCTCATGCAGGTTTTCTATTTCCAACCTGTATCTTCAGTTGTAGAACATCTAGCAAAGTTGGAGCGACTTTTAATTAGATTTAATTCTTGGCAAGATGGCGGGTGGTAGAATGCTTTGTTTTGAAATGTCTCATCATGTTGGAAAACTTTAAAGAATATCTTGTTCAAAATCTCAAGCACAAAATTTTTGCTGCCATTTCCCTTTGACTACAAACGTTAACAATAATTCTCAACCTATCAGAACTTTACAGCAGCATTCAGGTCCATATCACTCTGACGTTTTAATTTATCTTGGAATAACACGCATGAGGGCTTGAGTTTTGCATGGTTGGTAATACTTTTGTGACACACTATTTCCAGCCAGACGTGAGGCTGTTTCATTTTATTGCCATTAAAACTTTGGTACTAATTATGATCCGCATGTATAGTATCGTTTTTTTGTCCTTATAGAACAATAAAAACTCCTTGCTGAATGATTGTTTTTGGTTAGAAAACAATGAAATTATAATACAAAAGCCTTGCGATCCCAAATTAAAACGTCCGATTTGAACCACAATCCTTGAAGGTTGTCTCATGGATTACTCTAAATCAATTCATTTCTTCTTCATTCGTAAGCATGTGTTGTGCATCTCTTTTATTATTTAAATAGATATAGATTTTCCATATCTTAACATCGTATATTGACCAATTCGTGTAACAAATACCGCGTCCCATGAGCAAATTTTGTTATAGGTTTTCATTCACCAAAGTTGCAAATATTGATAAAACGAAATGCTTACATTGCAGGAAGTTCGTATTGGTCTCAATCTTTAAACACAAAGACTCATAATGGAGTGTCCTTAGCATAATCATATTGCAAGACGAAACAAGCAAGGTCGAATTAAAATGTATTGATGTTTAAAGATCATTTTTTGTTTGTTAATGTAAGATATTTTGCTTTGTTTAATATACTGTAGTTTTGGATTGGTCTCCGTCACGCATCACAGCATTGACTGTTTTGTTGGCGTATCGGTTGGGCAGGTCCAGCGGCTTATTTCTCAAATCAGATAAAATAAAGATGTTATCAAAAATATTTTAATGCTAAATTGTTCAATCGAGTTTGTAGCAAGTAATTGCATGCGAAAGATGCCAACACTATGCAACATGTAACATGTCTCGAGCGAGAACGTAATAATGTATACATTCGTATCAAATGTATTTTATAAGTGTTGAAAATATGTTATATTTCTGTGTAGATATGAACAAAATGGATCTGAATGCTGCCTGACTCCAATTATTTTTACGAAAGGAGAAGAACTTATATTTATCGCCGTGCACAACTACAAATAGTTACATTTTTCACATTTTACTGATTGTACGCACGGTATACAAGTATAGGTTATATATATTGACATGGTAATATTATAATAAATGTGCAAAAAAGACAATATATACTTGGAATATTTAAGTTACATAATCATCAAAACGTAACAACATCACAAAGCTGTATTGCGCGATGTTTTGCTAGCTCACCGACCTTCTTTACGTTTTAGATATGCATTAATAAATGACAACACGACAGCTTTTCCTAAGACAAACCCGCGATAAACTGCCGTTCCCATTTTTTAATTAATCGAATTTCTTAATTAATCGATTGACGTAATTAATCAAATCCTTCACAATTTCTGTTACAATTTTTAACACGGTAACCGAAGTTTTGAGACAACACAGCTTTTTAAATGAAACATGAAATATTCGAAAATAACTTAGCCATTTCAATGAACAAGCCGAGTCCGCGGGCTAAACCACCTTGGACCATTGATTGATTTTGATTCTTGGCTCGCTGTCTACTCGCAAGGAAACAGTCAGTCATCGTTCTGTCAAAAATCTTGTTTTCTGCGGATGTTCCGATTACGAGCATTACGGCTCGTGTGCTTTTACTTAGGGGCTAAGTATATGAAGGCGATTTACCCGGTTAAGCGAGTTAAAAACTGCATACAGTATATTACAAGCGAGCCTTGGATCTATATACACAGTTTTCAAATCGCTTTTATAGCCAGGTAGCTCAACTCAATATATGATAAGCGCCTTTAATTTATTAATTTCTCGTTTCTCCATATCCCTACTCGAGTATGTCTTTACAATTGTGCATTTATGTGCAAGACAGCAATCGTTGCACATAAATACTCTTCTTGGTCCTCAAAAAAGTCAACAACAATATTAAAAAATGCGAGTGGGAACGACTTCTTGAGCACATGGTAACATTTTTTGAAACACGGAAAGAAAATATTTTTAATTTTTGCTTGGAAATCAAAACCGTGGTTTCATTAAACTAGCTAATAGCCCCGTTTGGGTTGATTTTTCAATTTAGGATAATAGACAACTATAGGAGAACGTATTATCTTTTACATAAGTCTCGATTAATTTGTCGGGAAAATAATGAGCAATTGAATTCTTCACGGTAACAGTGCAGGTGTAAGAATCATATTTTGCTCGCTACTCTGGTCATGTTCGTCCCATGTAATATGAATTGTTGCGCATTGATACGATTCTATAGACTAGAGTGTCAAAACGTTGGGTCGTGATTGGAATTCAAGCTGGCTTTACATTCATTTAAACATAACCAGAGCAGCCAACAAAACATGACAAATATATGGATTTTAAACTTCATTCACTATTTTTGCTAAACTATCACAAAGGTTTTTATTTTGCACGGAGTGGCACTATAAAATAGGGCACAAAGAAACACGTTTCTCAATAAGCTTTACAAATACCTAGCCTATCAGAGTACTTCATTTTGCACCAGATATAATGTCTTGGTACAAGGCATCTAAAAATTATTCACCGTAAATGATTTAATACACGCCTAGTGTGTTTATCGATTATTTTGAGTGTTTGAAAACTGGCATTTATCAAATAAAATACATGTTATTCTTACGTATGGAATTTTAAATATTTCAAACAATTTGATTATGATCTACCATCAACGTAATCAAAGTCAAATATTAAACAGTCGTGCACGTTTGTTCCACAAAATATGTGTCATCAAATTAAGTTTCATTTTTTTATGGACAATAAAATCTGTTTGACCACGAGGGGATCAGGTATTTCTTTAAAATTCGGCTGCATTGCTTTTTGAGAAATGCTGATCTGGCGGAAGCGACTATTAGAGGACATGCATTGAAAAAAACGTAGGCGTTTATTAGATCATTTACGGTATGGCGCAAGTTTTTGTTAAAATTAGTTACCTTAAGAAGAAGTGTGAGCGGAGTGTTTATTTAAGTAAAGTACTTCCACTTCGGATGGGGTGAAGTGGTAGCTCCCACCAAGCAGGGACTTTGTGTTGGTTTCTCCGTGAGTGTAACCACGTGGGAGTTTGTAGGAGCGACCAAAATTTGTGCGGGAATCGGTGTTTTTTCCTGCGCGATTGACAATGCGCAAGTCACGACCGGCGCCAAATATTGGTCCCCAACCACTAACACGGCCAATTGCTCTCTGATCATTCTCATCTTTCAGCTTAGACTTGAAAGGCGCCAGACCATCGTTATTACGAAGAGAATACATGAAAGATCCTGGACCACTTGCCCTACCATCTGTCAAAAATGTCAAAAATGTGATGGAAATGAATAAATTATTTCATGTTGAAAAACGACTACTGATTGTTTCAAAGTCTTGCCACAAGTTGCTCGCTAATTGCGCGCAGAAACAAAATCGCGCTTGAGAAACGAGGGAGCGAGCGACTTGTGTCACTAGCAAGGTTTGAAACCTTATTAAGTATTCTGGCGCGAAAACCAATTAAAATTATGCAGACGTTAACCATGTCAATCTCGACGCTTTGAGCTTTAAATTGTCGATTACATACTGTAAGGCTTGTTTCATAATCAAATCCATCCCACCTAAAGTCGTATATATGATATTTTTTACAAAATGGCGTTAAGAATACAGAGCAATAATTAGAGAGGTTCAGATTTCGCTTCCAGTGGCTCTACCGCTACCTAAATCTAACTTTCACCCAATCAGATGTGTTGTACCTACCTGATTAAGCAATCAAATTGTTTAAAAACCGGGAAAAGGTAGCCATAGTGGTAGAGGAAGTCAATTCTGAACCTGTCCATTAGCTGAAAATGATGTCACCGGAGCATTTTTGCCTCGTTGAATTTGGCGCGCTTGGAAGTGACACAAGTCGCTAATGTTTCACAGTTAACGAGATATATGTAAACAGGTTTTCTGTTTGGTCGGTGTTATACGAGAAAATACAATCACTTCAGGAAATATATTTCCGTAAAAACCAGCTCCCACAATCATTGCTGTCCACATTAGGGAATCTACTCACAAGACATATTCACTAGCCATGCTCGCGTCTTTTCTGTGAGTATCACCAGTCGTAATCTTCAGTAAAATGCTCAACGTAAGGCGACATTAAATGTTAGTATGGAATAGGTATAAATTCATCTAGTTTACTGACTATAATATTATTGCAATGAAAACGTATCGGGATTTTTGGTCGTTCAATGTTCATGCAAAAGAAATCGTTCGCTAACGGTAATGACGAACTGAGATGGTACCGGATCGACCTGCTATTTTTTTTAGAAAAAGGAAAACAACTGTAACTCCGAATAAACATAGAGTAACATTTTAAAAAATGCTTATTTGATGCAGTCTTCATCATGATGTCATAGCTATTACAGTCGAGACGATGGAATCAGCCGTACTTTGTTTGAAGTTATTATTAATGTAGTTATTATATTGAACTAAGATATGTTTCCAGTGTTTGCTGTGCATTTATAATGCGCTTATATGACTAGAACTGTAAACTTCGTCAGCCGATGTTGTGAGCGGTGAGAATATGGTATTTCTCACTATAGCTTGAATTGCATACTGGTCAGTGGCAAAAATAGTCATTGACTTTATCTCGTGCTTTGGTTTTATAAAATTACACTAACAACATATCGTCGTATTTTGACTTTCAATTTAACTTACACTAAATCGTTCGTTGTGATCATATTTTTTAATCTGAATGACGGCCTGAGATATTATCAGAACCAATGATTTTTTCAAGAGACAGAGAACAACTACAATTAACCGTTTCCATTAACATGATGTAACATTTGAAAAATTGTTTTTTTACTCAAACTTTTTTCGGGCAAGACTTATTCTCCAACGCCGCCACTCTAAATATTGACCAATTGTGTCAAGTCTTATATACTTGAGCTTAGCTCATTGTTAGTTGTTCATTAACATCAGCTTCTCATCTCATTCGACTTCTTGTCTTTGATCACGACGCGTCTGGCAAGTGGCAATATACTGATGTATGCTTTCCATGCATCTCGATTCAAACAAAACGGCGATACGCTTTCTATGCGTACTCGATGCAAGCAAAATGGCTGTATACATACCCTTTCAACGTGCACGCGATCAGAACTAAATGGCCATGTGACGCTTGGTCTGGCAAGTGGTAACTGCTATTTATTGTAATTGTAAACATGCGTCTTAACTTGCGTACTCGATCAAATATATGTGAATATTTGCTTCTATGTGTGCTCTATCTAAACAAAACAGCCGTACGCTTTCTATACGTTTTCGATCTAAACGAAACGCCCGTACATACGCTTTCAAACACCGATCAAAACTAACCGACCTGACATACGCATACTTTAGGCTAGTTTGTGTACTCGATCTAGTATATACAAGTATTTACTATTACGTGTATCAACACTATCAAACTTATTTCTATCGAGATCGAGTTTATATAAGCGAAGAATATGTTGCCTCAACAGTATTAATCACCGAGCCAGCGGCGCCAAAGGGCGAGGGTTTCTAATTCTGAGATGCGAAAGTCATCCGCCATTATGTGTCGGTTTGGTTTGGTTTGGACGTTTGACCTTTTAGCTGACGTCATTAAATTCCGAGGTTGGACTGGTGACTAGGAACATCGTGATTGGCTGAATTGATATATTTTGTTTTCGTATTAGTCCCGACACGAAATTTAACTGTCACTGTTTTGCATTCTTCAATTTTACAAATTTCTTTCTATTGATCTGGAAAGCAGTTTTTTAAACTAGAAATACATTACATGCAGAAACTCCTCGCCGTTTCAATTTTTCCTACTTTTCGAAAGTAAAAGTTAATCCACCCTTTTCGAGGTTGACCGACGGGGGTAACACGTGTAGCGTAATTCGAAACAGTCGGACAAACATTGCGGTTTCATTGTACTTGCGTATACAAATATTAAGTAGTTCGACTGCGAAAGAAAATGGCTAAACACCGTGCGTGAGGCACTTGCAATAATGATTCGCGTTGCCCAGAAAGGTTAATAAATTCTGAAGGAAAATGTGTTCAATTTTACCATTTCCCGTCTTTTAAAAAAGAGAAAATACGACGAGAAGCATGGATAAGGGCGTGTTGTCGGGGCGACAACTTTGTTTGCACGAAACATTCTTATATCTGTGGATTGCACTTTATTGGTAATAATGGACCGACCCTGACCCAATTCCTGCTACTGCAAGCCGCGAAAAGGTTAGACAATACCCACATAAATGCACTCCCACACTATGGTTGGCCACTTGTTTCAAAATGGGTTCGTGATATATGGGCTCTAATTCAATGTATTCTTTTTCACTAAACACTTTAAACTCATATATATGTGTCTTTTAGACGCGTGTATATGCATACAAAACACCCATATCTACAGTATGCGTGTTTTGTACGCCGTATATATGCGTGTTTTGTACGCATATATATGCGTGTTTTGTACGCATATACACGTCTAAAAGACACATATATATGCGTTTAAAGTGTTTGGTGAAAAATATACATTGGATTAGAGCCCATATATCACGAACCCAATTTTAAACAAATGGCCAACCATATCACAATTGGTAATGGCTTTGTTAATAGAGATTCAACATATCCCTCTTCAAAAAGACGATAGTCATCAAATGCTTTGTATGCGGCAAGCCCTTGTTTATCATATTCTGTGGAACTGTATATGAGATGATTAAAAATATCGAAAAGACCGAATGGCAGCGATGCGTTAAAATCATTTACATATTCGTGCGCTGAAGATAGCGGATCTTCTATTTCAACACTATGAATAATCAACTTGTTCTCCTGTTTTGATTTTGCATAGTCTAAGACAGGTATCAACATTTTTTCGACGGATTTCGCTATCTCAACTAATGCTGGTTTAAGATATCCAGTTACTGAAACGCCTCGCGCTTTTAAATATTGTTTCAAGTCAGAGCGACATTTTGTCAAAATGATTGCGCTTCAAAGTACTATCCATGCTTTGATAGAATTTTGCCCTTTTTTATTTTGCCTTTCTTTTTCTTTAAAAAGTAAATTTCGCTAAAATTATCGATAATCAATGGTTCCTCGTATACAAAAGTATTAACGCGACGCTTGTTGTTTGTCCGACTGTTTCGAGTTACTACACGTGTTACCCCCCGTCGGTCAAACCTCGAAAAGGGTGGATTGATCGTCACAAGATGCATTCCTATCCCAGACTTACCTCTGCCTTCATTGATACATATACTTCTCCACTTGCTTGATCTTGTATTCCTAGGCATTCTTCTTGATTCTCTTCTGGAACTACATCCATCGTAACACTTTCCATTTTCCCAGATGATTTGTGATTTGCAGTAAAGTTAAAAAATTGAAACGACGAGGGGTTTCTGCATGTAAAGTATTTCTAGTTTAAAAATTGCTTTCCAGATCAATAGAAAGAAATTTGCAAAATGCAAAACAATTACAGTTAAATTTCCTGTCTTATCCCATATGTGTCATGAAAGCGGGCTTCTGATTGGTTCTCAGCAGGTAAGTTTTTTTCGAACTTACCTGCTTTTTCCGAACTTACCCGCTTTTCTCTTTTATCAATAAAACCGGCTTTCTGATTCGTTACAAAAACCCGAACTTACCTGCTTGCTGCTTACGCTGCCGTCCGCCTCAAACTGCTCAACAACAAAGGCGAACAAAATTTAGCTGATGATTAAACCTACACTTTAAAGAACATTTTTGGGCTAAAGACGTCACAGAAACCAAGCAAAAAGAAACGGAAAATTGTTAACTAAAGACAATAGAGACCCTGATAAAGAAATATTAAGAGACCAATAAGTTTAAGAAGAGAAAATGTTGACAAAATACATCGGCGACTCAGCGAGCCTCGGAAAACAACACAAGAAGATAAGTTTAGTATGGGATAAAAACCCAACTTACTTGCAGGTTCGGTTGGTTCGGGATTAACGCACCTCGAGGTCTGACAGCTGTCCGAACCTACCTCGCTTCGCTCGGTAGGTTCGAACAGCTGTCAGACCCCTCGGTGCGTTAATCCCGAACCAACCTCCCTGCAAGTAAGTTTGTTATAGTGACTAATACAAAAACAAAATATATCAATTCAGCCAATCAGAACGTTCCTAGTCACCAGTCCAGCCACGGAATTTAATGACGTCAGCTAAAAGATCGAACGTCCAAACAATTAAGACCGACACATAATGGCGGATGACTTTCGCATCTCAGAATTAGTAACCGTCGCCCCGGGCTTACGCGCCGCTGGCTCGGGGACAATTTAACTTTACTGCGAATCACAAATCATCTGGGAAAATGGAAAGTGTCACGATGGATGTAGTTGCGGAAGAGAATCAAGAAGAATGCCTGGGAAAATTGGAACGGCGGGGGGTTTCTGCATGTAATGTATTTTCAGTTAGCTATATACGGAGAATGGCCTCTGTGTCGAAATCTTGATGAGAATAGGGTGAATCTTCGAGCATAAATCTCGGAGTAGCGATGTAGATCAGATCACTCCTGATGAAGACACCAGACCGGATTGCAAAACCTTCCTTCATGAATGCAATTCAAACGGGCTCTGCATTAATTTAAATATATCCAAAGCGCGAGCGTATCATTATTATTTCATATGGTTGCCGTGAATAACTTCATAATATACTGCTTTAGTCTGCAATATTTGTCTCTTTTCGAAAAATAAAAAATAAATGTATGTATTCGAAATTATTTCTGGTAATCTTGTTTTGAAAATAATACCGATCGAGGACACGTGTAATGCATGTAATGAGTTTGAAGAAATAAGTAGAAAAGTATTTTCCCCATTTTCACATTTCAATTAAAGATGCTGTTCTGTGTTCCCACTTTGATTAACAAAGGATGACCCACAGGTGCAAATATTGCTCAGAATTTTCATCTTTACAACTTTTTCTGAACTGAAACTCTGGTGTATATTCATTTATGAGCATAACAGCCCAGAACAGTGTCAGTTAGTAATATCGTATGTAGAAGTTCAATTGTAAACAAAGCGTTTGTTTACACATTACGGACTTTGCAACATTACGCACTATGGAGACGTATATTTGAACTAAGACCCCTAGGAAGGTGTAGCAACAACCTAGTACCTAGGCTTCTATCTACGCTTCCGGGAAGTCACCTGAAGCGTAGATATTAGCATAAGCACTAGGTTGGTGTAGCAAGTGTACTTTCTCGCTTATTCTTAACAAAATAGACCTATCTCTACACCATCATAGGAAAAACTTTAAAGTAACTTGGGAACAAAACTTGTAAAAATAAAAATCAATCATGTCCGCGATTTCCGACCATGTAGTTACGATAATCAGATTATCAAGGCTTCAGTAGATAGGACCATATGGCAATGCTGAAGAATGACGTGCAACAATGCACCTATATTAAATGTAAATAATCATAAATTCAAACTTACCTCCAGCCCATGTAACAGTACAATATATATATCCGCCAAAAATGAGATTTTTCGAATCCTTGAGAACTTTGACAATCGTTAAAGTAGGAATTTTCCCATCACAATTACTGTGAAATGTTGAAGCTGCCCAACCGTCCCTGGTGGCTCGCCAACATGCTGGCCAATTTCCATTCTTTGGCAACCATTCTCCCAATTTTTTTGCAAAGTTCAATTCCATCGGCTCAGACGAAAGTATTTGTGAATCAAAACCATCAACTAAATTTAAATTTTAACAAAAGAACGTCTTACAAAAACTCGTTTGGCTTAGTGAAATGCAAGGTGAATTAGGTAATTCACTGGGGTTTTTTCGCTAAAGTATCCATAGAAATAATTGCAATGTTTAGCATTTTCAGGATTTTTATACTAGTGAAACATCCGTCTTTCACTTCTTTTTGATCTCAGGCTTCCTTGAAATACACCTAGTCAAGAGTCCTGCCGTCTAAGAGTGTAATACCCCTTGCCAAAAAATAAATAAATAAAATTGCCAGAGTTGGGGGTCAAGATTTTATTTTAGGGGGGGGGGGGAAGGAAGTTCGCTATAGTGATTAAGATAAATATTTATTTTCTGTTAAAAGAAGTAACAAAATTTTCTTGTTTGTAACGTCAATGAAGCGAGCATTTAACGCTTTTAAACATACTTTAAAGTGTTAAAGTATATGAATGGCTTTTGAGTGTTGTGTAGGCACGTTATCATGTTTCGCGTGCAACTGTGCGCAACGCACAATGTGTGGTCTATTCTCTGTTTTCTGTTTCATAGTGTTTTATGAGACACAAATTATATTTCTGCTAATCACTAGAATTGGAATTGTCAAGTTACTTTTGCGCTCAGTACGTAGCGAAGCCAGCCCGACAAGTTGGTCATGCTATGCAAATTTTAATCCTTACCATTATTCATTTCTTTAGAAATTGATTCCTTATCCGATCCATAAACACAGAAATTTGCATTTGCATGACCAAATGTCGGGCTGGCTTTGCCACTGTTTGCGCTCAAAAACAGGTGAAAAACTGGTTAATACGTATTTATCGTTCTTGAACTGTTCACCTGAAAATTGACTTGCGTAGAAACAAAGGTCCGTGGAGGTTAGATCAAAACTGTATTTAACACTTAAATATTCTCATTATCTTTCTTGCAGTTTTATTTTGAAATAAACTAACTCCAAGGTTGTGTGAAATTTTCTGTGTTTTATAAGGGAATTATAAAGCCGATTCAGGTAGATTGTTATCTTTCACGGCGGAATATCCATAACTGGTGTGGGGGTAATATTCATATGTTCGTGTTTCCACTTAGCTGTATTCTATATCTGGAGATTGCGCTCCTATATCTTCGTCAGTCAAAGAATGAAGCCACAAACATGGCCGCCGAGTGACGTAAAACACGGCATTTGAAATAACAATTATTGAGCTTTACTGGAGGAGTGGCTCGACAAAAACAAGTGGCTCCAAGAACATTGCAGATTTTGACGCCATCTCCATGACAGCTGGTCCCTTATTCTCATGCTAATTACCATTGACCCGGCCCAACAACAGCTAAAAACACTCAAAACTATTTATTTATTAACAACACTGGCAAATTACTTACTCAAATTAACATTGATATTCATGCTAGCGTTATCTAAATTGCTATTTCATGCAAATTTAATTTTGCAATAAAATACCCCTGCTTTCCACTTGAGACCAAAGTTACACACTCAGGCCTGACCTGCCCTCATGCTATATCATATTTCATATTACATGTAGACTGTCCCATTATGAACAAAGGGTAGACACCAATATAGCTCCTTTTACCTATTACTAAATATGGATAATATCCATTGCTGCTATCTTATTTTTATTTAGTTTCTAGAAAAGTATTTTACTCTTCGCACTTGAGCTGACCATAAACACCAATGTGAATTAATTGATCAGGATAATGAGCTGAGTAAAATATATGGAGTTACTAGGCGCTCAATTCTTTGCTACTCACAATATTATCATGTAGTAGTAAAAACTTTATTCACCCACGCTAACCCTGTCAACCGAAGCTGATTTCCACAGGGGGCGTGCAATAAGAAAATACAAGAATATTTACAAGACTAAGATATTTACAAAAGATAATAACTAAATCTAAGTAAGAGAATCTAGAATAAAGAAAGCATGCATTTACAAATTTCTATTCTAAGTTTGTATAAGTTATTTTCGTACTAATAAATGCGAGTAGCTATCCTATTTTGAAAACATGAGAAGGTTTTGCACTCCCTAATATCATTTGGAGTTCCATAGGTGAGCGCCGTCGTACATGAAACTATTTTTCATGTTATTGGTTCGAGGTTGTGGCAAACAAAGACTACTCGAAGATACCTCGAAGTTTGTGATTTGTCCCCTTTCTTTTATATTAAGTAAAAAGATTTGAGTGACTCTGGACCCATTTTATTTAAAGTTTTGTACATTAGTTTTGGTTTTGCCCTTTTTCTCATCAAGTTAAGTAGCTCCCAGCCCAAGGCGGATAAAGCAAATGACGAATTGATATCATTGCTCATATTCATGATGACTCGAGCGGCTCTATTTTGAAGTTTCTGAAGCCGTTTTGTTTGTGTTTCACCTGATACATTCCACATTTCACAACAACAATGAATAATCGATGTGTGGACGAACAATAGCGTTATACAGGCTGAAATGAGTGTTTCTTTGTCAACAAAAGGTTTGATACGACAAAGAGAACAGATTCCTGGTGTTATTTTTCTGCAGACATTTTTAGTATTATTTTTCCAAGATAAATGTTGGTACACTATTATTCCAAGAGTTTTGCATTTATCAACTTTACTTGTTTGTTTGTTTTCAATAAAAGTTTTTGGGTGAAAATCTTTTATCATTTGCCTAGAACCAATCAACATGAACTCAGTTTTACCTACATTTAAACTAAGTTTATTGGCTATTAGCCAGTTTCTAAGACTTTCTAAATCAGAATTTACTGCATTTTCAACATCAGTCATCGAGTCTCCAGAAGCTGTGAGATTTTTATCATCAGCAAATAGTCAGGTTTTGTAAAATTAAGACACTCGGGCAGATCATTAATGGATGATATGGAAGGAGTTCTCCAGTATGTGTGTACAGAAATGTTAAAAGATTTTATATTCGAAAATAAATACGTATACTTCACCATTGAGCTGTTAACTGAAAGAATAGGCTGTTTTCATTATGGTTACTTTAACAGGAGTAAGCCATCACCGATCATCTGCGAATCACTAAAGAGTGTCAATGATAGTCTTAAACAGAAAGGCGTGTACCATTTGTACTGTGCAATATGTAGTGATTTTACCTCCTGATTTACGTCCCCTCTTGATTTAATTTTTTCTACATCTTAGCTAGCAAATGTGGTGTTTGGGAAACTTCCTTCCCTTGGTGATTGGTGGTGCAATCCCAAATGATGATGAGAAATGGCAACATTTTTTTGTTGCCCCTCAAAATTATATTTTGTTGTGCTTGCACCTGTTGCAAGTGAATAGATGAACTTGCCATTCTAGAAGGTTACATAGAGGATTTCTTGTGGAATTTATTGCATCTACCCAGGAAGATCAATAATTTCCAAGATGCACTACATAGTTCATTATCTGGCACATATTTACAGGTATAATTTTGTTTTTTTTATGGTAACTTTGTTTGTTCTACTTCAATAGGCATCCGCTAGGTTCTCTCAAGTCATTTTTTCAGTTCCTATTTCATTTTTCAATTACTTTTTTCAAAGTTTGTTTTGGTGGAGCGTCATCAAACACGCATTTGTTACCGAGTGCACAAGCTGTAAGGCAAGAGATGAAGAAGAAATTCTGTTTCAATGTGCAGCTATGTTTTTAAATAAAAGTGCATATTGTTTTATGCACCATAATTCTTAATAAATTTTAGTCAATTTTACTGAGAAAAAAACAATTTCTCGCACTGAGTCCAACTGCTTAGGCAACTTAGCTAAAGCTTAAGCGCATTCATCACTCAAAAATTGACTAAAAAAGCCCAAACTGGTAGTTGCCTAGCAAATCAATACATAACCTTTAGGACTTACAATGTTTTGGCTTGATAGCTTTTGTTCATGCTTGTGTCAGTCAGCAGCTTGAAAAATATTGTTGGTTGAATTTCCTGGTTTAAACTTAAAAAAGTATGCTATTTACAGGCTATGATTCAATAATTTATAAAAAATCACTATATTATATACAGCACTACAATTTCATGATATGTTATGGCATTATGAACATTTTTCATTATGCTCACAGACTTTTACCTTATGTCCACCGTACGTAGTTGGAGAGAACTTTTTCATGGTCATGTATTGTTGCTTGCTTCATTAGAAAAATATTGAAATTTTTACAACCTAAATGCAAGCTCTTACATTTTTAGACATGTAATGTTGCTATAAAAATATTAAATTTTATTTCACTCCTTGTTACTCGAATTGCTTTAGTTGACATTGCCTGAATACTTGCATTTTCTGTCCAACTTCTGTTTTCAGTTAAGGTTAGATAAATGCAGCTTATTGTGCATGATGAGTTATTGTTCACATAAACTATGTAATAGAGGCATTTAAGGTTTTAAACATTGCATAGTAAATTACTGATGAATGAAGTTGCCTGAATTGCTGCTAAAAGTTATCATTGTTTCTTCTGTAAATAATTTCCGTTTCCAGAAATTTTTTTATTCCGTACCCATGATCCGAGGAACAAAAATATTTTTTTACCCCTGCTGATGAGTATTATACTCTACAGTTTATATCACAGTTTAAGTTTAAAATGACTTTGCTTTTACAAGACAATTGTATGTCTACATTTTCATGTCTCATCATCTTTTTTTCATCAGGTGAAGGAATTGCCAAAGCAAATGAAATCCAGTATAGTTAAAATGCAGCATATACTACAGAATACAAAACAACGGTAACTTCAATAATAAACGTTTTGAATTTAGTTTAATCTAGCTTTTGATTATAATTATTTTAGTCATCATCAGTTTATATCACAGTTTAAGTTTAAAATGTCTTAGCTTTTACAAGACCGGCTGCATGTGTACAAGATTCACAATAGACAAATTTAGCTAACGTTTGTTTATACCCAATTCACGTTTTAAGATCACTCACATGCCTAGTTACTATTATATTAGCTTGCGGCAGCGTAACGGAGAGCAAAAGTAACTACTCATTCAGAAGTATGGACATGAGTGAATAACTCGTATTCATCACTCGTATGCCTAATGCCAGGTTACTTTTGTCCTAAAGCACTCTTCCGCAAATGAGAACAATGGTATCCAACCATTTGAATAATCCAAAGTTAGGAATTGGGAGGCAACGGGAAAAGCATTGCTAGCTAAATTTGTCTACCTGCTGGGGCCGGTTGTATCAAGCTCTTAACTGCTTTTTAACCACCCAAAAAGTAGTTAAATAGTGATTAACTTTAACCACGTAGTTAGGCCGGTTGCACAAAAAAGCAGTTAGCGTTAACTGCAGTTAAAAAATAGTTAAAGTTAACTATCCTCAATGGCATAGTTAACTTCTCAAAACCTAGTTAAATATGGCGGCTGTATTAAGAGTGATCAACTTTCATGAGCGAGAAAATACTGAAAGGCAACGCTTACCTAGAGTTTTTAATTGTCATCTTCCCTGGGAAGATTTCTCAATTGAAGAACTCCTAAAACGCTATAGATTTGGCGGAGAATCCTTGCTTTTTATAGCGCGACTCATCGACGGCGAAGTGAGACCACTAACAAGGTGAAACCAGACTCATCACCTAAGACTTATAATTTTAGCAGTGGTAGTGGTTGGTGGTCTTGCTGCAGGACGTCCACCTGTTTTCCTTTGAGACTGCATTATCCCAGAATTTGTTGGGGTTTTTCGTCAATTTGGGCCATGTTTTGCCATTTTCCCGAATTTCTATACAGAATTTCTATTGGTATACGTTTTTCATAGCTGTTAATCTGGGAAGTAAATAGTTTCCCACAACTTTTGCTTTTTGGCATTTGTTATTGTGCTCGAAAACTGGCCCCATAATGTGTCTAACTTTTGTTCAACTATATTAACCAGTAGGTTGCATTCTTCTGAATTAAAATTTTGTTTTCTTTTCCTTTGTTTTCTTCCCTTGTTTTGGATTAGTTGCTTTTTGGGCAGAAATTTTGAATTTGTGTACTATATATGTAATTGAGTAATTCGACTTAGTGTAACTGAGCAACTCAAAATATCTGTAAGCTTGGCAACTGTGGTTACATGAGAAAATATGACCTCAGACATGATACAAATACATACAGTATGACATGAATTGTATATTGACTTTTGTTACATCTGACAACACATCAAATAAATATTGATTATTGTGTATAACACAATATTGAAAAATATAGTGCACCATCTAATAGTGAATAAACTCATACAGATTGAAATATTTAAACTTTAACAACATTAGCCAAGTTAGTTTTAATCCAGGCCAACCAAGATTAGGTTTCATGATGAAAATGACTTGAGTTTATTTATAAATTTATCCATACTGCAGAATTTTCTTCAAGATCTTGGATTCTTGGGGGTGAAAAATCCAGGGGCAGGGGGTGCAAAACAGTACAAAAGTAACTAAATAGGTATTAAACACAATAAAATTTAGAGATTTGGGGCAGTTTTAATTGCTTAAATAATGAAGCACTTCGCAGGGGTACTAAAAACATTTCCCCTAAAAAATCTTGGGGCAACTTTGACCAACTCTGCAGTCTGGTAACCAAGGATAGTACAATTCACAGGATGAAAAATCAGATTTGCAATACATTTCCAGCCCAGTGCCAAAATGCAAATCCAAATGCAAGAAGGCAACAAATTTGCTATTATATAGTGCAAATTTGTGTGCAAATTTGATCATTTGAAAACACATATAGCCTATTCTTCTTATAAACAGATATTGCTTCAACAATTTACCACACATTTGAATGATTTGTGCACATTTGATGCATTTGCATTTTGGCACCCAGGTGCAAATCTAGTGTGAATCTAGTTTTTAATTTTATGTATGTGTTTAAGTGATCAAATTTGCACTATATAGCAAATGTTTTGCCTTCACAGCATTTACATTTTGGCACTGGGTTGGATATGTATTGCAAATCTTATTTTTCATCCTTTGATTCTGTAAGGGCCAGTCATTCATGGTGGGAGTTTGCACCAAACAGAAATGTCTTCTCTTGCTAAAAACTTGCTGATTAAACCATTAAAATATTGAAGTAGTTTCTGTAACAAACTGCCACCTATAGCCAAAAACTTTACAAAAGGATACCATTAAGTTGTCACACATGTATTTAACCACTTCTATGACATGAGTTTGACAACTGCTTGTTTAATTAATAGGTGACAGTGTAACCCCCACTATAAACAATGACCAGTCCCCAAATATTTAGTAATCCATATCCAGTACATGTCTTGACTTCGCTTTTCTTCATTATCATATGTTCCTGGCACTCTCGATACAGTCAGTAAGTCAGACAAACAAATTACACAATTTAGCACATGTGACGTCCAGTGATCCAGACAAATCATTTGCTTGGCCAGTTTTAAGGTCGAAATTTACAAACCAACGAATTAGTACTTTCTTCAATAATGGTGAATGTTTGTATTTGTACGAGAAAATGTATAACGATTGCTTTTATACAGATCAGGCGCATTCTTCTGCAATTATTATCAATCGAATTTGTTAGACATTGTTAAATAAACAAGACTTAATTCATTTTAATTTATGTTAACTGCCCCACGCGAGCCCCACGCAAGTTAACTACGTGATTAGTTAACTATCCGACCAACTACGTTTTGTGCAACGCAGTTAAGTCGTGCAGTTAAGGGGGTCCGATACCAAAAATTTTTGTCTTATAGGAAGCATTGAACAGTTAAGAATAATGCTACTAAAGTTCGGGATCGATAACAAAACTTTTAATATGTTTTTAGAGGCTTTTTGGTGGAATTTAGAGCTTACCGCGCGGTATATTCCTGGTAACTAGTTTCGTTTTCTGACACTAGAGACAAAATGGCAGTTAGGAAAACAAGCTTTTCGAATCGTGAAGCTTGTAAAGTGTTTACTGCCTAGATTTAACCAGAATCAGTTGGGTGAGGACATCATAAAGTCCGAAGATCCCGATCTCTGTTGCACGAAGAAGTGTGCGATGTAAACATTACGTAAGTCGTTGACTATTTTACGAATTTTTACACGACTCGGTAGTGCTGAGAGGCTGATGTTCAATCTGTCCACAAGCATTTGAAATTATATGAAACTGGCTTCATATCCGTAAGTTAGAGGTGTTGAAGTAGCGCTCTAGTGTTTCGAAATGTTTGTATTGTACAATGCTTGTGGACTTCCTTGTTTTGGTAGGGGGCTATGGGTCATGTCAAAATTTTTCACAATTACTCAGAATCCTTTATGGTCGTAGTATTTTTTAATCACATTCAAAAAGCTTAAACAAAGTAATGCGCGCGTCCAAATCGATATAAATTAGGAACGTGCATAAGAAAAACCCGGTTGAATGCAAAGATCGTGTAGTAAATATTGCTGGTTCGGCTGCAATAAATACTTTTTAGAGGATAAATGCAGAAACAAGCGAATATTATGTCGACAAAGTGAAAGAGCACAAAAACAGCAACATGAAAATAGCAACAAAGGCACTACAACAAGCCTTGGAAGCATGCCGATAACCGAAAATATTACCAGATAACAGAAAATAAAAGGAGACCCTTAAACCAGGATACTTTTAAGAGGCTTTTCGTTGAAATTTTGTGACTTTAAAATTATAAATTCACAGATACTTAGGAACATAACTTTAAAGCTGTATTTCTCGAATTGTATAATTCGTTCAATAATGAATTTTGTTAAATAATGTTACATTAGGCAAGGTACTAAACCAAAAAAAACTGAAAAATGTTTTAGAAATATTCCTATATTTCTTCTTTGATACCAAATTATTTTTTCCGAAATTGCTATTTTCCAGGAAAAACTTCAAAAAACAGTGATGCTTTCCATTGCTTAAGGTTTTTTAGGTTTGGCTTCTAAACATCATTAATAGTCACAATGTGAAACAAAGATTAACGATTTTTGACCATTCTCCAGGCCCTAATCGTGTTCGAAATAGGTGCTCATTTTGCCACTGGGGGGTAATTATCACGGTAACCATGACAACACATATGTGAACAAGTGTATTTTTTTCATCACAGCTTTGTTACCTACCATAACACCAACTCGCATCTATTTTAAAACACAATGCAAAAAATCTTTTAAAGGTATTGGACCCCCTTAACTAACTACGGTTAAGAATTTAACTAGGGTAGTTAACCCTAACTGCAGTTAACTTTAACTACTTTTCTATACAACCAGTTCCAGGGGTGGATTCACCGTTACATGCATGTCTCATCATCTTTTTTTCATCATCTTTTTTTCATCATTTTTTTATGTGCATGTCGAAAGCTAGATTAAATTCAAAATGTTTATTTTTGGAGTTACCGTTGTTTTGTATTTTGCAAAAATACTCAGTGGTTCCCGCAATATACTGCAGTCCATATGCCATCCATAGGTCATCCATGTCGATCATGTTGCAGAGGATGGTAAGAAATATTACCAAAGGTTATGGAATGCATTGAATAAAACCTACACTGAAAAGACCATAATTTTACAGTACATTGCAATTGCACGAAATTATGAATTGTGAGACAGGTAGTACCATGGAAATCTTAAAACTTCAAATCCTGACTTTAAATGTACATCTGGCATATATGTTACCTATATTCTACTCTTCAACATCAAAAAATTGAAGACATGCGTTTATTAAGTTAAACTATAAACTTTAAATAACGAGTTACGGAACAAGAGAATTATAAGAGAGAGCTTTTTCCAGACAGAAATATTTTAAAATTACAACGTAGAGAAAACAGCAGCCAGTGCTACGGATTGTGCAATTTAGTTTCACTTTACTTTTTGACATAAAAAGACTGAAGGCAAATCTAGAAGGCGACTTTTGGTGGCTTCGTCAATTTATTGATCCAGTTAGAAACTTTTTATTAACATACTCCTCCACAGTAGCGTAGCCAGCCCGTCAATTTAGTCCCGCTATGCAGATTTCAGACAATTATAACTTTCTTTAATTTTCCTTTTAATTTTCATTTTTTAAGTTTTCACAGTCAATAAACACGAAAATATTTGCATAGGGTGACTAAATCGTCAGGTTGGGTCGGCTACGCTACTGCTCCTTCAAATGCTCTCGTGAACCTAACGCTGTTACAAAATGCTTCTGTGCGTGCACTGTCGCACTGATAGCGGTTCCATAGAAGGCTTCTCTCACACTTTCTTCTTTTTCAGGCTTAACAATGATCCAGCACTTTTCAAAAAATATCCCAGGTTTGGACCAAGAACAGTCAGTGCATCCCACCAATCTTTGATTTGTGTCACAGGTCCAACTTCACTTGCATCGTTTGCGAACCAGCATTGCTTCGCAGTAGATGCGGCCTGCAGACTCACGATCAAAGGTAGAGTGCTTATCGCGTAAAAGACCATTGCCAACGGATCTCCTTGTGTTGCTCCTTCTGCTGACGCGATCTCTTCCCACCAACAATAAACAGCCGTACTGGTTGTCGGTAGGTGTTTATAATGTACGCTGCAAATATCGGACATAGCATACGAATGCTATGCAGGGCTGCAGTTCTGTTGAGTGCATTGAATGCACTAGAAGCATCAATAAGTAGAACTGAGCATCAAAGTGCAAGTCACTTTGACAAAGCATCTTGATGATCCTTTGCCTTGGGCTTCGTGTTAGGATTTTAAAGCCCAACAGCGCAATTTCATCATATGCATCTGTAATGTCTGAAGTTGATATAATCATAGGTGGTTTGCTTACACTATTATAGTCCGGAATACAGCCCGAGATAATTGCATTACCCTCGTTATGGTTGAATGCTCTTGGAATTTCTTGTTGATCATCATACGAATCGTGGGCAATTGTTGCTTGCATGTGATTCCTTCATTTTATTTTGTTAGCGAGATTCATTAATAAAGACTGTATCTGTTAACGACAGGTCAAGACCGTTAGAGCTTTCTCCCGTTTGCGAATCCCATATTAAATTGTCCTTGCTCAACTCGTATACATTGCTCGAGTTGCTCCAGCGATCTCTCTAGCCCTGCAGCTTGATCACGCAAATTCTGGCTCGAGAAACCAAAATCGTTATATCCTTTCGCATTCCAAATTACTCCCGCCCGCACCAAGCCACTCACACGGAAAGGCCTGCAGAGAACTCTTTCGCGAGATTAATATATCCTTTTTTCTTCCTATTTCCGAGATCAATAATGCGACTGACCATCTATAATGCAACTGACCATCAACGATGCGACTGTCTACGGTTTTGAAAATTGCTGCGACGACATGCGAAAATTTAAATGCGGAAAAATTTGGAGCGCGCAAAAATATACTTGCCCGCTTCTAAAATTACCGCAATATCAAATCTTGCACGCCCCGCGCTTGAATTAATACGCTATTTTTGGCTTTTCGTACGCGCGCTTTCAAAATCTGCGTGCCTGACTCTAGATTTTTTAATTTCGCGCGCTTTAAATAAACTTGGGCAACCGACATCTCTGTTGCGCAATACAAACTTTCCATTCTGGATAGCATCTAAGCTTAGTTTTAGACTCATATTATTAATAAAGGTGTAGGTGTAAATGTACATGCTTTACTGAAGTTGAAAAACACAAATTGCTGGTTTCAATGGTCAGATTTTATTCAAAATTATTGAAAATATTGAAGTCTACCCATGAAAATCTGTGCCAAAATTGAAATCTGTTACAAATACGAAAACAGGTTGCGAGATGCTGTGAGTTTATAAAGCCTTGCAAGCTGATCAACAATACTTGCAAATTCATGGGAATATGAACACAGTTTTGGCAAGTGGCAACAGTGCCTTATACATAGTCAGTCAAGATGCTGCGTGGGAAAAGTGTATATTAGTGACATGTGCTGCAGGACAAATGTTGTGTACAGATATCAGTTACACATTTAAAACCAAACAATAAATCGAAACAACAATCAAATTCAAGTCAGACTAGAAGTAATATTTTGCAAAAAGTTAGACCTGAATGCTGAACATAAACTAAATGACTGGTTGCCTTCCCCAGAAGGATTTAGGGAACGATATCTTTTAAAAACGGAAGAACCTTTGCCAGGACAAAGCTGCAATATATTGTCATTGGCTTTCTGCGTTTTAAAAAGTTCACCTGTTGGTCTATAAAAAAAACGATGCATTCATATTTTTCAATGGCGTAAAATACAACAGGAATATTATGCTTTAAACAATTCGCTTTGGCAATATAGTGTCTGCTAAAATGAAAAGTGCAATAGTCAGTGGACTCCTTCATATACCGTACCATTATGTCAGCCCAAAGGCATCTTAGCGAATATCTTAGCGTATTTGGTTTTTCAGTTTTAGGACGTAATCTGTTCCGTGCTTCATTAGTCATGTTATGTAATTTTTCCTTAAGCGAACGATCGCCTCGGATACTCCCTTAATAATTCGACTTGCTGATGACTGCGAAATTGCTCACAAGTCACCGCATGCTACCTGAGCGTCAACAAAAGTTGTATATCTGCAGGAATGAGCTTTCGTCGGTCGTTGTGTGGAGATATGTCGGGGCTAATTATATCCAGTAACTCTTGAAATACAGCCTTTTAGTTACCCGGTATCTGGATCCAAACTTCCTCGTCATATTTCTCATAATCAAAAATATATGGTCTCCTTCTGTATCTGTTGATTTTTTGGGACATGGTCCACTAATTCTAACCTTTTTAACGACCTTTCCGCCATATTTGAATCAAGGTGGGTCTAACTGAGTGCGGCTCAAGGGAGGTATACCTCTCACTCACACTTTGCTCAAAATCGAAGCTTCACTTGAGTGTGAGTGGTGTCTTAGAATAGTTGGAGTGTGAGTGTCGCATTATACTATGTGAGTGTGAGTGGACACTCATTGAGCGGTGAGTTGCACTCATTAAGAATGAGTGTCCACTCATTGAGTGTGAGTGTGAGTGTGCTTTTAGAATACAGGCGTTAAGCATGCAGTTTTTTGCTAAAGATGCGTCCTGGATTGTATTCCATCTATGGTCAATATTTCGCTTTTAACTAACATAACGACGTTCAGGGAACCTATATGTTTTTAGTTTATAATATTTTGTTGTAATGGACTCGATAGATGCTAACCAATTAAATACCCAGTGTTCTAGTTATTTTACTAATTCTTAAAACTAATATCCTTTTGCTCTAAGTTTCCGAACAACACTATTTTTGTGGGTTATACCGGCCGCATGGTCAAGGTAGACAGGTATAGGTTAAAAACTACTGGAAAATGTTCAATTGTCTTTGCTTTAGAGGTGTGAGGTCAATATATAACACAGGTTTTCTGACGTAATAAAGCATATTAATTTTAGTCTTCACGTTTATGTGTTACACTTCAAAATTTGGGGGTGGACAAAAAAATACCCCCCTCAACAATAAAAACGGATTTATTTGGTTCATAATGGAAATAAATGTGAGCAAAGATTATATTTTTGCACTTGCATTGTGTAAGTATCTGTGTCAGGCCAGTTGGTGCAAAGCCAAAATATATAAGGAAATTTCCCAAATGTATTTAAAACACGTGTTCTTACCTTTCTCTTCGCATGTTTCCCCTCGATAGGGTCCAAAACATTGGCAGGTGAATGTAAACTTTTTAGTGTTGCCCACACATCGACCTCCGCTTTTGCACGGATCACCTGCACATGGATCTAAAATGTTTTTACAGGTATGAAAATTCACGTGAATTATTTTAAGGATGTAAAAAAACATGTGCGTCAATTATTATGAATATTTAGGCGGCAAGAAATAAAACTTTCTTTAACGACATTTAAGCATGCAGTTTTTCGCTAAAGATGCGTCCTGGATTGCATTCCATCCACTGTATGGTCAATATTTCGCTTTCAATTAACATAAGGACGTTCAAGGAACCTATATATGTTTACAGTTTAACATATTTTGTTGTAATGGACTCTATAGATGTTAACCAATTAAATACCCAGTGTTCTAGTTATTTTACTAATCCTTAAAAATAATACCCTTTAATCTTATGCTGTAAACTTCCGAACAACACTATTTCTGTGGGTTATACCGGCCGCATGGTCAAGGTACACAGGTATAGGTTAAAAACTACGGGAAAATGTTCAATTGTCTTTGCTTTAGAAGTGTGAAGTCAATATAATACACAGGTTTTCTTACCTAATAAAGCATATTATTGTTGTACATTGCAGTTGTTTTATGCGTTGTGATTGGTCAATCAATAAAAAAAAATCAATCAAAAACTTTATTTAAACACGGTAAAATCTACAGTAATTTAAGACATTTATAGCATTACAATTATAAAACAATCGACAGATGAATTAAAAGACGCACATAACACAGATACTTAGACTTATACAATAATACAATACTATATCTTTTAAAATTAGGTACATACTATATACTGTTTTACAAGATTGCCGTGCGGGAGTCTGTGTATCATATAGAGAACAAGTTATGAGTTTCTCTTTTAAATTGAGCAAAAGAGCATATGGCTCGTACCCTTTGAGGCAATTCATTCCACAGTTTTGCTCTGTCATAACTAAAAGTTCTTTTACCATAATTTGTTCGTGGTTTTGTCACAAATAATGTATTCTCTAAATTTCTCAAATTATATCCTGTGCTGCGAAAGTCAAACAATCCATGAAGATATGAAAGAGTTAAACCATGAACTGTTTTAAACATCGTAATAGCTTTGTGCTTTTTTCGACGTGTTAATAATTATCCCAGCCCAGTTTACTGAAAAGTTCGCTGGTGCTTGCGTTATAAGGAGATTTAGTGATGGTCCTCGCAGCCCTATTTTGTAATTTTTGCAGTTTACCATTCAATATAATACTTAAACCGTCCCAAACAGTGCTGCAATAATCGAAATGTGGTTGAATTAATGCTTCATAAATTTTCAGAGCAGTGTTTGTATCTATGAACTGGCGCACTCGTTTAAGAGCTCCTATTGCTGATGTAATCTTTTTAGATATATTTTCAACATGTCGTGCCCATGTGAGGTGTTCATCAATTTGTACACCTAAAGATTTCTCTTCGTTAACTCTTTTGATAGGCTTTCCGTCCATTTCTATACTTATATGTTCACTATGTACAAGTAATCGTTGACGAGACCCGACTATCATAAATTCTGTTTTAGCGACGTTAAGGCTCAATCTATTAGTTATCAGCCATTGGTGTAAATTTTTCAATTCGGAATTAATTATCAGTTGGAGCTCTGGGATAGATTTTGCTGCGATAGGAATATTAGTGTCGTCAGCAAACATTCTTGAAGTGGTCGTTTCAAGACAATTTGGTAAATCATTAATATATATTAAAAATAGTAATGGACCCAAGTTACTACCTTGTGGTACGCCACAGGTTAATTTAACTGCTTCAGATAATTCACCATTAACACAACACCTTTGACCGCGATTACTCAAATAGGGTTCAAAGAATTTGATCCCGTTTTGATCAACACCATACATTTGCAGTATCCGTATAAGAATGGTGTGATCAATAGTATCAAATGCCTTTTTTAAGTCGATAAAAATCACTCCATTTAGGAGTTTATTATCTATATTAATTGACCACTTATCTTTTGCTTCTATTAGGGCAGTCAATGTACTGTGTAATGACCGGAACCCAGACTGGGATGCAGTTATTAAGTTATCATTATTTAGATATTCATACAACTGTTCAAATATCAGCTTTTCAAAAATCTTTGCAACTACCGAAATAACAGATATTGGTCGATAGTTGTCCATATCGTCTTTTTTACCCTTCTTGAACATCGGAGTAACTCTCGCTAGTTTCCAGTCATTTGGAAATATACTTGTGCATATGATTTTATCAAATATTTGAGTTAGCGATGGCGTAACGACTTCTGCTGCAATTTTTAAAAGCTTACAAGGTATTTGATCTAGACCTGCTGCTTTCCCTATATTAAGTATTTTTAATTTTCGATAAACTGCATTTATATTAGGAGATTTTATTGAAAAAGTTGTTTCAGCTGGTACAACATATACATCTGGTTCTACAGCAGATAATGGTATATCAAATGCTAATTTTTCGCCTACACTAGCAAAATAATTGATAAAAGTCTCAGCTGTATCCTTGGGTGTATTTATAGTCTCTTCACCCACTTTAATATTCGAAATACTTTTATAACTGGGAACATTTCGAGAGTTTAATTCATTAATAAGTTTCCAAGTTGTTTTTGGATTTTTCTTATTAATCTCGAGGTTGTCGGTAAAGTATCGAGTTTTTACTTTTTTAATTTCATTATTTGTGCTATTTCGCAGACATTTATATTGTTGCCAGATTAATGGATCGCCAGTCTGTTTCGCTTTGTTTTTCAAAATGTCTCGCTTGCGCATATTTTTCTTTAACTCACTAGTTATCCAGGGGGGATTTCTTTTTCCCAACTCTTTTGGTTCTGGGTGGTGCATGCTTATCAATGCAACTGATTAGCATGTTTTTCCATGTTGCCCACATTACATTTGGAACATTACTTAAGTTCATTGCCGTCCATACTTGTTGTTCTAAGTCTCTTATATAATTTTCTCTATTAAAGTTTTTCATGTTTCTTATTTGGACAAAACGTGAGCCTATCTGTTTGTAATGTACCTTATGCGTCATATATACTAGTACATTGATCGCTTATGGACAATTCTATTATCCCAGCATTAATGATCTTTGATGGGGCATTTGTAACACAAAGGTCAATTAGCGTAGACGAATAGGGTGTCGTTCTTGTGGGATTTGTAATAAGCTGTTTTAGTCCATAAATTTCGAATATATCATTTAATTTAGTAGCATTTACTGATGTTACAGCAGGCATAAGATCCACATTTATGTCACCTAGTAGAAAATAGTCGTAACTTGTCATGTCTACTTTCTTCATTATATTCTCAAAATAATGAAAATGGCACGTTGGTGTGTCAGGTGGCCTATATGCAGATAAATGCGACTATCACACAACCTGCATGCAGATATGCAGATAAATGCGACTATCCCTTGTATGCAGATAAATGCGACCATCACACAATCTGCAAATAACTCAGTTATCTGCTAGCACATAACTGAGTTATCTGCATGTTGAGCCTACGGTGCAGATGCAGTATTACAGTATGCGGTATTCGTTGGCATCAATGGTTGGCATAGCAACAACATTTTTTTTCTCGATATTTTCTGTTTCATGTTATGGCATCTCGCTTTTTAAAGCTCTTCCAAAGGCGAAATTCGTAAATTGCTTGAGGAAAAAGACTCCAAAAACACAAAAAGAACATACAAAGTCGCTCAATAAGTGTCTCGTGAATATTTGCTGAAAAAGGGGATCGCAGAACCAACGGAGAAAGGCGAAATTTCTCGAGTTTTAAAAAGGTTTTACGTGGAAGTACGTCGAAGATTTCGTTACCATGTTTATTTATATTTATTATATTTATTATAACTCTTACCTCGACACTGATAATTCCGCATATCACAAAAACCTCATCCAATAATTGTTTATTAATTTTAGCCTTTACGTTTATGTGTTACACTACAAAGTTACGAACGTTTAAAAATAAAACTTTCTTTAACGACATTTGGGCATGCAGTATTTTGCTAAAGATATCTTTTCTCCGTCCTGGGTTATATTATGTCTATAATCAATATTTCGCTTTCACTTAACATAAGGACGTTTAGGGAACCTATATGTTTAGGGTTTATTAATTTTGTTGTAATGGACTCGATAGATGTTAACTAATTAAATATCAAGTGTTCTAGTTATTTTACTAATCCTTAAATCTAATATCATTTTTCTCGAAATTTCAAAGAATCCTTATTTTTGTGGGTTATACCGGCTGCATGGTCGAGATACACAGGCTGGTTAAAAACTAGGGGGAAATGTTCAATTGCATTGTCCTTGGTTTGGAGCTGTGATGTCAATATCTCACATAGATTGGCATGCCTATAATAAAGCATATTAATTTTAGCCTTCACGTTTATTGTGCTACGCTTCAAAATTACGGGGACGGACAAAAACTACCCTCCCTCAACAATAAAAATTTGGTTCATAATGGAAATAAATAGGGAGCAAAGGTTATTATTGTGTGATAGTCGTCAAAGATCTGCTTATGTCATTAACTAATTATAATTTGAGATAATTGTGCCTTAACTATGAGAATTATGTAATGTGCCATTGACCAAATAATTTTATTTTTACAGTAACATCAAGTTAATGTTAGGTGATGTATAAATCAAGCAACTTTATTATATTTATATATTGTGTTCTATAAATGTTTGTCATGCAATTGGAAAGAATAGACACATTTAGTGATCTAAAAAAATTTAATATAGGCGACGAAACGAAAATCTACGTCCACAGTTGAAAGGAGCGCTCCAAAATTAGTATAACTGCAGAGTTTCATGAAAAATATTATAATATCAGGATATGGCCATGCAAAGTTTGTAGAGTTCATATACCGCTTAATTTGGTGTTCAATTACTTACGCCACGTGAACAGCTATATAAATGGTAAAAACTTAAATGGTCATAATATTTGCATTTTATAGTATTTCTTCATAAAAGTTTGCAACTACACTAATTTTGATGTCTTCTTTCCAACTGTGGTGATAGGTTTTCCGTTTCTTACCTTGAAAAGCGCAGATACATGCACGCGTAGCGAGCTACTTTTGCGAGGCTATTTTGCAGGTGCAGTTACATGATCCTTGAGTGATTGTACAGTTAGCATTGGTGTGGGATTCATTGTTTGCGTTGTTTTGACATTCGTCTATATCAAAATGCATCAATACCAGAAAACGTTTTATATCTTTTTTGTAAATACAATAAGCAATATAAAATAACTTTAACAGGTCAGCAGAGGCTTTATTTACACAGCTATTAGGGAATGACCGTTTCGAGTTTACAAATGCTATAAATTATAATTGTCTATCCGCCAGGGAATCAAAGTTTGAGTCTCTATAGCACAGATTGCAGAGAGCGTGCGAATAAAGAACTTGTTCAGAGAACGTCTCGTTGCTAGTAACACCGCAATTTCGTACCCAGAGCCCAGTTCCTCTTGGCCGAGGAACGAAGGGCTTTGGCATAATCCATTGCTTACTTTCATTTGATTGGTCTTCGTATTGTTTTGAGGTAACCAATCAGAATAAAGCTGATATTATGTTAATTACTTTGTTTTTTACTTCCTACATAATTTCCGCACTAAAAGCGATCCTGAAGCAATGAATACTCCGAGAAAAATTGCGAGGCAAAGGTCAAGTGTTGGTATACAATGTCGCGTTTGCAATGATGATATCAGTCAAGATAAGCACCGAGTCAACTTATTTGGTAAATTAGCGACTTTCCGTAAACGGTTGGTAAAATTACTAACGAGTCCTTTCTTTCCATAACAATGGCTTTCAAAGCTTCGAACTGCGCTTCTTTTAGAGATATTTCCGCTTTACCAAGTCTTAACAACGCGTTGTTTGTTGAATCGTGAAATTTATTCATAAATTCAATGTCCTCCATGCACATGCGCAGAAACACCGGATCTCCAAGATTTGTGGGGAAGACAATGGATTATGCCAGAGCCCTTCGTTCCTCGGCCAAGAGGAACTGGGCTCTGGGTACCAGATTGGCAACACCGCGGAAAAACGTCTGCGCATGTGCGAGAATGAAAAATGGCGGAAAATTTAAATTCCACTTTTGTAAACAAAAACATGGCTTTTAAAAATTTAAGGTAAGTAAAAAACGCAAGAAAAATTTAGTGAACGGCTAGGACAGATATCAATGTTAAGGCTCTAATGTTCAAAATGAGTAAAGAAACTTATATAAGGCCAAAAACCTTGTTTTTCGGCACCATGCATCGAGAACTTCGTACTATATTACCAGTTAGTGAACTTCAAGCTTAAAATATAAGCAAATTATCAAAAATATAAGGATTTTATGTTACTAAATATTTCGAATAAATACCAAAGTTTACTTATGCTCAACACAAAAATTATGATGCTACGCAAAAAAAGTTGTTGGCAAAAATGTGGATAATATTAGCTTATGGAAAATTTCCTTGTTCATTCGGTCGCGTAGCTTTCGTAAACAATAAATTTTTCATTACTCACCTTTGACCTGCATTTAAAATACTATTATTTTCTAGGCATGTAACTAAACTACAATTATTTCTTGTTTTTAAGTTCATACGTTCGTTGGTTTGCTAATAATTTTACTCCAAAAGCACATAATGTGAGGTACGTTTTTTCACCGCCATATTGCAAAATAGACAAGCTTGAAACACCCGATTCAAACCGATTCATCAAGCCAATCTCAGTAAAATTGACGCATGCGCAGACGTTTTTCCGCGGTGTTGTTCCTAGTCGATTATGGTGGCCGCGCATGCTCCATGTGTCGTCTTGTGTAAAAGAGTCCGTAAAAATCTAATAGTAGGAATCAGGAATCCACTAGTTCAAATATAGAATCCACTTCTACGAGTCCAAAATCTGGTATCCTTTTGGATTCCTCTTAGACGTCACAATCAAAACGACCTTGATCAACCAAGGTATTTACCAAACAGAAAATATTTTTAACAACTTAACTTGTGCTAAGAGTTTTATGTCAACTAGTTAAGAAATGATAGTTTGCATATAACGTCATGGCGGCTATTTTGGAGGCATTACACAAAAGAATATGTTATTTGTTCCAATGTCGGATCCGCTCGGCGTAGGTGGCTGACATAGTCTTGCGCATCTCGAGAGATTGATTGCAAACCAAGAATTAAAGACGTCTATCAGTGATGTGAAGTTTAGTAATTTCTACAGACATGCAGAAATTTTAAAAGATATTGCATACCTGCACAATTAATCCCGTCTCCATGGAAACCATTTTTGCAGTTGCAGTTATATGATCCTGCAGTGTTTGTGCAGTTAGCATTGATGTGGCATTCGTTGGTCGAGTCGTTTGAACATTCGTCTGTATCTACAATAGTGTATTAGATTTTTCAGTGGATGAGAACTATCAGCATGATTGAGAGTCTGAAGAAAACACTCCTATCTGATGACTTCGAAGGATGGTTTGCAGATCATTTGCATTGGGACATGCTACCATGCACAGTATAGGGAATAGACAGTAGGGCCACTCAATTGAAGTTCGTGTCTCTACGCATATTATTACGCATCTCATTACCATTATGCCAGCAACTCAATCGCATTTAAATTTTCTGGCCAATAAACTGCACTGTTGGGTAGTCTTACTTCCCATTCCATACACTGTGATCTAACAATTGTTAAGCGGGCAAAAAATAAAAGCTTTGATCAATAGACGTTAGAGGGCCTTACTCACGCCAGTTTTAAACGATGAATTACAATGCATTGTGGGAAACACGCAGTAAAAATTTACTTTGTATTTATATGCATTGAAAACCGCATAACGTCTATTTAAAATACGTGTCTTATGCTAATGAATTAAAGATTTGATGTTCGTCATGTGAAATTTGGTATTTTTTCCCAAATAGCAAATTTGAAAGACATTTATACCTGTACAATTATTCCCGTCTCCATGGAAACCAATTTTGCAGTTGCAGTTATATGATCCTGCAGTGTTTGTGCAGGTAGCATTGATGTGGCATTCATTGGTCGAGTCGTTTGAACATTCGTCTGTATCTACAATGGTGTATTAGGTCTATCAGCTTGATAGGCTATGGCAAAACCCACACGTTTCTGATGACATAGAAACCAGTTTGTGCGAAACGCAATTCATGATTTGAAACATAGGTGTTTTAGTTCATTTGTATTGGAGACACTGCATGATGGTGGCCTTAAACCTCCTAAAATGAAATGGATAACGTAGACCAGAAGCTCTAAGTAACAATATAAATCAGTTCATCTCCCAGTATTTTAGTTAATATTCACAGAAGCAGTCGTCATGAGGATATTTTTAACATCTGAATGATTACTCCTATTCTGGTCCGTAATTGTAAGAACCTTGAGTATCAGTGTAGTTTACATTTGTGTCACATAATTTCCACTAAAGGTTTTACAGTATATTTTTTGAGAAAATAGCGTTAAAATTGGTTTTCACCGAAATTATAAATACCTGTCTTAGATAACTATGATGGCCGGCGGCCAACGGTCTCCTAGATGATTTTTGCCGCCTGATTTTTAACGCTCCTGCATGGTGGCACAAACAAATGAATAACCCGGATGTTGATATGGTTTTCAAGTTCGTTACGAGAACTCTCTAAGTTTATTATAATCTTGTGCAAATGCCGATGATAAAACTATAAATGCTGCAATACCAAAAATATAAAATATTTGGTATTTTTTGATACACGAGTGGAACTTGAACACAAAAAAAGCGGGCGGAAATACGAAGCCCGCAGGACAGAGTTCCAATTTTCACAAGCGCATCAATACCAGAAAACGTTTTATATTTTTTTTGTAAATACAACAAACAATATAAAATAACTTTAACAGGTTAGCAGAGGTTTTATCTACACGGCTATTAGTGAATGATCGTTTCGAGTTTACAAATGCTATATATTATAAACGTCTATTGGCCAGGGAGTTTAAGTTCGAGTCTCTATAGCACAGATTGCAGAGAGCGTGCGAATAAAGGACTTGTTCAGAGAACATCTCGTTGCTAGTCGATAATTGTGGCCAGGCATCCTCCTTGTTACGCCTTGTGTAAAAATGTCCGTCAAGATCTACTAGTCTAAATCAGGATTTCACTATTGCGAATCTGGAATCTGGATTCCAAAATCTGGTGTCCTCTTTGATTCCTTTGCATAGGGTGTCATGTTTATATCCTTACTTTCAGTTTGTCGCCTTGTTATAGAATAAATGTTACTATATATATGAGAATCGAACTCATGACCTTGATGTTGCTAGCGTGTTGCTAGCATGTTGCGAGCTACGCGGTCTAAGTCCTGGTAGTGCATGTAACTCTATAGGGATGATGGTCTCGCGGCATCCAGAAATAGGGGCCCTAGAACTGCTGACAGAGTTCGAAAACAATTAATAGACTGCTTCAAAGAATTTGACCTAAGAACAGCATGCCAAGTCAACATAAAAATAGTGAACTTCCTTCACGTAACTTTAAATTTATCAACAGGAAAATACAAACCTTATACGAAAGACGGAAACCCACCTATGTTTAGTAGTGCCAATGCTAACCACCCCCCCCCCCCTTCCGTACTAAAACACCTCCTGAAAGCAATAGGATACAGAATTTCTGAGCTCTCCTCCGACAAAGATGAATTTGAAAAGGCTGCGCCCATTTACAATAACGCTTTAAAAACAAGCGGGTTTAAATAAACGATGGAATACACTGCGAAACCAAAGATAAACCCAGAATAATATATAGAAAAGATCTCGTAAAGTTACATGGTTTTATCCCTGATGCAGCCGCAATGTTGGAACTAACATTGGAAAGCATTTTTTACGTTTGTTTAAGAAGAATCACAGACGGCACAAGATCTTTAACAGAAAGAATTTAAAAGTTAGCAATATTTGCATATAAAAATATATCACAGATAATCAAACAGCATTACAGAAAAATCTTTCAACCAAACCAAGCAGTAATGACACTCCCATGCAACTGTTGGGAAAAACCCAATTGCCCATCATAGACGGTGCTTGCCTAACAAAGAGTATTGCTTATACGACAGAAGTAACAACACAGAATCGGGAACAAAAGCAATACAATTGTATGACTGAGAATGATTTCAGAGGAAGGTACAACATGCATAAACAATCTTTTAACAATTCAAAGCATGAAAACTCCACGTCTCTGTTCAAATTCATCTGGGAACTGGAAAGATCTCACCTCAATTATGGTATAACGTGGTGCATATTGAAGCGAATAAATGCATATGTTGCTGGCTAAAAAAACTGTAGCTTGTGTCAAGCGGAGAAGCTGTGCATTGTTAATGCAGACAAAAGGAAGCTTTTGAACAAAAGATCGAAATTAATCTCGAAATGCAGGCATGAGAACAAATTTTATGCATACAATTATAAACCAGACTAATAAGTCTTTTTTGTTCAGTCTGAAGATCGCCTTTGAGCGTGAAACTCGGATTTACTGATTTCCAACTTTTAACTGTACATAGATTTTTCAAACCTTAAACTCTAAGCGCGCAAAGGAATTTGGGGAATAAATTTTACGCTTTATTGGAGCTATTTGTGAGTAGAATGTTTTCTCAGGGATAGTTACCTTGTCTCTTAAAAAATGGTTAGTAATAAAGATGCCTAGTGGACGAAACTAGCTAGTAATAAAGATGCCTAGTGGAATTCGTTGAGTCGTATAAATAAATTAATTATGCTCGGAATATCCATTGAGCACTCTTTCAAAAGTTTTTATAAACGGCAAAACCTAATACTACATATGTATGTATATAAATATATATATATATATATATATATATATATATATATATATATATATATATATATATATATATATATATATATATATATATATATATATATATATATATATATATATATATATATATATATATATATATATAATACATAAAATATTGTAAATAATATATTTATATGTATATATATATATGATAAACTATATTATCACATACTTGTGCCTTTATCTGGGCGATAACACGGTGACATAAAAACGATATGTCCCGTGATATCGTTTTTTGTCCCGTGACATCTTTTGTCCCACTCAAAACAAAGATGGCGTCCGACTGAAGGATCGATAGAGAGATAACAATAAAAATATAAAATAATACAAGGAAAATAACACAAAGAAATTTGCAGCTATTAACAGATAAGTTATTTTTGGTTTGTTTTTGTAATTTCTACCTGTTTAGCGTATTTTAAACAATAATTTTGAACTCATTTTGAAATGTACTCGAAGTAATAATAATTTGAAAATATAATCTGGTTTTTGCTCTAGATAAAGGCACAAGTATGTGATAAATAGGTTATCACATTCGAGACTCGGTAATATCAGTTTTATCGCTTTCGTTACGATACCATATTTTGTCCCACGTTCGCTGCGCTCACTCGTGACAAAATAATGTCGTCTCTCGAGCGATAAAACTGATATCACCTCGCCTCTCATATGATAACCTATACATATATATATACATATATATATATATATATATATATATATATATATATATATATATATATATATATATATATATATATATATATATATATATATATATATATATATATATATATATATATATATATATATATATATATATATATATATATATATATATATATATATATATACGAGAAGTTTAAAAATGCGAACCACCAACAATTTCTGACAACCTTCAATTCATAACTAAACTTTATTAAGACGTTTCGGCTATAGCCTTCATCAATCTAAAGGTAACTACACTGATTTCCACTTATTTATACGCTTAGTAAACAATGGATAACTAATTAAAATACCATAAAATGTGGTCTATTTACCATAATTAATTCTTTTGTTAGAATGAATTTCAAATCTTTTGTTCAGGCCATTAGGAAAGACGCAAAATAACTGCGCCATCCAATAAGCTTCCTTAGTTATTAAAATTTTTTCAATTCTATCCAGATCAGTTTTAGGATCTACTTTATCAATACATTGGAATGTAAAATCTTGCATAACATGTGGAGAACTATTGTAATGAATAGCCACTTCGCGTGTCTTTTTATTAGTACGCATAGCTGATTTATGATTGCGAAATCTAACTTTAAATTCTGTCCTAGTAGATCCCACATATTGAAGATGACACTTTTTGCAAGAGATAAGATAGACTACATTGCTTGAAGTACATTGAAAATCAAATTTCATAAAATATGTACGGCCAGTTTTAAAACTTTGAAATGTTTTACCTTTAACAAAATAGTTTTTGCATAAATCACACTTACGATCACAAACAAAGCAACCCTTTATGTTGGGTCGATGAAATTTGTCGACATCTGTTTTATATTTAGATGGAGCTAAAATTTCCTTAAGATTTTTGGATCTACGAAATGAAGCAATGATAGAATCTTTGGGAAAGCTTTCTTGCAACTTAGGTGAAAATTCAAAGATATGCCAATGCTTTTTTAAAATAGCATTGATATCAGGAAGATTAGGATTATATCTCAACACAAAAGGAAATAACTTTTTTCATTTTATCATTACCAGTTTTAAGCAATTCATCTCTAGGAATTTTATATATATATATATATATATATATATATATATATATATATATATATATATATATATATATATATATATATATATATATATATATATATATATATATATATATATATATATATATATATATATATCGATCACGTGGTTACTGTAATATATGCGTCAACACGAAGATTTTATCATGCGTGTTAATTGCGCGTTCGATTAGCGTGGAAATTAAAACCTGTTTGCAGTATATACTGTACACAATGCCGAGACCATATTCGGCGGATGATTTGCGTTGGAGAATGGTTTATCAAAGACTATTTTATCAAAGGAGGTATAAAGAAATAGCATCATTTGTTTGCCCAAAAACTGTGTACCGGTTATACGATTACGTTTTTGATTAGCGGTGATGTGAAGCCGTATCGTCTTGGTCGGCCTACTGGAAGCGCGAGTTTATTCGATCATGAAGAGTCTATCATAATATAACAAACTTACTTGCAGGGAGGTTGGTTCGGGATTAACGCACCGAGGGGTCTGACAGCTGTTCGAACCTACCGAGCGAAGCGAGGTAGGTTCGGACAGCTGTCAGACCCCGAGGTGCGTTAATCCCGAACCAACCGAACCTGCAAGTAAGTTGGGTTTTTATCCCATACTAAACTTATCTTCTTGTGTTGTTTTCCGAGGCTCGCTGAGTCGCCGATGTATTTTGTCAACATTTTCTCTTCTTAAACTTATTGGTCTCTTGATATTTCTTTATCAGGGTCTCTATTGTCTTTAGTTTACAATTTTCCGTTTCTTTTTGCTTGGTTTCTGTGACGTCTTTAGCCCAAAAATGTTCTTTAAAGTGTAGGTTTAATCATCAGCTAAATTTTGTTCGCCTTTGTTGTTGAGCAGTTTGAGGCGGACGGCAGCGTAAGCAGCAAGCAGGTAAGTTCGGGTTTTTGTAACGAATCAGAAAGCCGGTTTTATTGATAAAAGAGAAAAGCGGGTAAGTTCGGAAAAAGCAGGTAAGTTCGAAAAAAACTTACCTGCTGAGAACCAATCAGAAGCCCGCTTTCATGACACATATGGGATAATGGATTGTACTCTTCGAACACCTCAAATACGGCTACATGAAATAGCTAACTAGCTACATTACCAGTGCCACTGGCTCTTCATGTCGTCCACAGACATTGTGTCACGCTGTTCACATGCTTGGAATGACGCGTAAAAAAATGTAGGTCATTCAACCCATTGAAGAATTGAACATTGGTTGGCTATTGACTAACATTGCAAGTTTTTTTATCGTCAGTGTAGCTAAAATATTAAAATACTACAGATACAACGTGTTGATCTTCAAAGAAATGATGACCTAAGACAGCAATTTAAAGGGATAATGCCGAAATAAGCGTACTTAATCCAAACCAGTGAGACAGGCATTGTACGTATTAAGGAACGATCTATACCGCTATCATAATATATTAATTTTGATGATCAACATTTTTGTTTATTGAGTTATACTTTTTGTTGAAGGATAAACGAATTGCTCGTCAGTATGGATAAAGTACTCGTGGGTTGTGCAAGATATTAAATGTGTGTTATTATGCCTCTGGGAATTTAAACAAATTGTCTACATGAAAGGCAAAAGTATTTTCATTGTTATAAATAATTTGACGTAATTATTTTGTTGCTGTTCGTTTTACATGTAGAAACTAATCTAAATTCACAGAGGCATAGTAACGCACATTTAACAACAATAGTATCATTTCTAAAGGGACACACTTTACAGTACAATCTCTCACAAACGTAACCACGAGTACTATGGTACAATTATAGAATACCTGGCCACATAGGATTAGGGTTAGGGTTGGTGTTAGGGTTTGGGTCAGAGTCATTCCAAGCATGTGAACAGCGTGACACATTGTCTGTGGACGAAATGAAGAGCCAGTAGCACTGGTGATGTAGTTAGCTATTTCATGTAGCCGTATCGGAGGTGTTCGAAGAATACAATCCATTATGGATAGACTCCTCATGATCGAATAAACTCGCGCTTCCAGTAGGCCGACCAAGACGATACTGCTTCACATCACCGCTATTCAAAAACGTAATCGTCCGGTACACAGTTTTTGGGCAAACAAATAACTGTGATGCTATTTCTTTATACCTCCTTTGATAAAATAGTCTTTGATAAACCATTCTCCAACGCAAATCATGCGCCGAATATGGTCTCAGCATTGTGTACACTGTACAGTATATACTGCAAACAGGTTTTAATTTCCACGCTAATCGAACGCGCAATTAACAGGCATGATAAAATCTTTGTGTTGACGCATATATTACAGTAACCACGTGATCGATTTATATATATTATAGAATATTTCGCCTGGACAACCTTTTCGGGATTGACAGTATATATATATATATATATATATATATATATATATATATATATATATATATATATATATATATATATATATATATATATATATATATATATATATATATATATATATATATATATATATATATATATATATATATATATATATATATGGGACTGGGATTAAAAGCAATAGAACACTTTTTGGATAATTTCCCCACAACTCTACAGCTACCCTTCTCCAAAGAATTCATATTGAAAGCTATTTCTATTGTACTCAAAGAAAACACATTTAAATTTGATGGAAAGAATTATAAACAAGTACAAGGAACGGCTATGGGAAAAAAATTGAACCAAAATACGCCACTCTCATAATGGGCTTCCTAGAAAAACAGTTGTACCAAAGAATCGAGGAGAAATACGGAGAAGCGACCAAAACGGAATTTATTAAGAACTTCAAACGATTCTTGGACGACTGTTTTGTATTCTGGCAAAAATCACGAGCAGAAGTGGAAATATTGTTCAACATGCTCAACAACATCAACCCAAAAATTCAATTCACAATGGAATTCAGCTCCGAAAAACTCCCATTTTTAGACATACTGATCTGTAAAGAGAACACAGAAATACATACGGATATTTATTACAAAGGAACGGACAGTCACCAATATCTAGACTTTTTTTCATGCCATCCAAAACATGTTAAACAGAATATACCGTATGCATTAGCAAGAAGAATATGCACCATTGTAACAAAAGACGACATCAGAAACATTCGACTGGGAGAACTAGAAACCTTTCTAACTAACCAAAACTACCCAAAGCAACTTATTAATAATGGAATCGAGAAAGCAAAAAAACTAACGATCGAGGAGCTACGTAATCCAAAGAAAAAATCAGACAGCAACAACAAAACTCTCCCATTGGTCATTACCCACAACCCCAATAACCCACAAATTGTAAATATGGTTAGACAGAGCATGAACTTTTTACGACACTCAAAGAAAATGGAGTCAACACTCAAAAATACTGATCTCATTGTAAACAGAAGACAATCAAAAAACTTAAAACAAATTTTAACGAAAGCAGAATTTTCAAACAGCGCGATCAAGACGGAAGTAACAAAGTGCAATGAAGCTAGATGCGGGACATGTGACATCAACATAACAGGTGATTCCCTAATCCTGAAAGGCAATAAAACGAGGACTAAACACTCCCCAATGTCATGTTTGAGCAGGGACGTGATTTATATTATCATTTGTTCAAAATGTCAAGACTACTACATTGGTCAAACTCAAAATCTACGAAATCGCGTAACTCTACACAAGGAACAGATAAAACACAAACAGTATAGACATCTACCGGTAAGCAAACACCTCCACAGATGCAACAACGGGATGTTCAGAATAATGCCAATTTACCAATGTTCGAACAATAATAGAATTGAAAGGGAGTCTAAAGAAAGTAACATTATATCAATCCTCGAACCAAAGCTTAATCCATGTAATTAAACACCATTAATAACATTCCAACATGTACGATGACGTAATACATGAAATATTTCCGTAAACAACATCGTTATGAATATAAAAGATACAATCACACTAGTAAACCTCATATAGCATCTGAAGAGCTTTTTGCGAAAACGTTTGTGCAAAAATATTGTAAATAAAAAGATTTTGAAACGAGTGAGTTATGTTTATTTTTTGTTGACTAATCAAACTATTCTTATAAAAAAACAGTGTATCAAAAAAAAGGTAATCGAACTTTGCAGTGCGTTCATTATACAATCAACAGAAATCATTCTTTCGCAGGCGGAAAGACCAGGCTTTTAGCTTTCGATTATCATCATTTTTGTGAAATTTGAAGAAAGATTGGGCAAATACCAATCAAATGAAAATAGCCGGTCGAAATCGCATATTTTCACCGTTGGGAGTTTATTGAAAATCTGTTGAAATTTAAACTCATTAGGGAATTAAATTACAAAATTAATTGACTAATTTAAGCTTAGGTAGTAAACTTCTGGCATTTTATTAGTGATGTTAATTGTTTCTCGTGACAAATAAATGATTAATGAAATTTTCTTTTTTTATTCGCTGCCTTAGTAATGCTCAGAGGTGAAAATATGCGATTTCGACCGGCTATTTTCATTTGATTCGTATTTGCATAATCTTTCTTCAAGTTTTACAAAAATGACGACAATCGAAAGCTAAAAGCCTGGTCTTTCCGCCTGCGAAAGAATGATTTCTGTAGATTGTATAATGAACGCGCTAGAGCACTGCAAAGTTCGATTACCTTTTTTTTTAAAACCCTGTATATCAAAGTTCTCCGGATTCAATAATACTTTTATTAAGCTTTCGACTCGGTGCTTGGAGTCTTCTTCAGAATACTGCTGTTGCTACGTTCTGTTGCGCTGTTGCTACGTTCTTGTATACAACAAGAGTGTCTGATTGGTTGTTCGGTGGTTGGTCTTATCTGATTGGTAGTTGAAGAATGCATTGTCGTGGTAGAGTAAGTAATATATATTATGTAAATAATTTCAGTATTCTGAAGAAGACCTGAAGCACCGAGTCGAAAGCTTAATAAAAATACATGTATTATTCAATCCAGAGAACTTTGATTAATTATAATATGCCTGGATTACAAATCTTTAAACATATATATATATATATATTTATATATATATATATATATATATATATATATATATATATATATATATATATATATATATATATATATATATATATATATATATATATATATATATATATATATATATATATATATATGTATATTAGAATATAACATAGTCATTTCAAACTTTCAGTGCTTACACTGCATGAAAAAAGACATATTCTAACGTATTCACATGTGAATATGGGTATGAATAAGACGCATATCGAAGGGATATTCTGATGCGCAATACTAGTTTGAATATCGTAAGTATTCGATGGTATTCCGAATGCGAATATCATTTGAATATGGCACGTATTCTATAGCATAATGACTTAGAATATGTGACTGTGGAGATCGAATTAGTCGTCTCGGTGTTTCCATTATTTGTGATATTTTTAAATTCATGTGATATGTGATCTGTGTCAAGACCGAGAAAACAAAAATACGGAATGCGAATGTGTTAGCAAGGAATTGTAAGGAATATCGAAAGAGACGAGGATTGCGTGAAAATGCAACTCATGCATAAATAATAAATTGTACGGCTTGTTGCTTATATATGTTTTGTTATTTGTTTTGTTCATTTCGTCGTAATTCACGAATATTCAATATTTGATTATCCATTTTGAAAAGGAGATATGTCAAAAGCTGCCGGCCTGCCGCTGTTTTGTGTGGAGATTTTGTGAACAAACTTCGATCGCTGAAAATATAAAAGCTAACGTTAGTGCGTTCTTAGGTACTATATAAATAAGTATACTGTTTTTAACTTCCATGTTTTCAATATCAAATCTTGTTATTAATGTTTGTAAAGCATTGAGAAAATGGACCTGATATCATTATCTTTACGGAATTTATTTTTATAGCTTACAAACGAATCATGTTTAGGAAACTTTATCACAGAATTGGCAAATTTATACTAGAGACCCCCAATATGCATCTGGGCGCATAATGCGTCCTTTTATATTGTTCGTCTGGTATAAAGACGGGACGCATAATCCGACGAGCTATCAGGCAAACCACCACAATAATTTTTTTCTGGCTTTTTGCATTACGGTTTAAAATAGCCGGATTATTGTCTGTGTTTGAATAGCCGGATTATTCGTCTGTGTGCAGTCTTTATACACAAAGACGCATAATAGCTACGTCTAGACGAACAATCGTCGACAGTGCGTCTGTTCAGACGAAGAACCGAACATAGTTCGACCAGACGCATAATGCGTCTTGCGCCCATCTTTATACTACAGACGCATAATCAGACGAATAATAAAACCTTGCCCAAGTTCGTCCAGACGCATGATGCGTCTCCAGTATAAAAACGACTGTTGATGCTTATAATGTGCCCGGAAATCATAACCAAAAAACAAGCAAGGTTTAACAACGGTTTCGTATTTCGTTGCCGCTAAATTGCGCGCATTTCGCGACCGCGTGTTTGACAAGCTTTACATAGAGTCAGTTGTTTGTGCTCTGTTACAAACATACGGACTGCTCGGAAAAAGCGAAAAAGCTGGTGAGAAAGGAAGAAAGAAAGGCCAAACAAAGAGTGGAAAACGTCAAAGAAATTGAAGCTACTGTGGCAGCAATAAGGGAAGAACAAGCCGGCAAAGACTATATTATTGACACTATATACTTGTAGCTCATGGACGTGCTAATATTTAAGTGTTCTTAGATTTGTTTGTTGATTTGCAGGTGGAAAGCCTTAGTATTGTAATAGTGGTCTGAAAGTGTTGAATTCTGACTAATCTCAGATTATTTGGTTATGGTATTTGAAGTACACACAGAGCACATGTTCTGCAAGTAAATCCAGCGAAAATAACTATTAATAACCAAGGTAAAAACGGAGTTTTTCCTAATCTATATCAACTTGTGTGCCTGAAAGTAGTTGTTCACCTAAAAGGATATGCAAAACTAAAAACTATAAGCTAGTTTATTATCCATACCATATGTGCATTTAAAAATACTGACCAAACTATGAGTCACATTGGCTATAGGTAACAGTACATTCAGCAATCTATTCATAGCATATGTACAAGTTTTAAAATATAAAAATTAAGAATAGCTTGGCAATTATTCTATTGTGTAGCAGCTTGGGCTTCTAAACTGCTAAGATTTCTGTCTTTGGGCAGTTCATGGCTAAGTCTTTTGGCCATGAGCCCAATTAAGCTACTGTATTTTTTGCGTATCTCCATTTTATAAAGTTCATACTATACCGTACTGTCATAAATACTCAAGAAAATAAAATAATTATTAATAAAAAAATTATACACAAACTTTTAAAATATAAAAATTAAGAATAGCTTGGTATTCTATTTTATAGTAGCTTGGGCTTCTAAACTGCTAAGATTTCGGTCTTTGGGCAGTTCATGGCTAAGATTTATGTCTTTTGGCCATGAGCCCAAGCTACTGTATTCTTTGTAAATCTCCATGTTTATTAGTAAGATATAAAGTTCATATACTGTACCATACTGTAGTAAATATTCAAGAAAATAGAATAAATATCAATAAAAAAATCATACACAAGTTTTAAAATATATAAATTAAGAATAGCTTGGTATTCTATTGTGTAGCAGCTTGGGCTTCTAAATTATGCTGTTAATAATTAAGAATTTCATGTTGGTTGTGCTATGAGTTAAAGAGGAGTTTGATAAAGGTTGTAGCTACTATGAATGAATCCACTACTGTGTTGAGGATACTTTTTTATTGAAATAGGTGGTGAATGTTGTGAAAAATCAAAGCTGTGTTTGTTTACTTAATATATTTTCTTTATACTTGTTTGAAAAACAAACACCTTTGTTTTATCTGACATTCATCCAATTTCATTCTGTACTCCTTGCAAAGGTAAACTCACTAACAGTGTAAATTTCTTGAAACACTTAAACACCATTTTCATCTGTATGACTTAACTAGATTAACTAACTTATTAATACACCAAATACTGTCAAGGTACATACACCTCTGCATACATATAGACACAATGCAATTTATTTTATTCATATAATACTGTGAATTACAATGACAATAAATGCCCCCAGTATCAATTACTCTGAATATAACTGGTCAAGCTATGATGCATTCTGTGGATACCGTGCATGTAGAGTCAGATACATTGAAGAATAGTGCATGTAATTGCTGAGCTGTTTCAAAGCATATTTGCACTAAGTGTACCTTCTGAAAACCTTATAGTACTGGTAACTTATTCTTGCACTATGAACATCATACATGTTTGCAATGACACCAATAAATATAAATAAAAATTAATATGGACAAGGGGGAAATCATGAAGTCAGTAACTCAAAACTCACAAATACAATGATATAAAATTAGCCAAAAGGGCCAGATTCTACGCAAAACTACATCATCTATCGTGGCGATTCTCAGACTATTTGTTTTTCGATGATGTTGCGAGGTGGTATGTCTTGAGTCCCGCAAAACGAGATAAAAAATAAGCTCTTAAATGTTCAATATTCTTTACTCCTGGTCGGCGCCATCTTGGATTTTTATTACGCTCATGGGCGAAACCGCTGAGCACAATGACAGTCCTACTTGGCCGAATTCGCTGCATTTTATGCCAAGCGTGCGATCTGTTTTTAATCTAGTTTACAATTATCTTAATGATAATTCGTTATTGTGCAAATATCAGGTAAGGTTTCGTCCTAAGAATTCAAGTTTGACTGCTTTTTGATAGAAATGTGTGATAAATGGTACGCGAATATGGATAAGGGTAATTTGATCGGAGTTGTGTTTTTAGACATCCCTAAAGCATTTGATTCAACAAATCACAATATATTGGTCAACAAATTAGAAACACAGTTTGAAATCTCCAATAAAGAATTAAAATAGTTCAAATCATACCTCGCGAATCGAGAACGAGTTTACGCAATAAATGGACATCTATCATCTCCCCAAAAAATTATTTGTGGTATTCTTCAGGGGTCAATTTTAGGGCCCTTATTATTTCTTCTTTATATTAATGACTTCCTGGAAAACCTCAAAGAAACTACTCCCTGTTTATACGGTGATGATACCCAAATATTTGCTTCTTCTCGCGATTACAATGAACTGATAGACAAATTGAATTTTGATCTAACAAACATCAGCGATTGGCTCGCCCGTAACAAACTGCAGTATAATCTCACAAAAACTAAATTTATGATTATAGTCTACAATAATCCTGTCATGCTGAATAATAAATCCCTTAGAAGAATTAACCAGCACCTTCGAATGTTTAGGGGTATTATTAGATGAAAAACTGAAATGGGATAAACATATGGAAAAGATATTAAAAAAAGTCGGATCTGGCATCACAACGTTGCGAAGAGCCATGCCAAGAAATTCATCCTAACAAGCTCACTCCAAATGATCTATAGCGCCTTGATCCAGCCTTATCTTGATTACTGTTCTCCATTGTGGGATATTTGTGGCAAACATTTGCTGGATAAACTTCAGAAATCTCAAAATCGTGCGGCTAGAATAATTGTCGGTGTGAGTTATGAAATTGATTCAGCAGATGTTCTTGAAGCTCTTGGTTGGGAAACCTTAGAAAGCAGAAGGCAGAGGATGAAGTCTGTCTTTCTGTATGAAATTTTAAACGATTATACTGCTCCCAATTTGAAACAATCATTAGTTGGAAGTTGTCCTTTGCCAGCGAGCTGTAATTTGAGAAGCACCGATACTGATATACCTCTTCCTAAACAGAGAAGGGAATTCTTGAAAAAAACTTTTAAATACAGCGGGGCTAAACTTTAGAATAGCCATTCTCGAGAAGCAAAAGAAGCGCAGTCAATTTCTATTTTCAAACAAAATGTTGTCAGGTAGCACGTAAGGTCACACCTCCTCCATTTTGTAAAAGTGTAGTTAGTCTTGTTTTATAGTTATTTGACGTAATTTGTAAATACTTAAATTCTTTTTTTTTCTTCTTTGACGCCCCTCATGAAAACCAGCCCATGTTGATGAGGCTAGCGTCTTGAAATAAAGTTTACAAACATACATACATACATCATTATCCTAGACGATTTGATGGCTGAAGCGACAGACAGTCCTGTAGCATCTCGACTGTTTACACAAGGCCGCCATCGAAACGCCAGCGTTACCTTATTACTGCAAACATGTTTCGTAAGGGGAAATGTAATACAGGTATCAGCCGAAATGCCCAGTACTTGGCTCTATTCCGAAGTCCTAGCAATCGAAAACATATCGGAATTATTGCAGAACGCATGTTTGACAAGAATAGAGTGCACTTTATGAATGCTTATTACAAGGAGACCGAAAAAACCGTATGGATACTCGTTGGTGGATGACAAGCCCGGCACACCACCCCATAATCCCATTCTTCCAGATCTTATATATTTGGGGAATGCTAAGCTTATCACTTCCGTGTAAACAGTACTAAGCCTACACGTGTGGAAACCAAGGCTGTAGGCAAACACAGCACAGCAACCAAAACCACCTCTTCAAGGAAGAAGCCTGTGCAAACCGTCACCTGGTCAGATGTCCCAAACGACGTGTCGCAAAAATACACCTTGAGAGCACCGGAGGTCCATAAGATTCCAGTAGGATATGTTATCATTGAAATGTACAACACATCGCGCAACGAAAACCATCAGCCTGTCTTTGGAGGTGTGTTAATCAACGGCGAAAATTAATTATTGGCCTGTGAAATTAAAGCATCGATCTACAGGTCATACCAAATGGTTGAATTTACGCAGCGATGAGTCTACCGTCCAACCCGTTGTCAAAGAAACATGGAAAACATTACAAAGCCAAAGATAAATTATTGCCCTCAGTAAATGCTTGTAATGAGAAGGCAATATCTTAATAAATATGTGAAAACACTTTTTCTGTTCTCTTTTATATGTTTACTCAACTATATTAGGCATAACGTTAATTAACCCCATAACGTTATCATGCACCTTTCTGTGTTGTTGAATGAGCAGCCCTCCAGTTTTCCGTGTAAACACTTCACCCTAAACTGTCAATCTGTGAAAGTTGTAAGCACTATGCTCTCAATATTCTCGTTCTATAGAGTTGGTAGGATAACTGAAAACCAATCAGACTTCAGTACGCTATGCTTTCGCAGATGTCCGGATTGCACGACCTTGCGTAGCAGTTCATCACCGTAGCGCCGCACTTATGGCGTCAGCATGCCTTATGTGCGCCACACCACCGTAGCGCCACATCACCGTAGCGCCACACTTATGACGTTAGCATACGCCGCCATTTTGAATACTTACGAATTACCCTATGACGTCAGCATCCGCCGCTATTTTGAATACTAATTACTTCCTGCGCTATACGGGGAATAACCTACTTAAAATGTCTAGTATGTTAAACAACGTAAAGAACTTATAAGTTAACCTGGTTCCCATATGATCATGATGGAGACGATAAATGTTAAAAAACTGGTTTGACCAGTAATTTCTTTATATTTTTCTACTAATGACTCTTGATATATCTACGTTCAATAGTTTAGTGTAAAATCGTGTTGATTCAGCAATTGTAATTGTTGTTGCTTAATAGGTTTCATAGCTGCCCATGAAGCATTCCTGGTTTGTGAATGAAGTCAATGAATCAGTGCATGTAATTGCTAAATATTTTATTTCAAAAGAAGCTTTCTTAAAGGCTGAAAATATTTTTTACTCATAACTCATTAGACTCATTCAAGCATTAACCCCTGTTCCTCTAACTGCTGTTGTTTTTGTTGCTCCTCTTGCTAATTGCTTTGCTTTTGTTTTAGTTGCTCTTATTTGTGTGTGTGTGGTCCTTGCCAAGTTCTTCCTGCTGCTGTTGTGGTTGTTGTTCATTTCAATTTTTATTTTGTCCCACTTTATTTTTGCAGTTCATGTCTTAATTTATCTCATCTCATTTTATTCCACTTCATTTTTTGTTCCATTTCATTTAGTCTCATTTACCAGCGACAATTGATACCCATGTCTTCGCCGTCACTGGTTATGTGAATCGCCATTTACCTAGGAGATTGGATCGTTTCTGCAACAATTTTCCAGGTGGAAGTGTCTACGTTTCTGTTTGGCTGGGTCGTTGCCATTCTCATGAACAGAATAGCCCCAGCAATGCTTACACTGGCTGGGAGATAGTGTATCGCTTGATCATTGAAGAAGTGCCACCACTGCAGTGATCAAAAGTTATAACAATGTCATATGCAGTTCGTTTTATTATTTGGATTATGTGGTTATTATAGTTGATTTAATTCAACTATAACTTGCATCTATCTACATGTTGATTTTTGCGCATAAAATTATAAAGAGTGAATATATACAAGGATGAAAGTGTTCAATTTTTCTAGTGAAAAGGGTTTCGATGGCGTACATCATATAACTTCAAATTGCCTTGAAAGCTGTTAATACATTTCAAGGAATTCATTAAAGGCGATTCGATCAAGGAATTCGTTAATTTCTTATGTTGAATTTACTTTTGAACCAAATGTAGTGTAAAATAAAGTTACAAAATAACCCTAAACCATAAAATTCACCGGCAGCAACCGTTCAAGCTCCAAAACTCTCGTTGCCGTTGATCACTGGCTTACGGACGTGAAATTTAATATCTGACTTTTTACACCAATTCAAGGTTGTCTTGTCTCACATCCCCAGAATTGGCATTAAATGTTGCCATATATGAATTGCAGTGCTGAACAGTTTAGTATCACCCATGATTACGATCTTATATTACTTTAGGATTTCAATACAAACTAATCACTGCCTTTGATTTAATTAATGAAGAAGTTTGTGACCGTAACTTACGCTCGTAATCTTCTCTGTTGCCAGCGAACTGGTCGAGATAGATCTATTGACACCTTTGACTGATTTGTAAAGTTGTTTGGAAATTGTCTTCATACTTTGAACATAGAACACTATGCGAGTATGCGTACTGCTAAACTTAACTTTATACTTACCTTCAGAATTTGAGGACCCGGGACCAGGGGCTGCAGTGCAGAGGCTGTCGCCTCGTACGCCTACGCCGTTTAAATCAACCAAATTTGTAATTGTATAAAAATAATTCTAAGCTTAGGAACAAGCTGCTCTGAAATCACCGTAATTTAAAATTGCCGATAATCCACGGTTAACCACAAGTAACCCAACCTCGTTCCCAGACATCATTATCGTGATGTGACACCCAGCCTTTGCCAGGTTCTGTCCACCATAGAGAATATGAAAATAGAAACGAAACAAGAATAAAAATAACTTAATTATTTTTAAAAATAATATAATCTCTATGCTGCCCACCACACGTTTCATGTTTCCCCCAAAAAATGCCCTGGTTACGAGGTTGCCCCCGCACAACAACCTTCCTTTCGTGTGTAAATTGTACTTGAGCTAAGCCCTAAATGAGCCAATCACATATAGGAATATAAAATACTGACTAATCAGCATGAGCCTACGTTTTATGAGTCAGGGTCAGGGTTTCATCGTATTTTTGTGTATTCCTATATTTCTTGCTTTTTACACTACCAGAAATATGGGGAAAGATGGCTGGAATTATGCAAATTATAATTCAATATAGCGACGAAATCCAACAATAAAATATATAGAAGAGAATAGAAAATAGAATATCAAATTTTCACCGCCTTCGTGCAGATATTTCATACACACGAATGTGAATAAGAATATAAAATACTGACTAATCAGCATGAGTATTAGCAGCAGCATATGAGCAATATTTTTGTACATGCATTCATAGTACCCTGGCTTGTACCCTGATAAAGATCGTGATATATTCTTCTGTGAATTTCATGTGTTCAATATTGTAATTCGGTTACTAAATTGTTAATTGTTTTCTACGTCAGTTTGGCTATCATTTGCGTTCTTCGTTCCTCAGAATCATTCTAACCAAGTAAATTACGTGTCAACAAGTGTTGTCCTGATTCATAGAGCTTCGGTGGTGTAGTGGTCAGACTACTCGCCTTTCAACTCTAAGGTTCCGAGTTCGATCCCTAGTAAGGTAGATGCTATAGTCAACGCTCTGCCGATAGTCGTGGGTTTTCTCCGGGTACTCTGGTTTCCTCCCACAGGGAATGTTGACAGGATGGGATATAGGTAATACAGGCTTGTGGTGACCCTTCTCCTGTGGCAAAGTTAATAAAATAAAACAAAAAAATAAAATTTTTTGTAATAAATAGTTATTTTATCCGCCCTATTTTACAGTTTTTGAAGACGATTACTAATTTTTTTAACTACTAGGTCCCAACTAATACGTCGCAACAGTTATCAAAATGCAGCTGTACTAAAGCATTCATTCTAGGTATTGCATGTTTAAGGCAATTGGACAAGACGTTCATATATAGAGTAAAGAGAAGGGGAAAATTATACTTCCCTCAGGGATGCCGCAAGTTTTTTTCCTTTGTTCAGAAAGCATACCCTGAAGCTGGCCCTATTGTTATTATCTCGATGCCTGAGCACTATGCTAAACCCACAGGTACATAACTTCTGCTTCTGGAATTTAAAATAACTCCTACTACCATAAAATTCAAATTACAAGTAAATGATACGATCAGTTGGAGTAACAATAATGGTGACGCCAGAGTAACGAGTATGTGTGGTAACACAATTGACCTAATACCAAATGTAACCGCAGTGCAAAGCGCATTTAGAATCTTATTTCCAGATCGGAACCCACCTGTCAGAAATACGGTTTTAAAAAACTTTAGAAAATATCAGAACACGGGAACAAGCCTTAACCGTAACAAGTCCAGTTCAGGAAGTCGAAGAACTGCTCGAAACGAAGCGAGCATTGCCGCTGTAAGAGAACTGTTAGAAGAAACCCCGCGAGGTGTTGGCGCTCGTCGTGATGCTGTTGCTGTTTCGAAATCAAGCTTCAACAGGATTACAAAACTGGACATTCGATGGCATCCTTACCGAATGCACGTACGGCACGAGCTACTTCCTAATGACTTGCCACGTCGGCTACGCCGTTCAAATTGGTTTAACGAACGCTGTCGGAACTAAAATTTTTTGCAAAGCATTATTATTGGAGATGAAGCCGGATTTGCCTTGAATGGAAAGGCCAACTCTTATAATGTGCGCGAGTATGCACCGAAAGGAAATCCACTGGCATTTAACTTCAAACGGACAAACTCTCGAGCCAAACTCACTACCTGGGCAGCACTCTGCGATAATGGTGTAATTTTGGGGCCTTACTTTTTTGATGGGAACGTGAACGGCCTGGCGTATCTACGAATGCTGGACGAGTTTGCTTTTCCGCAACTTGCCATACACTTTAACAATCAGTTTTGGGAGGAACTATTTCGAGGTCTTTAGTGGGCAACGCTCCAGCTCTTCGCCTCATTGAAGTCCGGGATCGCCTCAATGAAGTATTCGGAGAGAATCGTGTCATTGCGCTTCAACATAATGTGGAATGGCCACCTTGCTCACCTGATTTAACCCCTTGTGATTTTTTTCTGTGGGGGTATCTCAAGAACAAAGTGTTTACAACTCCTTCCGAGAACATCGATGATCTGCGCCAGAGGATAATCGAGGAATTCAGCGCTTACGCAGCTGCCTGAAATGCTTCGACATGTGATGCGCGGAATGCACAGTCGAACCATTCGTTGTGTCGAAAGAAATGGGGGACATGTTGAAGGGCCCATAGCTTAAATATTAATTTAATCAATTGTTGTTGCGTGTAAAATAAAAAGCAAACCGTTTGTTAGTGTACTCGTTTTGCTTCACTCGGGCGTTAAAATATTTGGACGAAGCGAAAACGTTTTAAAATGCTTAAATGTAAATACGATTTCATTAAATTCCCATTCCAATTCATTTGCACAATCTATTAAAGTAGTACAAGTTGTTGAATGGCCAGATCTAAAGCCAAACTGATATTCGGATAAATTTAAATACTTTCTTTTTCCAAGTACTTGGATAATTGTTTGGTTTAAAATCTGTTCTATCCGCTAACAACAGGTGGTGTTGAAATTGGCCTGTAATTGCCATGCATGGTACGTTTACCTTTTTTGAACATTGGAATTACTCGTGCCGCTGTCCACTCTTATGGAAACTGGCCTAATTCAATTGACTTGTTGAAAAAATTGTTAATGGTTGCACAACAGCAGAAGCCGCAATTTGAAGAACCTTTGTATAGATATTGCCCAGACGTACAGATTTCGAGATAGGTAATTTCGTAATAAGCCTGTAAACCATTGATTCGTTTACAGCCTCAAAAGAGGATTTATTAACTGATGCGCGTTTTAGTAATAAACTCTTCAAACTTACAATCGCTTTCGTTCTCAATTTTCTGGGCAAGCTTCGGGTCTATGTTTGTTAAATATTCATTAAACAACTCTGTCAACTTCTCTGTAGAAGTGGTAGATTTTTCAGAAGATTTTATTTCATAAATGGTATTTTTATTGCTAATTCGTCCTGGAATATCATTAATTGTTTTCCAAGCCTGTTTTGGATTGATTTTTGGGTCTCGGAATTTTGTTCTACAGTTTTTCTTTGCATCACGCATGGCAGTAATGGCTGCATTTCTTGAGGACCTGTACTTACTCCAATCACTTGCCTCATGCGTTTTACACGCTTTATTCCGTTCGCCACTCACTCGTCCGTCCATATATCCACATTTTATCTAGCCTTGTATTGTATTATACAATTACTTTATGGTTTCCGTGTTTAGATGGCCTGATCCAAACACGCGGGAAAGTTGCGAGAGTGAAGAAAAGAGCGCCAAACTCGAGCCGAAGGCGAATCATTTTTCACGCCTTTTCTAACTCGAGCAACTTTTCCAAGTGTTTGGATCAGGCCATCTGTAGTGTTTGGGTTTCCTGTGCACGGCATGTTTTGGAGAGTTGAGACAGTAAATAAAGCGATGATTGTTATTGAGTTAAATCCGTTATAATCCGTGGTTAAGTCCGGCCATCAGGCGTTACATTGGCGACGAGGATAAAGTTTATATATACAGGAACAAATCCGTGGTATTTTAGTCCAAAACCAATGGCTGAACTCGAGAAAAACGTCCTCGGAAAATTTGATTGTTATGGCGATCAAGCTACTGTTGGCACCCGCTGGACGAGATGGCTCCAAAGCTTTGAATTATTTGTTGATTCCCAAGGAATTCTTATCGCCGAGGGATCAGACAAAAATAAACAACGACGACGGGCACAACTCCTTCATTACGCTGGTCCCGACGTGCAAGATATATTTTATACACTCGAAAACACTGGCGAAGTTAATGACTATGCCGCCGCTGTTAATGCACTTAACGCTTACTTTGCCCCGAAAGTAAACTCCGCCTATGCTCGACACACCTTTCGCCAGCTCCAGCAGAATTCAAGCGAGACCGTTCTACAATTTGCTTCCCGCCTCAAACGATATGCAAAAGACTGTGACTATGGCACAGATACGGATAATCAAATTCGCGACGAAATTCTCCAGAAGTGCAAGTCCAATTACCTACGTCGAAAACTCTTGGAAGAAGGCCCTGGTTTGACCCTTGCCCGAACGTTAGAGCTGGCCCAGCAGTGTGAAAAAGTCGAAGCCCAAATGACCTCTCTGTCACTTCATTCAACCGAACACGACCGCAACAATGACCACCCAGTCAACCGAGTTGCCTCAACTGCCAACAATCGTGACCAGCGTTCTCGGAATTCGCGTAGGCCTCGCGCGACGCCACAGAAGGAAAGTATCTGTTATCGATGTGGCCATACCGGTCACTATGGTCGCGACCCAGCTTGCCCAGCTCGAGGCAAGACCTGCAGCAAATGTGGTGGCATCAATCATTTTGCTACTGTTTGCAAGTCAAAGTCGAATGGTACCGGACAAGTGCGCCTTGTCCAACCAGTGTCAGGTGATGAATCCGATGATGAGCCCGCTTATGCATTCCACCTACCAGATTCTGGCAACCGAGGACCCACCATCAACGCCAACCTCGGTGGTGTCGAGCTGCAGATCCTTGTTGATTCGGGTGCAACAAAAAACATTGTTGATGAGACAACCTGGGAATGGCTAAAACAGAATCGCATAATGTGCGAATCTAAAGCTGCACACAAACAGAAAAAACTCTACCCCTATGCATCCACCACACCACTGCAAGTAAAGGGTACCTTTACCACCACTGTGCAAATCGGGGCTAAAGAAATTACCGCTGAATTCTTAGTGATCAAAGGCAAAGGAACACCTCTTCTCGGACACGAAACCGCCACCCTGTTGGATGTCCTTAGAATTGGCCCGGTCGTCTCGGCTATCTCCAGTGTAGAGGAGAACCTTCAACAACAATACCCTGAAGTTTACAACGGCATTGGAAAGCTCAACACCAAACAAATAACCCTCCACATTGATCCTAACATCAAACCAGTGGCCCAACCTTTGAGGCGTACACCATTCAACCTTCGAAGCCAGGTCGAAAAGAAAATCAGCGAACTCATCGAAGCTGATATCATTGAACCTGTGGACGGCCCTACGCCATGGGTTAACCCAGTTGTTGTTGTTCCCAAATCCAATGACGAAATTCGGTTATGCATCGACATGAGGCGTGCCAATGAAGCCATCGTACGGGGGCGCCATCCAATACCCACTGTCGATGAAATCTTGCAGGGCATGAACGGCTCCAAAATTTTCTCCAAGCTCGATTTAAAATGGGGCTACCATCAACTTGAATTATCACCCAAATCTCGCGAAATTACCACGTTTGCCACTCACACGGGCTTGTACCGTTACAAGCGCTTACTGTTTGGAGTATGTTCAGCTAGCGAACAGTACCAACATGAAATATCTACTGTGTTGGCCGGCATCACTGGTGCAGAGAACATATCTGACGATATAGTCGTTCATGGGGCAGATCAAGAATCACATGATCGGAGTCTACACGCTGTACTGGAGCGACTACAAGTTTGCGGGCTCACCTTGAATCCTGAGAAATGTCAGTACAATATGAATCGTATTGTCTTCATGGGTATGCTCCTCTCCGACAAGGGCATTGGTCCCACCAGTGAACGAGTGAAAGCTGTTACAGAGGCAAGAGAACCGCAGACAACGGCCGAACTACGCAGTTTCCTGGGCCTGGTTAGCTACAGTAGCCGCTTCATACCACAATTTTCCACCATTTCTGAACCACTGCGAAAACTAACCAAAAAAGATGTTCCCTTCATCTTTGGAGCTGAACAACGAGCATCCTTCCAGGCACTGAAGGACAGTCTTAGCCGAGCCACCACCCTTGCATATTTTGATAAGCATGCACCAACCAAAGTCATCGCTGATGCAAGCCCGGTGGGCCTAGGAGCTGTTCTGACTCAAGTTCAAGATGGTAATCAAGTACCCATCTGCTATGCAAGCCGCAGTCTTACCGCTTGTGAGCAACGTTACTCGCAAACCGAGCGCGAAGCACTGGCGTTAGTTTGGGCGTGTGAGAGGTTTCACCCATATATCTACGGCACCAAATTTGAGTTGCTCACCGATCATAAGCCCCTTGAAGCAATTTACAACCCTCGCTCTCGCCCCTCTGCACGTGTTGAGCGATGGGCGCTGCGACTCCAACCTTACGACTTCAAAGTTGTGTATATCCCAGGACAACAAAACGTCGCCGATTCCCTATCTCGCCTGCTACCGCCACACCCTAAACCAGCCCATCACCACGGTGCTGATGAATACGTACAATTTGTAACACATACATCTGTTCCAAATGCAATGAGTCTCAGGGAGGTGGAGGAGGCCACAATACAGGACGACGAACTGACAGCGGTAAAACAAGCAATTGGAAGTGGCCGGTTCGAACAGTGCAAACCATATATGCCGGTCGCTGGGGAACTTTGCATCAGTGGCCAATTGGTTCTTCGAGGCACCAGAATTGTGCTCCCATCCAAGCTCCGTCCGCAAGCTTTGGCCCTTGCCCATGAAGGACATCTGGGCATCGTTGGTACTAAACAAAATTTGCGAAGCAAAGTCTACTGGCCTGGTATGGACAAAGCCGCAGAGAAACACTGCAAGTCTTGTCACGGTTGTCAACTAGTGGCACAACCCAACCCTCCAGAACCAATCAGGTCAACAGCACTCCCTGATGCGCCATGGCAACACTTAGCAGCCGACCTAATGGGACCCTTTCCTTCTGGCCACTCTATCCTGGTCGTCGTAGACTACTATAGCCGCTTCTACGAGTATGAAATCCTACGATCCACAACCACTGATAAAGTCATTGACGCCATGGAGGAAATGTTCAGTCGCCACGGGTTGCCCCTAACAATCAAAACCGATAATGGCCCACAGTTCAAGGCTGCAGAATTCAACGCATATTGCACCGCCAATTGCATCACGCATGTAAAAGTCACACCAAAGTGGGCACAAGCCAATGGGGAGGTGGAGAGGCAAAATCGATCCATGGAGAAGCGGGTAAAGATTGCCCAGGCAGAAGGTCTCGACTGGAAGAAAGAATTGCAAAAGTACGTTACAAAGTACAGAGGACTTCCTCAGACAACAACAGGGAAAAGCCCAGCAGAGCTGATGTTCAACCGTCGCATCAAGGGGAAACTACCAGACCTCAACATGGCCTATCATAGAAACGATTTGGAAACACGAGACAGAGACGCGGAGCAGAAGAGCAAAATGAAGAGCTACGCGGACCAACGACGTAACGCAAAGGTTTCTGGTATCGAAGTAGGTGACAAAGTGTTGTTGAAGCAAGATAAGTCCGACAAATTCTCCACGACCTTCGATCCTGATCCATACACTGTCATTAGCAAAAATGGAAGTAATGTTGTCCTTCAATCTTCTGGTGGTGCCGTGTACTCCAGGAACAGCTCCCACGTCAAGAAATACGTTCCTGCAACTGAAGGTCACCAGACCGAGACAAGCCCACCACTTACACCACCTGAAGAACCGACAAGACCCACAAGGGACAAGAAAACATCGCTAAAATATAATGACTACGTCACAAACTTTTAAGCTCACTTCGAGCTATAAAAACAGTCGGACAGATCATTAGTGACATTATTTTATTTCCTAAGGGTTGTTGTTGACATTGTTTAGTTTGATGTAAATAGTTTACTAAAAGGGGGAGGGATGTATTGTTTGGGTTTCCTGTGCACGGCATGTTTTGGAGAGTTGAGACAGTAAATAAAGCGATGATTGTTATTGATTTAAATCCGTTATAATCCGTGGTTAAATCCGGCCATCAGGCGTTACACCATCTAAACACAGAAACCATAAAGTAATTGTTTTATAAAATAAACACACCGGCCATGTTTTTAAAAAACTCTCGCGAAAGCAGTTTTGATTTCCGTGTTTGGATGGCCTGATCCAAACACGGCTTTCGGCAAATCAGAACACGCGTTATGTACATGTTACTTTATAAATCGTATTGCATCAGATGCTTGCGACATATAAATTCAGAGCGACAAATAACTCCTCTGACCGACTAAAAATTTTGCTAATAAAGGATATTTGACTATTTCTACAAATTTTAAGTGCAAATTTTACATGACGATTTTTTAAATAACCAAAATCTTTGCGTATATCTAAAGATTTAAAGCTTTATTTACAGATATCAAGGCCTATGAGTCTCAGTCAGTAGAATGCCGTTATTGCGCTAACCCTGACTCTTTTCTTGTTCTAGCATTAAAAATTCAAATAATTTACTGGACTCAAATGTTTTAATAGCTTTGAACGATGTAATTCGGTGAAAATAAACCGGTACACTCTAAAAAAAGGTGTGTTAATTTAACACACCTTTTTGTCCAAATTTTAACACACCTTAAGGTGGGTTTTAAAACACGCCTTAAGGTGTGTTTAACACACCCTAAGTTGGGTTTCACAACACACCTTAAGCTGTGTTTAACACACGTTAAGGTGTGTTAAACACACCTTTAGGTGTGTTACAAAACGCACCTTAAGGTGTGTTTTCTGCCTGTCCAAATTTTAACACACCTTAAGGTGGGTTTTGTATAAAGGTGTGTTTTCTAGCACACCTTGGTGCGTTTTCTAACACACCTCGGTGTGTTTTCTAGCACACCATGGTGCGTTTTCAAACACACCTAGGTGGGTTTTGTTACACACCTAGAAAGTGCTTTATATCACACCTTCACAGAAGGTGTGTAATATAACACACCAATTGACATGCTTTTTTACACACCTTTTGAAAAGCACGTGATTCAGTTTTACCTGAAGAAAACACACTATATATAGTTATATAAGTACAGATACATGGACTTGTTGAGAGTGTATTATCCTTTAACTGGTAAATTCATAAATGACACTTTTAATTTCTATTGTATCAGACTAATAGCACAAGTTACAGAATGTACACAGCACATGCAGTTAGGAAATATATAATAATTACTCAGTCATCAACCTCAATTAAGCATTCTCACTGCAGTTCAAAACAATTTCATAAAAAATAAACAACACCACAATCATACTGTGAGGGTAGGTCTTGGCGAAGACATATAATACTGAGATCATATCTATCAGAGTACTGACAAGGCCAGTTTTCATACAGTTAGATGCATCTGAGTTTAAGTTTATTTTTTAACAAAAAAGTAATTGGTTAAAACAGCCAAGGAATAAATGGTCCACAAAGTAAATTTTTTTGTTGTTGCTCTAAATAGTTGTTTTTGGCTGTTTTAACCAACAAATTTATGAATAATTCAACCAATTAGTTTTCTGGTTGTGTCACAGACATGTATATCAACCATTCAATGGTCTTGGGTACAGTTAGTATGTTTATTACATACATCAATAGGTAATCACTACCGGTACATGATTACTAATTAGTGTAGAGTTCAAAATTTTCATTGTCACACATTTTCAAATATCATGTTCGAATGCTGTTAAACTGCTTACTGGAGTTACTGGTCTGGAATCCCATATTTTCCAAGGCTGAATCATCAATCAAAATATCTTGCATCTAATTGTTGAAGCCTTGCAGCACTTGATTCAACTCTTTTAAACCAAGCCTTGCATCATTTGCTTTGACTTCGCATACAAGTTTACCCAAAGCTGTTCCCAGGCAGTTATATGCATGCAATCCAAATTTTGTAGGTCTATAATAAGATAAGTCATATATTAAGATAAGTATTATATCTTACATAACAAGATATAACTTAGGCATTCAATGCAATAATACTGTACATGAGGTTATCATAAATCACCCTTCTATGCAAAATATTCTATTATTTGATTTGACAAAAAAACAATGCATTAAAGAAGTATCAGCACTCTTCCTAGTACATTTATGCTCTGCCTCTGATAGAGCAGTGAGGCTAATTCATGGTAAGTTAGGGCAAATTGATATGTAATTTTAGACATTTGCACCTTCCCCCTTAAAACTGATTTAATTTCCTTCACCAACATTTCAATGTCACACAATATTTTATCATTATCATGAATTAAACACTATTTCTTTCCTCCCAGTTATACAGCAAGTCTGATTAGAGGGGCAGGAAGTCTTTATTCGAACGACACAATTCTAAGCAGTATGATGTCAAACATGTTCAGTGTTAAGGATTCTTCAGTACCGGTAATAGGATGTTGGCAGTAAGCCAATTAGTATCTTTGACTTTACACATCACAGTGCTTACAAGCATTTATGCTTGTAATAATAGGTGATATAAGGTTAAGGATGTAATTCTAATATTTTGTTGAGAAGCATTCCAATAGTTGGCCACATTAAAGCCAAGTCATCATTGCAACCAAAATATTTTACTTCCATTCAAAACTATAAACCCTGAGTAGACTTTTACATGGCTATTAATGTAGTTTCAACTGGATAGCCAAAAACTTTTTTACTGGAGCATATTAATGCAGCATAACAAATCTTGCAATGAAACAGTTTGAGAAATGAGCACTGATGAAATTGTTTGAACTATGAAAGTTTTAAGTACTTATATTTTTGTAAGTAAATAAATGTTAAAAACTCAACAATGTAGAAAGTGGTTAAAGGCCATTAAATTTCCCTACTTAGATGATCAGTCAGCCATTGAGTCTGGCTTCAAGCCTTTATGACCACATCATAACATGACCCCATCAGGCAATCAAGGCAAGAGAGTACACTATTAAAACCTTGCCAGTCCAAAAAAAACAGGTTAACAGAATTGAGCTAAATGCTATGCATCAAGGAAAATAAAGTAAATGAATTTAAATCTATTTATTTCCAAATACTATCGCGCGAAATTCAAATCTTAAATGCAACACGATTCTATTAAAATTATAAACGATGGAAGGAAGTAAATATTACACGTTAAATTTGCTTTATACATTTAAAAATCAAAACAATGTGCTTACCTGACTTTTACACCTTCCTTTGTGATGTATTGGGAGTTATTTCTTTGACAATATTGGTTAAAATACTGTTTCTTTTGCTATAAACATCACCATTTATAATACAACGTGCAAAAATATGGAATCCAAGTGTGAAGATTCCCGGTGAGCTTTGCGCGCGTAGTACTACCACTGATCTCTAGAAACAACTGGATAAAAACCTACTTGCCCGCGGAACGAAAAATGAAATGTTTACATTTTTATCGGGTAAGGAAAAAATAAATACATAACATTCTTATCTAACTGCTACTGGACAACCGGGCGGCATAGATTTGATGTGTTGTGGGAGATTTAATCATATTTTGGCTAATATTTTTAACACATCCAGATTTGAATATCTAAGACTAAGCTCGATATTCTGAGTCGCCATGTTAGGACGGATAAACTGGAGTTAACACCATGTTAATATGATGATGAAAAATTATATATCATTTATATTTACCATATGAAATTCTTGCTTCGTAACATACCAAAAACAAGGTGTGCTTTCTAACACACCTGGCTGTGTTTCTCAAACTTGTGCATGGTGTGTTCCAAAACACACCATGGTGTGTTTTCATCAAAAAGGTGTGTTTCCTAACACAGCTTGTATTTTTCAAAGGTGTGTAATAAAAGGTGTGTAAAAATAGGGTGTGTTTTTGTACACATCTTGGTGCGTTTTCTTACACATATTGATGTGTTTTCCAGCACACCTTGGTGTGTTTTCCAACACACCATGGTGTGTTTTCTGATTATAAGTAAAAAGGTGTGTTAAAATTACACACCTTTGTGTGCTATTGTGCACACCTTGGTGTGTACTAAAACACACCTTGGTGTGTTATTAAACACACCTGTTTTTAGAGTGTACGTGGGAAAAGGCTTTAGGAAGCTAAATCCTGAAAATGACCAACTAGCTATAAATTCTACCCCTACAGGCCTGATTAAAGGAAGAATTTACTAAACTTATTGTTTAGTGCAAACCTGACGTTTATTTCCCCTGCAGTAACAAAAATTAGCATCAGAGAGAGAGAGAATGTCGATTTTTCGACAAGAAATGATATAGGACTGATAATTTTGGATATTCACTTAGGTAATTACAATCTTAAATTCAAGTGCTTTTCAGAGCATTCTTAAACGGAAGCAAGCCAAGGGATATACAGAACAGGATCTTAGGATCTGATCTCATGAGATAAGAAAAATGCTATCATACTATATACAAAGAAACAGTTCAAAATGACGTAATAGTAATGTAACATTACACTATGGACAAACAATGCCTACGGAAAAGACTGCGAGTTCTTTAGACGCTTTCAATCCATTATTTAACACTGGATTTCTACATTTGATGTTTCGAGCTTCAAGAAAAAGCAGAAGAATTTTAGTGTTAATTTGGATGAGATTGTAAAAAGAAAGCGGCGTGTCCGGGTTGTCTGCGTCACTGTCATTTATGTCATTGAGGTTGTCACAGATGTGATTAAAATTAAGGATAAAATTGGCATGTTCACAGTCAACACGTTCTAGAGCAAAGTGAAATATTCTATTTTCCAAATTTCTGGCAAAATGGTACAATTTTCCCTAGTTTTTGCAGAAAATTTTGTTAATTACTTGCCAATAATTAGAGTTTTATTGCATTCTGGCAACCCTATAAGATGTCATGGAAGAAATGTAAATATTTTGGAATAATTGTCCACAAATATACATGACAAGCCAAATTGAACCATTGACAAATAACTCATTTTTTACAAAATACAGAATGAACCAGGAACGAGCAAAAATGTCAAAGTCAATTTTTGTAAATACAATGATATTTGTCCAGAAAGTGTAATTTTGTCATTACCAATATTACATGCGACATTCATTTCTTGCAACACGTAAAAAATAGTTGCTAAAACGGTGCTATATTTTCCCCTAGCTTCGTAAAGTACATTGCGTTTTCAATGGCAACTTTAGCACTGCATTTGCAGCAACAACTTTGGCTCTGCATTTGAAGCGACAAATTTGGCTCTGCATTTGCAGCGACAACTTAATTTGGCTCTGCATTTGCAGCGACAACTTTGGCTCTGCATTTGCAGCGACAACTTTGGCACTGCATTTGCAGAGACAACTTTGGCTCTGCATTTGCAGCGACAACTTTGGCACTGCATTTGCAGCAACAACTTTGGCTCTGCATTTGCAGCGACAAATTTGGCTCTGCATTTGCAGCGACAACTTAATTTGGCTCTGCATTTGCAGCAACAACTTTGGCTCTGCATTTGCAGCAACAACTTTGGCTCTGCATTTGCAGCGACAAAATGGTAGTGCATTAGCAGCGCAGGCAGCTTTGGTATTGCATTTGAACGTATAATAACTAAATGTTTCTATGACTCTACTTCGATCGGCTACTGTTTTTAGTGCAGTCATTGTTTCAATCTTTGGCTAATCAATCTCGTTTTGACTTCACATTTTTCAATGATAATACTTTTTCTTCTTGTCATTTGACAAGCCACTCCACAAGATCCCAAGCCACTGCAAGCGTCAATGACATAGAGTGAAGCATCTGCCTTGAGAGTGTCTAAAAGTTTCTCGTATAGTTGATGGGCTTTTGTTGACCATAAGAAATACCAGTATCTCTTTCTTTTACTATTGCATCCCCGGGACAGGAAAGTAAGTTTGTCGTTTTTATACAATTTGATGTCTTGGTGACTACAAATGGCCACGTTGTGCAGGTAGGAAGACATCGCTCTATAAAATAGAGAACCATTGCTAGCTACGTCTCTGCTTTGTGAAAAACGTGTTGTAATGCACACTTCCCCAGGGTTAAGATTTCCTGTTCACATTTCATGCATATCTTACTGTATTTAAACCTAAATTTCTCCAAAAAAATATTGTTCTACTTTTAGAATACCTTTTGGAATTGCTTCTGAGTTGTGATAATAGAATATTTCCCACTCCAACTCCAAATAATTGTTGCAACACGTTTCCAATCACATCCATTTGTCTGACCATGAGATCTACGGGGTTGGTCACACGAAATAAAATGAATCTTGCTTCCATCACGTTGTTTCTGAGATTGTTCCCCTGACTAGCTTTAGAAAATGGCTTACATTGTCTGCTGTCCAGTTCTGTAAAGATAAGTATTACTGTTAATTTATGCACAATAATATTGCAATCCATTCCATTTGCATGCCGTAACGAGGGAGTATGAAGCAAGCGAGCAAGGTAGCGCACTAATTATATACTCAGTATTTAAAGAGCAACAACAAAGATTACAATATTGAGTGGTCAACGATCGCCCGAGCGAAAGCCTATAACAACAGGGAAAAGCGCTGCAACCTGTGCCTTACCGAAAAACTGTGCATTATAAATGCAAACAGTGCCAGCTTGCTAAATAAAAGGAACGAACTAATATCAAAATGTCGACATGAAAACACATTTTACATTAAAAACTATAAGAAGGAAGCTGCGTAATAATATAAAGAACAATAAAAACGAAGTCTGATCATAAAGTACATTCATGCAAATCTCCTTTAAATTTTAATTGTTGTACAATTCTATGGCTTTTAATTCTGTATCGCAGCTTGCCAAACTCAGTCTTCACTGTTCAGTCATCAGAGTTCAATTCTTTAAGGGTTGACAGAAAGCGGCCGACACATTAATTTTAGTGTTAAATGGCAACAAACAAGACTCTGGACGTACCCCACTGGTAGCAGACATTTACGAATGTTTAAGAGAAACAGTTCAAGTGACTCAAAAAACGACTAGAAAAAGTTTAAAGGGAATTTACGGCTGTTATACCGAATTGAACCGATCTCGCAAATTAAATTTTTCAACTGCACTCACTGAAAGACACATTTCTCTCGCTAAATGCCTGCTGCAATTTAACAGATTGACCATATATTATATATACACACACACACACACACACACACACACACACATATATATATATATATATATATATATATATATATATATATATATATATATATATATATATATATATATATATATATATATATATATATATATATATATATATATATATATATATATATATATATATATATATATATATATATATATATATATATATATATATATATATATATATATATATATATATATATATATATTCAAAAGAAATTAGTCAGGCAGAACCTCAACATATGAATGTAAACCCCAATCCCGAATTAACATTCTAGCGCCGACCCTGTCTACGTGCTGTTATATGCCTTCCTTACTGCATAAACACAAAGCTCGTACTAAGGCATGGTAGATAAAAAAAGGTAACGTGTGTATAGTTATCTCAGACTACGGGTGCTTGTTGGAAGTCTCAAAATCATGTCAGGAAAATGAGTAATTTTTGTGAGAATCCATGACAATAAGTGTAAGATTTAACGATAAATAACAGCATAATTACTTCCCATTACAAATGCAATAAAAACGATGCAATATGTCAATTTTTCTTACCTTTAATGATCCGCTTTTTGTTTTACTTGCGCTAATGTCGTTTATGGCAGAGAGCTCTTGCCATTGCTCTTTGCACGACCTGTGCTCTTTTCAATAAAAATACCTTCGTCACTTTGTACGAATCACATTTTGCGCGGTCGTGTCGCTCAACATTCTTTTTCGGAGTACTAGTTCTTTTTGATGGCATTGCGTTTGCAGTTAGCTATATTTTCTTGGCAGCTATAAGGCAACTAAGTTGAACGTACCCCGAATGGAATACTCGCTCGAACGGAATGAGCAGAGAGAAGCAACTATTCGAATTCTATTTTGCACAAACAAAAGAGGCGGCAAGGTTATCTAACGGATTTGAGGTGTGGCGGCATGTAATGTGCTCTGGCACATGTCAACACTATCTACCGTGTTGACGATGTTAGGTCTGGCCGACCAAGAAAATATTTGTCAGCAATAATCTCCGCCACCAGGCGGTAAATATCTGCTGTTATTATATGGTTATAAGTGTTTTATCGAAAACTAAAAAAACTTGTATTTTCCATATTTTTACTAGTGAAAAATTATGTAACACATGAAAAACTCGTGCGTATTTCCGCGGGATTTATGTGTGTTCTCTGTTAGCTAGTTCCGACTTCTGACCATATATGAAAAGAATATCGTGTTGAAATCAATATTTTAGGGTCGAGCGCAATGAGTAAGTCAAATATTGTTTTGATTAATCGAAAATACAATATTCATATGTTCGCGCCACGTACTATGTAATATCCTTTATATATTTTGTGTTTTGGCAGGTTTATTGATCATGGCATACTCCACATATTCAGCCTACAAAATCGCGAGTTTGGCAAATTTAAAAGGGCTTTTAGTTTTGGCCAAATGTGTCGCTAAAATTTTGTTAAGGAAAGTTAAAGAATAATTAAATTTCATTGTAAGGTGAACAAGAAGTACCCTCCCGTTATCTTTCACGCCGAAACAATGGATAATTTGTTCCTGTTTTTAACGAAAGCACACCCTGAATAACAAACACGATGATGATTGATATAATTGTGGCAAACGGAGTGCAACACAGCAGCTTGGTAAAAAGCAAAAACTCTGGCAACTGTTGGCTAAATACATATATTTTGTATCTTGCAATCCATCAAGCGTGCTGTAAGTCCAGTATGGGCTTAAACACGAGTGATCTGCTGGAACCAGACATGGATGAACAAGCCAGCCAACTTTCGTTAGCGCCGTTCACATTTCCAAGTCCTAGCAGTAAAAGTTCACTGGCCACGAGTGACCTGTTAGAGGTAGATATTGACGTCGAGAGCTGCAGTGAAGTCCTTGAATCAAGTGTTATGACATACGAAGAAGCTGAATTAGATTCAACGGTCTTTGATGACGACTTTGGTTTCACCCTAATTGTTTACTCAAGTGATGAATGCGATGCAGAAGGTAAGAACATACAACGCTTATAGAATGATGACCTGTGTTGCCCAATACATAACTGATCGCGAACATTAACCTTATTTCATTTTACAATACATGCATGTGTATCCACTTTTATTCAAGTTGCTTAAATGGAACTAAATAACTACAATTAAGAGAAATTTTATGCATTCACAAATTCTGAGTAGATGATTCTGTATGTGTAGTTTGAGAGTCGCAATCAAAGTATAAAAACTGATATGTAGGATTTTGACAATTCTGAAATTTTTTGTAGTCCATTCTCATTCCTAGTTTATACAACATCTTTTAGAGTCACAAAATGATTCATTCACATGTGGAACAAGCACCTAAATCGTCGAACTCGTGGAAAACTCGCGAAGGCTGATGTCCCTTGAAAGGTACATTTTTTTACCTAAATTTAAACAAACAAAAACATTGCAAAGCAAGGCACATTGAAAGGATGCTAGTCCAATGGGGAGCAAAAATTTGTGCATTTTTACATGAACGCGTAACACACATGTTGATCGAGAAAAGACCAAATATCACGACACATTTCTGTGGGCCACAGAATGACTGTAAATCGTCTACCAGCGCATACACGGTCTATGAGGATGATAGATGAAAGTTGCCGCCAGAATCAAGCTGTAAATATATTAACTTGCTCTGTGCATGTTGCCGCAGATCGATTGGATATTAAAAGAGTGACATTATCAGAAATTTTGCGTTCAGACAAAATACAAAACCAATACGGTCATACATAAATTAGATTGGGTGTTTTACTTACATAGCTTTGTTATTAGTCAACTTACGTTGCAAATTACATTGATAATCCAAATTTCTTTTTTAACATTGAACTATTGAATTCATGGTACAGAAATGCGAAACACAACAAATTACTTGTTTGTTATGACCTGGTTCATCGAATACGAATCGTATAGGACATTAATCGTATAACCAATTAATAAAAGTTCATGCGTTTAAGTATTTAAACCTTAGGCATAAGTAACCCATGCAGCCGTTAGTCAACTCCAAATAAAACTTTAATTTTCCGTTGCATCACCTAGAATTATGGCATGATTTATGTGGTGTTATTTTTGAAACCTTTTATGAAGGAGACAATGTGCAAAAGATCTAGAGACGGCGTTAAGGGTATTATCTTACAAAGCAAATCAGTTCTGGATTCCATGTGTCAAACAGGCAGCAATGTCTTCGTCCGTGGTTCATGATCCAGCTCTATACACCATAAGTATATATGGGGTCTTGAAAACGAACCGCGCATTTGCGTACTTTGAAATGGAGTGCCCTCAGTTTTACAATACAAGGATCAATTAATGTATCGTTTTCAACGTCGGTTATTAACTTGTAGAAGCAGTAAATGTCAGTCTGAACAAAACTCTTCAAGGAAAAGCAGAGAAGTTGAAATCAATCGATGAAGGTATTTATTGAATAGGCTTAAATTGTGAACTTTCATAAGAAAACAAAAGTTAATGATTTTCTGATAAAACACTTTCAAATATCGTTGGTTATCCGTTTGTTATCGTTAAACGAATTAGCATTTCGTTCACAGATTTTTCAGATCTTTAAACGTTCATAATAGAGCGGTACGTTAGAATGTCAGAAAAGATCATATAAAAATCTCACTAAAGCGTTTATTAAATTGTTAGAAATGTTACTAAAACGTCTTAGAAGCATCGCACAAAACGTTCACATAAGTCATAATGGTCTGTAGCTACGTCTGGTTGAGTTAACTTGCGGCATCTACAACGTTGACTTTTGAGGGGCCGAATACATGGATTGTTTACAGCCCGGGCTGAGTTTCCGTCCGGTTTGTCGAGCTAAAATTTCAACTCGGCTGAAGACTAAAATCGCAATAAAATTCAGTGAGCGATTACATCCCGGTTTAAGCTACACGGCAAATAAGATTAGGAGTTGAGGATTAAACAATGTTGTGCTGCCCATATTGTTCTATTTTGTCAACAGTATTGTTCAGCACTGTTATACCGGATTGTGGGCTGGATTCAGGCTCAACAACTTGTTCAGTATTCAAAACCTGTAAGCATGTATCAAAAAACAAATTTATCAGTGCGAACACAAATTAATTAGTGCGAACACAAATTTATTAACGCAAACAAAAATGTATTAGCGCAAACACAAATTTATTAGCGCGAAAGCAAATTTGATCGCGCAACCACAAATTTATTAGCGATAGCGCTTAATGTCGGTTCCCCAAAGCACTGGCGGAAAATACGTATTATATCACTACGTCTACGGGCGCATTTGCTAGAGGCGATAAAACGTGTGCTCACTGGGCTATGCATTGTGAGTATCAGAGTAGGAGTTATTCACGGATCACTATGTTGTGTCATTGCTATAGCTTACGTGTTGAACAAAATTTCAAGTTCTGTTCTCAACGTGGGCAGGCAGTATACCTGTACCATTGATAATCAAGGTGCATTATCAGTCACTAGAACCTTGCGTCAACCAAATTCCAAGTCGTAATATTAAGTCAAAGCCGCCCACAAGTATGTCGTCCCAAAACGTTTGAGTACGTTCAAAACAGCAAAAGAAAAGGAAAGAGCTTTTTATTTGTACGGGGAAAGAGATCGAAACGCGCAAGGCTAGACCCGAACGTTTCGTTGCTTGCGGAGCGAGAAGTGGCTGATAACGGACATTTAATTTATCACCAATAGTAATCACAATTGCCTGCCCACTTTTAGAGCAGACCTTGAAATTTTGTTCAACACGTGAGCTACAGCAATGTCAAAACATTGTGATCCATGAAATTCCTACTCTAATACTCACAATGCAGCACACGTGTTATCGCCGCCAGAAAATGCCCCCATAGTGGTATATTATGTATTTTCCCTGGTACTTTGTGAAACAGACATTAAGCACTGTCGCTAATAAATTTGTGTTTGCGCTAATAAATTTGTGTTTCGTAACAAATTTGTGTTCGCTCTAATAAATTCGTGATCGCGCTAATAAATCCGTGTTCGCGTTGATAAACTTGTGTTTTGATACACGCTTACTCGTTTTGCCCTTGTCGGTCGCCGTAGAGTTCAAAAATCAATCTGCAATGTGAAAGGCCAGGTCACGCAGCTATTTAGATACATATAAATATAGTCGGTTCGGGTTCATGGTATTAGCAAGGAATTCGTTTCAGCAGTTTTCTTCCATGGGAAAGAGTCAGTGGCTATTAGATTATTTAAAGATCATTCAAATGACAGGTATTTTGCAACTTAACAAAATCCACGTGTTTCCCGTTTTACATTTTGTATAGTTAGTGTCCGGAGCATCTGTTAAGGGCAAATTTTTACAGTTTTTTTCTAACAAAAATCGCGAGGAACGTAACTGAGAGGAGTTTGCATTTAATATGAGAGATTTCAAACTTGTCATCGAAGGTTTGCTAGTGCAAGAAGATATAACGAATTGGCAAAATTATAGCCTGTTATTACCTCAGCGCCTAACAATGGATCTGTCAATTCGTTAAAATGAGAACTAATCGTCTAATAATGCATTAGTATACAGACTTAATTTTATGCTAGTTTACAGGCTTACGAATGTATAAATGCGTACTTTAAAGGCCTTATTATATTAAAGCGAGTTACTGGACTATGCGCGCTGAAAAGTCCATAAGTTCATTAAATCAAAGGCTTGCGCATTATTAGCACCGTAAATCGATTCCGTATAGCGCCTGTAAGACTTGCTGACTGTTTTTGAAAATAGACAGTGTGTCTGCAGCCCCATATTATCCTAAACACCTTGTTTGCCAGAAAAACCATTATATGTTACTATTTTTACTGCGTTTAATAGGGATGGCACAACCTACCTAGTGAGAGGGTATTCAGTCTGTAGAGCTTCTTGGCGGGATGGCAATACACGCTATTTCACAAAGTTTAATTAATGGCAAAACTCGTGTCAATGCACAAGAAAGGTTTCCAAACAACGAGAAGTCCTGATAAAAAAAAGAGGAAGACAAAAACTTATATCGCCAAAGCATGGATGGAATCGTCCTTCCAAAAAATGGGAGATTAAATGCCGGACAGTCCAATCATTCACAGTCGATATAAAATTCAACTTATCATACAGTTTTCAGGACCTGAGTTTGTGCTTGATTTACGCAGTGGGAGTGTTTATATATCTGGGTATTGGCGCTACATTTGAGTGCCCAAATATTTTAGTTATTAATTAATGTTATATCATTTTGACGGCCAAAATATTCTAGATATTAAAGCTTGTTATATCATTTTCATAATTTTTGTCGCTGCATTTGCAGAGCCAAAATATTTTAGATAATGATGAAAGTTATATTATTTTCATAAATTTGTCGCTGCATTTGCAGAGCCAAAATGTTCTAGATATTAACCCATGTATATCATATTCATAATGTTGGCGCTGCATTTGCAATGCCAAAATATTTTAGATACTGATGAAAGTTATATCATTTTCATAATTTTGTCGCTGCATTTGCAGAGCCAAAACATTTTAGATACTGATGAAAGTTATATCATTTTCATAATTTTTGTCACTGCATTTGCAGAGCCAAAATGTTCTAGATATTAACCCATGTATATCATATTCATAATGTTGGCGCTGCATTTGCAGTGCCAAAATATTTTAAATAATAATGAATGTCATAGGCCTATCATTTCCATAATTTTGGCGCTGCATTTGCAGTGCCAAAATATTTTCAATATCATATTATAAAAATATTGGTATTTTATGGTTGTTATTGACGTCGCCTATTAAACAGAAAAAAACTCCATTTTTGCAACAACGTTTTTTTTGTGGCGAAAAACCATTTAAAATTTCCATTTTATCTTTAAAGAAAATAATTTTGCAATTGTGTTGCCATTATTCGAGAAAATGATAAAATAATGCCGGAAATTTACTAAATAGAATATTTCACTTTGCTCTAGAACGTGTTAGTCCGACAAATGTTTGGGGAATTGAATTGTTTAGATGATCCAGTAGCGATTTAGTCCGACAATTTGGTCATGCTATACAAATTTAAATCATTATCATTAATCATTTCTTTAGAAATTCATTCCTTACAGGGTCAAAAACACAGAAATATTTGCATTTGCATGACCAAATGTCGGGCTGGCTTCGTAAGACGCACTAAAAAGCTGAAATGTGTTTTCCTGTATAAGGTCCTGAGTGGGATTTAGGCACCGTGTTTGCGGGAAAACCTGGAACGACTAACTGGTCTTTCCAGGGGCTACGATTTGCGTGATTCGGAAACTGACCGAAAGTTACCCAAACCTCGAACAAACTTCCTAAAACGAATCTTTAAATATAGTGCATCTGCTTTATGGAACAACCTTCCAATTGATGCAAAAAAACGCTACAACAATGAATGAATTTAAACGCCTATTATCCAATTTATCTTTTCACGAGGCTACTTAGCTCCTAATAATTATAGTCTTACTTGTATATATGCACATACCTTAGTGTATATATCTGTATGTGTTGTCCTTTCTGTATACCTGTGTGTCATCTTTTTTATGTGTTTAAATAAATGTTTAAATATATATGTTTAAATACTTTATTTACTTTAGTTAAGATTCACGCCCCTTCTGCAAAGCAGCATATTATAAATGTTGAGTAAGTCTAGCGTGTTAAAATAAAATTGATGTATGTATGTATGTATGTATGTCCACAACCTCGCAATTTGATACCTTCCCCACCCCACTGAGCAAACGATTTTTGAAAGAGTCACGTGACCAGTCTTAACCAGGGTCTTTACCTACGCCCGGCGCTGTGGCAAAGACCCTGGTTCAGGCTGGTCACGTGACTCTTTCAAAAATCTTTTGCTCAGTGGGGTGGGGAAGGTATGATATGCGTGCATGCTTCCACATACAATTAGCGATACATTTCAGATGCAAGAAGTGAGATATAATGGTTGTGAGAAATAACATAAATTTTCTGATCTAACATTATGTATTTTTCTCTCTTTTTTGTCCGTATTTCTTATCAGCGTTTCAACTCTAAAAGCATGAGCATTTCATTGACAGTTTAAGTCTGAAGTTGGGCTTTGACAACCGTGGCATCGGCACGCGATCGTAACCTTATATTAAATCTGTCTTTCGTTGCCGTGTTTGCTTTGTTTTAAAAGACATTAAAACGGGCTCAAATTGTTACTTTATTCGCTTATGTCATATACATTCATGACCTCTTGTTACATTAGATTGTGTGCGCACCGATGCAAATATTTAGTGTACGCGCAGAGTATCACGCCGTACGCGTATCATATGTCCATCATCAATATAACCTGCGATCATGCTCTATACTATGTTGATTGCAGGTTATTATCAATAAAGGTCAATATTGCCAAAGGCATATAATTAGACAAGCCATGAGTTACATTTAAAAACTCTCAATGACCATGTAAAAATACTTTGTTGAAACTACTGGATTACTCATGTAAGAACGATGAGGTACTGTATTACAGAGGAATTCTACACTGTTAATTTCGGGGAGTCATTTTAACTCCAAAAGTGGAGTGGTACAGAACGACTCCATGGAGTCAAAATTACTCCCTATTGTGTTCGATGCATCTGAGTTAAAATAAGAGTTGTTTTTAGAAAAATTAATAACTTGTCCGCGAAACGAAAATAGATTACATGCTTACAGTAAACTAGAGTGCCATGAGTATACAATATCAAACCCACGAATTGAAAAATAGATTCGATGCAAAGTGAACTCATAATAGATTGGATTATGGCTGCTTTAGTTAACACAAATAACACAATCTTACTCAAAGAATCTTGGCCCATATTCTGAGTCCCCGTGCCATGTTAATTATAGCTTGCTGCATTTAATATCATCACACATGTGATACGTAATATTTCCTAAACGAGTGCGAGTGTTTTACCAGGGTTTCCAAACACGCAAGAACAACAGAATACACGAGTTGTTTACCAAGCGACGTTTATTGTTCTTTAGAGCTTGAAAAGCACGAAAGACAATGGAGATTTTTACTGTCTTGAGTGCTTTACAAGCTCTGAAGAATACTAAACGTGGCGAGGTGAACAGTCAAGTGTATTCTATTGTTCTCAAGTGTTTGGAAACCCTGGTAAAACACAAGCCACAAGTTTATGAAATAACTTCTCAATTGTTTATTGTTAAAGCGGAACTCCCTAATTGTATGCGGTTGCTTTAGAAACGAGGTTATTCACTGAAGCAATGCTGTAAAATTAGTGCGGGAAGGAAACATGAGCGTTGTCTTGTTGAATGTTCTTGTGAATAAAGTATGAGTGTTAATGTAATGGCTATTGTGTTTAAATATGTGATTATTCAGTTACTTCTGTGAAACTACCACAGGATTCACCACAGGATTCGTTCTTTCTAAAATTAACCAATGCGAAGTTACCACAGGACTCAGCGTCATTCGTTCATCCCCAAATTAGACGAACGCGAGCTTAGCACAGGATTCAGATCCGGTCACAGCGTGATTAATTATGACGAACTGAACCATGAGTAAACCAGGCAATCTTTTTTGAAATTAAGGGGCGCGGGAACATCCTATTTACTTGAAAAACATATCAAACGAAAGCCCATTCTTCGTACTTCACAAATATATCATTTTTAACGTGGCACAAATTAGTGGCTTCACTATACGGGACGGCAAACGAGATGAACGCTCCCAGCACCAGAAACTGCATATTAATTTATATCGCAATATTATTTCACGCAATCGAAAAAACGACTGATTTTTGTCGAGAGAAACGGTTCTCATTTGCTTGAATAACATATCGATCGAAAGCCCATATTGCATAGATTACAAGGATGTATTTTTTAGCCTGGCACAAATTCGTGTCTTCATTCTACGGGCCGAGAAACGAGAGGGAACGCACGCTTGAGACTTGTAGCTGCATAATAATTATTTTTGCTCAATCGGAAATACAAGTGATTTTTGTCAAGAGAAACGGTTCTTATTTGCTTGAATAACATATCTATCGAAAGCCATATTGCATAGATTACAAGAATATATTTTTTAGCCTGGCACAAATTCGTGTCTTCATTCTGCGGGCCGACAAACGAGAGGGAACGCACGCTTGAGACTTGTAGCTGCATAATAATTATTTTTGCTCAATCGGAAAAACAAGTGATTTTTGACAAGAGAAACGGTTCTTATTTGCTTGAATAACATATCTATCGAAAGCCCATAATGCATAGATTACAAATACGTAATTTCTAGCCTGGCACAAATTCGCCGTTTTAATCTACGGGCAGCCAAAGGAGACGGAAGGCATGTTTGACATGTTAATTATTTTCCAGCAATGCTAAATACACGCGATTTTTGCCAAGAGAAACGGTGCGTATCTCCTTGAGTAACATATCGATGGAAAGCCCATGGCCTGTATATTACAAAGATGTAATTTTTAGCCTGGCACAAATTCGTGCCTACATTCTACGAGACGCGAAACCACAAACAATACACGCATAACAATGTTCGATACTATTGTACGCACTTCGAACATCAGCAATTTTCGTCCCGAGAAACGGCTTCTTTCCGCTTGAATAAGCTATCAACAGAAAGCTAATACATAGTAGATTACGATTATGCGATATTTAAACTGGCACAAATTCATCGATACATTTTACAGAACGGGGAACGCAATAAAACGCCCGCCGCCGATTCGGAATTCCATAACATGCCTTCCGTCCCTCGAAAACTGGCCCGGATTTTAGTCCGAAAAACGTCTCCAATCCACTTGAAAACATATCAGTAGACACCCCATGCTCCGTAGATTAGAAATATGTTAAATTCAAGCTGGCACAAATTCGTCGCTCCACTCTATAGACGAGAAAACGATTTTGTGAAGCTACCACAGGATTCGAACGCTCGAAGACGCATACTAATTAACTCTGACAACGTAAACAACAAACGATGATGTCATTGAGGAATACGACATGAAAATGTAGTATTCTATAATAATTGACGCGCACGCGAAAACGTGCGATTTTTGAAAGAGAATCATCCCGAATATTGTCGAATAGCATATCATTAAAAAGCCCACAGCCTATAGATTACAAATATGTAATTTCTAGCCTGGCACAAATTCGCTGTTTTAATCTACGGAAGGTGAAACAAGTAGAATGCTAGCTCGACACGTCAAACTGCATATTAATATTTTTTGCGCAATCAAAAATATACGCGATTTTTGTCAAGACAAACGGCTTGTATCTGCTTGAATAACATATCGATCGAAAGCCCATATTGCATAGATTACAAGGATGTATTTTTTAGCCTGGCACAAATTCGTGTCTTCATTCTACGGGCCGACAAACGAGAGGGAACGCAGGCTTGATACTTGTAGCTGCATAATAATTATTTTTGCTCAATCGGAAATACAAGTGATTTTTGTCAAGAGAAACGGTTCTTATTTGCTTGAATAACATATCTATCGAAAGCCCATATCGCATAGATTACAAGAATATATTTTTTAGCCTGGCACAAATTCGTGTCTTCATTCTACGGGCCGACAAACGAGAGGGAACGCAGGCTTGATACTTGTAGCTGCATAATAATTATTTTTGCTCAATCGGAAATACAAGTGATTTTTGTCAAGAGAAACGGTTCTTATTTGCTTGAATAACATATCTATCGAAAGCCCATATCGCATAGATTACAAGAATATATTTTTTAGCCTGGCACAAATTCGTGTCTTCATTCTACGGGCCGACAAACGAGAGGGAACGCACGCTTGAGACTTGTAGCTGCATAATAACTATTTTTGCTCAATCTGAAAAACAAGTGATTTTTGACAAGAGAAACGGTTCTTATTTGCTTGAATAACATATCTATCGAAAGCCCATAATGCATAGATTACAAATACGTAATTTCTAGCCTGGCACAAATTCGCCGTTTTAATCTACGGGCAGCCAAAGGAGACGGAAGGCATGTTTGACATGTTAATTATTTTCCAGCAATGCTAAATACACGCGATTTTTGCCAAGAGAAACGGTTCGTATCTCCTTGAGTAACATATCGATAGAAAGCCCGTGGCCTTTATATTACAAAGATGTAATTTTTAGCCTGGCACAAATTCGTGCCTACATTCTACGAGACGCGAAACCACAAACAATACACGCATAACAATGTTCGATACTATTGTACGCACTTCCAAAATCAGCGATTTTCGTCCTCAGAAACGGCTTCTTTCCGCTTGAATGAGCTATCAGCAGAAAGCTAATACATAGTAGATTACGATTATGCGACATTTAAACTGGCACAAATTCATCGATACATTTTACAGCACGGGGAACGCAATAAAACGCCCGCCGCCGATTCGGAATTCCATAACATGCCTTCCGTCCCTCGAAAACTGGCCCGGATTTTAGTCCGAAAAACGTCTCCAATCCACTTGAAAACATATCAGTAGACACCCCATGCTCCGTAGATTAGAAATATGTTAAATTCAAGCTGGCACAAATTCGTTGCTCCACTCTATAGACGAGAAAACGATTTTGTGAAGCTACCACAGGATTCGAACGCTCGAAGACGCATACTAATTAACTCTGACAACGTAAACAACAAACGATGATGTCATTGAGGAATACGACATGAAAATGTAGTATTCTATAATAATTGACGCGCGCGCGAAAACGTGCGATTTTTGAAAGAGAATCATCCCGAATATAGTCGAATAGCATATCATTAAAAAGCCCACAGCCTATAGATTACAAGTATGTAATTTCTAGCCTGGCAAAAATTCGCTGTTTTAATCTACGGAAGGTGAAACAAGTAGAATGCTAGCTCGACACGTCAAACTGCATATTAATATTTTTTGCGCAATCAAAAATATACGCGATTTTCGTCAAGACAAACGGCTTGTATCTGCTTGAATAACATATCGATCGAAAGCCCATATTGCATAGATTACAAGGATGCCTTTTTTAGCCTGGCACAAATTCGTGTCTTCATTCTACGGGCCGACAAACGAGAGGGAACGCAGGCTTGATACTTGTAGCTGCATAATAATTATTTTTGCTCAATCGGAAATACAAGTGATTTTTGTCAAGAGAAACGGTTCTTATTTGCTTGAATAACATATCTATCGAAAGCCCATATCGCATAGATTACAAGAATATATTTTTTAGCCTGGCACAAATTCGTGTCTTCATTCTACGGGCCGACAAACGAGAGGGAACGCACGCTTGAGACTTGTAGCTGCATAATAACTATTTTTGCTCAATCGGAAAAACAAGTGATTTTTGACAAGAGAAACGGTTCTTATTTGCTTGAATAACATATCTATCGAAAGCCCATAATGCATAGATTACAAATACGTAATTTCTAGCCTGGCACAAATTCGCCGTTTTAATCTACGGGCAGCCAAAGGAGACGGAAGGCATGTTTGACATGTTAATTATTTTCCAGCAATGCTAAATACACGCGATTTTTGCCAAGAGAAACGGTTCGTATCTCCTTGAGTAACATATCGATAGAAAGCCCGTGGCCTGTATATTACAAAGATGTAATTTTTAGCCTGGCACAAATTCGTGCCTACATTCTACGAGACGCGAAACCACAAACAATACACGCATAACAATGTTCGATACTATTGTACGCACTTCCAAAATCAGCGATTTTCGTCCTCAGAAACGGCTTCTTTCCGCTTGAATGAGCTATCAGCAGAAAGCTAATACATAGTAGATTACGATTATGCGACATTTAAACTGGCACAAATTCATCGATACATTTTACAGCACGGGGAACGCAATAAAACGCCCGCCGCCGATTCGGAATTCCATAACATGCCTTCCGTCCCTCGAAAACTGGCCCGGATTTTAGTCCGAAAAACGTCTCCAATCCACTTGAAAACATATCAGTAGACACCCCATGCTCCGTAGATTAGAAATATGTTAAATTCAAGCTGGCACAAATTCGTTGCTCCACTCTATAGACGAGAAAACGATTTTGTGAAGCTACCACAGGATTCGAACGCTCGAAGACGCATACTAATTAACTCTGACAACGTAAACAACAAACGATGATGTCATTGAGGAATACGACATGAAAATGTAGTATTCTATAATAATTGACGCGCACGCGAAAACGTGCGATTTTTGAAAGAGAATCATCCCGAATATAGTCGAATAGCATATCATTAAAAAGCCCACAGCCTATAGATTACAAATATGTAATTTCTAGCCTGGCACAAATTCGCTGTTTAAATCTACGGAAGGTGAAACAAGTAGAATGCTAGCTCGACACGTCAAACTGCATATTAATATTTTTTGCGCAATCAAAAATATACGCGATTTTCGTCAAGACAAACGGCTTGTATCTGCTTGAATAACATATCGATCGAAAGCCCATATTGCATAGATTACAAGGATGCCTTTTTTAGCCTGGCACAAATTCGTGTCTTCATTCTACGGGCCGACAAACGAGAGGGAACGCAGGCTTGATACTTGTAGCTGCATAATAATTATTTTTGCTCAATCGGAAATACAAGTGATTTTTGTCAAGAGAAACGGTTCTTATTTGCTTGAATAACATATCTATCGAAAGCCCATATCGCATAGATTACAAGAATATATTTTTTAGCCTGGCACAAATTCGTGTCTTCATTCTACGGGCCGACAAACGAGAGGGAACGCACGCTTGAGACTTGTAGCTGCATAATAACTATTTTTGCTCAATCGGAAAAACAAGTGATTTTTGACAAGAGAAACGGTTCTTATTTGCTTGAATAACATATCTATCGAAAGCCCATAATGCATAGATTACAAATACGTAATTTCTAGCCTGGCACAAATTCGCCGTTTTAATCTACGGGCAGCCAAAGGAGACGGAAGGCATGTTTGACATGTTAATTATTTTCCAGCAATGCTAAATACACGCGATTTTTGCCAAGAGAAACGGTTCGTATCTCCTTGAGTAACATATCGATAGAAAGCCCGTGGCCTGTATATTACAAAGATGTAATTTTTAGCCTGGCACAAATTCGTGCCTACATTCTACGAGACGCGAAACCACAAACAATACACGCATAACAATGTTCGATACTATTGTACGCACTTCCAAAATCAGCGATTTTCGTCCTCAGAAACGGCTTCTTTCCGCTTGAATGAGCTATCAGCAGAAAGCTAATACATAGTAGATTACGATTATGCGACATTTAAACTGGCACAAATTCATCGATACATTTTACAGCACGGGGAACGCAATAAAACGCCCGCCGCCGATTCGGAATTCCATAACATGCCTTCCGTCCCTCGAAAACTGGCCCGGATTTTAGTCCGAAAAACGTCTCCAATCCACTTGAAAACATATCAGTAGACACCCCATGCTCCGTAGATTAGAAATATGTTAAATTCAAGCTGGCACAAATTCGTTGCTCCACTCTATAGACGAGAAAACGATTTTGTGAAGCTACCACAGGATTCGAACGCTCGAAGACGCATACTAATTAACTCTGACAACGTAAACAACAAACGATGATGTCATTGAGGAATACGACATGAAAATGTAGTATTCTATAATAATTGACGCGCACGCGAAAACGTGCGATTTTTGAAAGAGAATCATCCCGAATATAGTCGAATAGCATATCATTAAAAAGCCCACAGCCTATAGATTACAAATATGTAATTTCTAGCCTGGCACAAATTCGCTGTTTAAATCTACGGAAGGTGAAACAAGTAGAATGCTAGCTCGACACGTCAAACTGCATATTAATATTTTTTGCGCAATCAAAAATATACGCGATTTTCGTCAAGACAAACGGCTTGTATCTGCTTGAATAACATATCGATCGAAAGCCCATATTGCATAGATTACAAGGATGCCTTTTTTAGCCTGGCACAAATTCGTGTCTTCATTCTACGGGCCGACAAACGAGAGGGAACGCAGGCTTGATACTTGTAGCTGCATAATAATTATTTTTGCTCAATCGGAAATACAAGTGATTTTTGTCAAGAGAAACGGTTCTTATTTGCTTGAATAACATATCTATCGAAAGCCCATATCGCATAGACTACAAGAATATATTTTTTAGCCTGGCACAAATTCGTGTCTTCATTCTACGGGCCGACAAACGAGAGGGAACGCACGCTTGAGACTTGTAGCTGCATAATAACTATTTTTGCTCAATCGGAAAAACAAGTGATTTTTGACAAGAGAAACGGTTCTTATTTGCTTGAATAACATATCTATCGAAAGCCCATAATGCATAGATTACAAATACGTAATTTCTAGCCTGGCACAAATTCGCCGTTTTAATCTACGGGCAGCCAAAGGAGACGGAAGGCATGTTTGACATGTTAATTATTTTCCAGCAATGCTAAATACACGCGATTTTTGCCAAGAGAAACGGTTCGTATCTCCTTGAGTAACATATCGATAGAAAGCCCGTGGCCTGTATATTACAAAGATGTAATTTTTAGCCTGGCACAAATTCGTGCCTACATTCTACGAGACGCGAAACCACAAACAATACACGCATAACAATGTTCGATACTATTGTACGCACTTCCAAAATCAGCGATTTTCGTCCTCAGAAACGGCTTCTTTCCGCTTGAATGAGCTATCAGCAGAAAGCTAATACATAGTAGATTACGATTATGCGACATTTAAACTGGCACAAATTCATCGATACATTTTACAGCACGGGGAACGCAATAAAACGCCCGCCGCCGATTCGGAATTCCATAACATGCCTTCCGTCCCTCGAAAACTGGCCCGGATTTTAGTCCGAAAAACGTCTCCAATCCACTTGAAAACATATCAGTAGACACCCCATGCTCCGTAGATTAGAAATATGTTAAATTCAAGCTGGCACAAATTCGTCGCTCCACTCTATGGACGAGAAAACGATTTTGTGAAGCTACCACAGGATTCGAACGCTCGAAGACGCATACTAATTAACTCTGCAACGTAAACAACAAACGATGATGTCATTGAGGAATACGACGTGAAAATGTAGTATTCTATAATAATTGACGCGCACGCGAAAACGTGCGATTTTTGAAAGAGAATCATCCCGAATATAGTCGAATAGCATATCATTAAAAAGCCCACAGCCTATAGATTACAAATATGTAATTTCTAGCCTGGCACAAATTCGCCGTTTTAATCTACGGAAGGTGAAACGCGCAGAACAAAAGCTCGACTATTCAAGCTGCATGTTACTTATTTTTACGCAAGCAAGAATATACGCGATTTTTGTCAAGAGAAACGGCTTGTATCTGCTTGAATAACATATCGATCGAAGGCCCATATTGCACAGATTACAAGGATATATTTTTTAGCCTGGCACAAATTCGTGCCTACATTCTACGAGGCGCGAAACTAGAGACATGTATTGGTTGACCGGATTTTGTCTCCTCGAAAACATACAGTATCAATCAAATGCTCATAGTCAATGTATTACAAATATAAAATAGTTATACCGGTACAAATTGGTGGTTTCGATCTACGGGATGTAAAATCAAAGTGCGATTTAATCTTACTTGGGCAGGCGTAAATGAAAGTAATAAATAGAAGGAATTTTTAAATTTCAGGTGGAAATATGGGTGACGTCATGTTGTAACTAAATTTGAACGCTTTTATCTGATTGGCGTCTTTTGAGACTGACTGTTGACTTCAACGGTTTGAGTTTTTCGTGAGCGAAAAATATCGTATATATCTTAAATATTTGTTGTTTTTTTTGTGGAAGATTCCTATTTTTCATAATGAAACGAACTGTTGGTAGACGTTTGAAATTGGCTTTCAACGTTGATGACGTATTGGCTGCTATGACAAGAATATGTGGCGATCCAAAGGAGACGTGGAGAGCGATAAATGGATTTTGGGGAAAACTTGCCACGGAACTTGGTTTAAAGAATAAGATTCTGGTGAGGAAAAATTTAAATACGCGATGGATTGAAGACAGGAGACGCCTTAGAAGCGAGTATGCGAAAATGTTAAAAGGAGAAGACAGTAGTCTATCGCGTCCGTATGGGATGGGAAGTAATTAGTATGCAAGCCTGTATGTAGAGAAATGACGTCATTGCAAGGATGGGCGCACGCTAGGATGTGCGCACTATCCCGATACACGCGAGGGTGTGTGCACTATCCCGATGCACGCGAGGATGTGTGCACTATCCGATACACGCGAGAATGTTCGCACTATCCGGATGCACGCGAGGATGTGCGCATTATTCGATCCACACGAGGATGTGCGCACGGCGGTATTCGGAAAAAACACGTTTTTAGAAAGATGTATTGAGAAAATGAAAATTTTACGTTACCTAGCTTAAGTATAAGTATACATATATAGGTTTAGATACTGTTTGTTTTAGATATTAGATACTGTTTGTCCTGCTGGTTTTATGATGTTCACACATCAGTCCCAAGACACCCACAGTATGTAACTTGTCCGCATTCCAGGACGACGTCAAAGCACTGATCGGACTAGCATTATACATTCTGCGTGCACTGTTGTGTGTCAACAATTAGTTATCATAAGCTGTTCGTTGTCGCTCTTTTTTCCAAACATAAAAAACATAGTTGATTGTCCGGGAATAATGTCCAGCAATAGCCACAACGTACTGTCCCGTCGACCACGGACGATGCTGCCCAATGTCTAAAACACTCACAGTGAGCACCTTGGTGACAACACGGTGTATTCATAGCGAGTACCTCTTCGGCCTAGACATAGCTTCAAAACAGAAATGGCATTGCTTTTCTTCTATACCGTTTTCCGATAGTATACCAAATAGATGGATTATGGCTGTTGGCAAAATAACGCCTGGTGAAGGTAAAGCTCCAACTGTTTCCATTTTCGGATGTTGATGTCTTCAAGCGTATTATAAGTAAAGACTGGACAGGTGGTTCATGTGTGCTGCGAAGTATGAAAAGGGAGATAAAGGGGTATGACGAATACGAAATCGTACTGATTTTGGAGAAAAATATTAGAGCGTTTCTTGGTTTGCATAAATTAACACACGGATTAACGTTTGGAATAATTTATTTTTGTAAGTATTACAGACAGTAGAGCTATATTTTGTTAGTCTCGTACAAGTTTATGCGATGAGCAGATGAGCATCTGCTCATAACTGCTCATGAGCACATGCTCATACGCTCATAAGGCCCTATGTGGCCCGATGGCCGAGCACATATGAAACATACCATATTAAAATCTGATTGGTTTTTAGTTATCCTGCTAATATTATAAAATGATAATTTTGAGTCGGTAAGAGCATACCGCTTGCAACGTTCACAGAGATAAGACTTTTAGATTGCCAATTTAATGGAGGAGAACTTATCGCGGTTACATGACCTGAACTTATCGCGGTTATATGACCTGAACAAGCGTGTGGCAGAGGCAAGAAAAAGAGTTGAATATTTGAAGAAAAAGAGAAATGCTTTATACCTTCGCAAAAGGACGGTTGACGTACAAACCTGGATGTTAAACAATTTTGTAGACGATGCATGCCGTGGCCTCAAAGAAATAAGAAGACTTAGAAACAACCAGGGAACGCTGTTCTTATATTTGTTATGTAGGATAGATCAAATAGAAATTCATCATCTAATGAAAAGCTGTAGTACAGTTTCTAATGAAAAGCTGTAGTAAATAAAGGATACAAACCTGTTGAGTTTGTAGACGTTGTTTTATTTGCTTGTACTTAAGCAGATGGTCATCTGCATATACCAATAGTTGGGATCTACACAATGGTTATAGCTGTCAATACCTAACAGTTAGGGCCTTATCAGCTTTTGAGCACCTGCTCATAACTGCTCATGAGCACATGCTCATACGCTCATAGGTCCCGATGTGGCTAGCCAAGTTAGTATAGCTATATTTTGTTAGTCTTGTAAGAGTTTATGCGATGAGCAGATGAGCGGGTGCTCATAACTGCTCATGAGCACATGCTCATACGCTCATACGTCCCTATGTGGCCCGACAGTTATAACCCTCACACATATTAAAATAATATCAAACTCGGATATGTATATATAATTTTATTGAGAACAATATGACAAATATTAATGTAGTTAATAATCTTCTTCATCATCACTGTCCTCAGTAAAACTAGTAAAACTGTAGTCTTTTAAATGTCTTTTAATTAGAAATTTTCTCTTATTCACAGCTGCTTCCATAGCCTCTTCTTGATCAAAATGATCATCGTTCACGAGCGCATCCTTTGTTTCCATTATTTTCTTATGCACTGGATCTTTCTTTAGTTGTTGTATTCATTGGAGACGCTGCAAATAGATACTTTCCAATTCCTTTTGGAGCTCAGGCAGAATATTAGAGTAAGCTATTTCCTCAGCGGTTTCCTCATCCAGACCACTTTGAGTCAAATTCATCTTCATCTCCTGAAAAGCCGCCTTATGCTTTTGCATCGCTTCTTCTACCATGGGCATCCAAGGATCCACTTCTTCCTCCTCAGTTTCCGAGTCTCCTGTTATCGAACTCTGAGACCCGTCAGTTGCAACGCTCGAAGCATCATCTTCTGAGCTCTGAATTTCTGTTTCTGACATTTCTCTCTCCTCGCTTTTCAGCGGACAATGCTCGTTTTCGTGTCGACGGAGATTGAAATCACGATTAAATGCTTTCCCGCAAAATTTACAGCTCATTCCGCTAGAGCTGACTGTGTAGAAATGCCTTGTCACTGAGCAACACTGTATTTTTATGAGCGTATGAGCATGTGCTCATGAGCAGTTATGAGCACCCGCTCATCTGCTCATCGCATAAACTCTTACAAGACTAACAAAATATAGCTATACTAACTTGGCTAGCCACATCGGGACCTATGAGCGTATGAGCATGTGCTCATGAGCAGTTATGAGCAGGTGCTCAAAAGCTGATAAGGCCCTAACTGTTAGGTATTGACAGCTATAACCATTGTGTAGATCCCAACTATTGGTATATGCAGATGACCATCTGCTTAAGTACAAGCAAATAAAACAACGTCTACAAACTCAACAGGTTTGTATCCTTTATTTACTACAGCTTTTCATTAGAAACTGTACTACAGCTTTTCATTAGATGATGAATTTCTATTTGATCTATCCTACATAACAAATATAAGCACAGCGTTCCCTGGTTGTTTCTAAGTCTTCTTATTTCTTTGAGGCCACGGCATGCATCGTCTACAAAATTGTTTAACATCCAGGTTTGTACGTCAACCGTCCTTTTGCGAAGGTATAAAGCATTTCTCTTTTTCTTCAAATATTCAACTCTTTTTCTTGCCTCTGCCACACGCTTGTTCAGGTCATATAACCGCGATAAGTTCAGGTCATGTAACCGCGATAAGTTCTCCTCCATTAAATTGGCAATCTAAAAGTCTTATCTCTGTGAACGTTGCAAGCGGTATGCTCTTACCGACTCAAAATTATCATTTTATAATATTAGCAGGATAACTAAAAACCAATCAGATTTTAATATGGAATGTTTCATATGTGCTCGGCCATCGGGCCACATAGGGCCTTATGAGCGTATGAGCATGTGCTCATGAGCAGTTATGAGCAGATGCTCATCTGCTCATCGCATAAACTTGTACGAGACTAACAAAATATAGCTCTACTGTCTGTAATACTTACAAAAATAAATTATTCCAAACGTTAATCCGTGTGTTAATTTATGCAAACCAAGAAACGCTCTAATATTTTTCTCCAAAATCAGTACGATTTCGTATTCGTCATACCCCCTTTATCTCCCTTTTCATACTTCGCAGCACACATGAACCACCTGTCCAGTCTTTACTTATAATACGCTTGAAGACATCAACATCCGAAAATGGAAACAGTTGGAGCTTTACCTTCACCAGGCGTTATTTTGCCAACAGCCATAATCCATCTATTTGGTATACTATCGGAAAACGGTATAGAAGAAAAGCAATGCCATTTCTGTTTTGAAGCTATGTCTAGGCCGAAGAGGTACTCGCTATGAATACACCGTGTTGTCACCAAGGTGCTCACTGTGAGTGTTTTAGACATTGGGCAGCATCGTCCGTGGTCGACGGGACAGTACGTTGTGGCTATTGCTGGACATTATTCCCGGACAATCAACTATGTTTTTTATGTTTGGAAAAAAGAGCGACAACGAACAGCTTATGATAACTAATTGTTGACACACAACAGTGCACGCAGAATGTATAATGCTAGTCCGATCAGTGCTTTGACGTCGTCCTGGAATGCGGACAAGTTACATACTGTGGGTGTCTTGGGACTGATGTGTGAACATCATAAAACCAGCAGGACAAACAGTATCTAATATCTAAAACAAACAGTATCTAAACCTATATATGTATACTTATACTTAAGCTAGGTAACGTAAAATTTTCATTTTCTCAATACATCTTTCTAAAAACGTGTTTTTTCCGAATACCGCCGTGCGCACATCCTCGTGTGGATCGAATAATGCGCACATCCTCGCGTGCATCCGGATAGTGCGAACATTCTCGCGTGTATCGGATAGTGCACACATCCTCGCGTGCATCGGGATAGTGCACACACCCTCGCGTGTATCTGGATAGTGCGCACATCCTAGCGTGCGCCCATCCTTGCAATGACGTCATTTCTCTACATACAGGCTTGCATACTAATTACTTCCCATCCCATACGGACGCGATAGACTACTGTCTTCTCCATTTAACATTTTCGCATACTCGCTTCTAAGGCCTCTCCTGTCTTCAATCCATCGCGTATTTAAATTTTTCCTCACCAGAATCTTATTCTTTAAACCAAGTTCCGTGGCAAGTTTTCCCCAAAATCCATTTACTGCTCTCCACGTCTCCTTTGGATCGCCACATATTCTTGTCATAGCAGCCAATATGTCATCAACGTTGAAAGCCAATTTCAAACGTCTACCAACAGTTCGTTTCATTATGAAAAATAGGAATCTTCCACAAAAAAAACAACAAATATTTAAGATATATACGATATTTTTCGCTCACGAAAAATTCAAACCGTTGAAGTCAACAGTCAAAAGACGCCAATCAGACAACAGCGTTCAAATTTAGTTACAACATGACGTCACCCATATTTCCACCTGAAATTTAAAAATTCCTTCTATTTATTACTTTCATTTACGCCTGCCCAAGTAAGATTAAATCGCACTTTGATTTTACATCCCGTAGATCGAAACCACCAATTTGTACCGGTATAACTATTTTATATTTGTAATACATTGACTATGAGCATTTGATTGATACTGTATGTTTTCGAGGAGACAAAATCCGGTCAACCAATACATGTCTCTAGTTTCGCGCCTCGTAGAATGTAGGCACGAATTTGTGCCAGGCTAAAAAATATATCCTTGTAATCTGTGCAATATGGGCCTTCGATCGATATGTTATTCAAGCAGATACAAGCCGTTTCTCTTGACAAAAATCGCGTATATTCTTGCTTGCGTAAAAATAAGTAACATGCAGCTTGAATAGTCGAGCTTTTGTTCTGCGCGTTTCACCTTCCGTAGATTAAAACGGCGAATTTGTGCCAGGCTAGAAATTACATATTTGTAATCTATAGGCTGTGGGCTTTTTAATGATATGCTATTCGACTATATTCGGGATGATTCTCTTTCAAAAATCGCACGTTTTCGCGTGCGCGTCAATTATTATAGAATACTACATTTTCACGTCGTATTCCTCAATGACATCATCGTTTGTTGTTTACGTTGCAGAGTTAATTAGTATGCGTCTTCGAGCGTTCGAATCCTGTGGTAGCTTCACAAAATCGTTTTCTCGTCTATAGAGTGGAGCGACGAATTTGTGCCAGCTTGAATTTAACATATTTCTAATCTACGGAGCATGGGGTGTCTACTGATATGTTTTCAAGTGGATTGGAGACGTTTTTCGGACTAAAATCCGGGCCAGTTTTCGAGGGACGGAAGGCATGTTATGGAATTCCGAATCGGCGGCGGGCGTTTTATTGCGTTCCCCGTGCTGTAAAATGTATCGATGAATTTGTGCCAGTTTAAATGTCGCATAATCGTAATCTACTATGTATTAGCTTTCTGCTGATAGCTCATTCAAGCGGAAAGAAGCCGTTTCTGAGGACGAAAATCGCTGATTTTGGAAGTGCGTACAATAGTATCGAACATTGTTATGCGTGTATTGTTTGTGGTTTCGCGTCTCGTAGAATGTAGGCACGAATTTGTGCCAGGCTAAAAATTACATCTTTGTAATATACAGGCCACGGGCTTTCTATCGATATGTTACTCAAGGAGATACGAACCGTTTCTCTTGGCAAAAATCGCGTGTATTTAGCATTGCTGGAAAATAATTAACATGTCAAACATGCCTTCCGTCTCCTTTGGCTGCCCGTAGATTAAAACGGCGAATTTGTGCCAGGCTAGAAATTACGTATTTGTAATCTATGCATTATGGGCTTTCGATAGATATGTTATTCAAGCAAATAAGAACCGTTTCTCTTGTCAAAAATCACTTGTTTTTCCGATTGAGCAAAAATAGTTATTATGCAGCTACAAGTCTCAAGCGTGCGTTCCCTCTCGTTTGTCGGCCCGTAGAATGAAGACACGAATTTGTGCCAGGCTAAAAAATATATTCTTGTAATCTATGCGATATGGGCTTTCGATAGATATGTTATTCAAGCAAATAAGAACCGTTTCTCTTGACAAAAATCACTTGTATTTCCGATTGAGCAAAAATAATTATTATGCAGCTACAAGTATCAAGCCTGCGTTCCCTCTCGTTTGTCGGCCCGTAGAATGAAGACACGAATTTGTGCCAGGCTAAAAAATACATCCTTGTAATCTATGCAATATGGGCTTTCGATCGATATGTTATTCAAGCAAATGAGAACCGTTTCTCTCGACAAAAATCAGTCGTTTTTCCGATTGCGTGAAATAATATTGTGATATAAATTAATATGCAGTTTCTGGTGCTGGGAGCGTTCATCTCGTTTGCCGTCCCGTATAGTGAAGCCACTAATTTGTGCCACGTTAAAATTGATATATTTGTGAAGTACGAAGAGTGGGCTTTCGTTTGATATGTTTTTCAAGTAAATAGGATGTTCCCGCGCCCCTTAATTTCAAAAAAGATTGCCTGGTTTACTCATGGTTCAGTTCGTCATAATTAATCACGCTGTGACCGGATCTGAATCCTGTGCTAAGCTCGCGTTCGTCTAATTTGGGGATGAACGAATGACGCTGAGTCCTGTGGTAACTTCGCATTGGTTAATTTTAGAAAGAACGAATCCTGTGGTGAATCCTGTGGTAGTTTCACAGAAGTTATTCAGTTTGGTATGTCTGCTGCGTTTATAATTTAGAAATGTTGTAACAAAACATTTGCATTGTTTTGAGTGTATTTATAATTAAGAAATGCTGTAATAACGCACTGGTTAATGCTAAAAACGTTTATTATCTAATTCCTGAATTATTTATTCAACTTACAGTTTATTACCGGGGTTTGGAAAGTTGTGGACGTGATGTGATACGGGTTTGCGATTGGTTTATTTACTCAATTAATTAATTCATGAATTATGAATGAGTATGAGAATGATATATACGTTTCTCACATCTTTTCCTACATAGCATGTCCATTGACATTACACTTTATATAATAATACGTGTTCATTCTGCCTTTTCATTGGTCGCGAGCTGTGTGTTATTAAAGTACACATGCACGGATGACGTCCACCGATAGCGTGAGCTAATTTAGCTAATTTATTTCGCGGGTCTTCGCATAATTTTTGTCAACTTTATCATAATATAGAGCAAATAGATTTCATTTTTTTGCGCTTATGTACTGTAATAGATCACAGATGACGCCATAGCGTGTGAAGATCAAAAAGTCACGCATTCGACTGCATCTCGTGCATACTTTTTCGTTCCTCACACGCTATGACTTCATCTGTGATCTATTACAGTACAGACGCACGCAAAAATGAAATCTATTTGTTGAATAGATGATGGGGGAGTCAAAATAACTCCCGGGGTAAAATTTTTGGAGTAAAATTACTCTGATATTTCTACTCCTTTAGTGAAGTTATTTTTACTCCTTTAGTGGAGTCAAATTGACTCCGAGTGTAGTAAAATGTAAATTCTGTACTGAAGTGCTGAACTCCATTTCCAGAATAGATTTAACTCCACTATTTTTACTCCCCTAAAAGGAGTTGATTTCACTCCCCACGAGGAGTTTAGTGCATGAAATTTAAATACGAAAACGTGAATGTCCAACGCAGGCCTCATGCAATGAAATATATTTCACCTTTTGCAACTGACGTTTGCACATAATTAAAAAAATTATCACACCCATCTCTTTTGTTCTTAAGCGGTTTTGCATGTTTACTAAAGACCTGATTCTGAATGCTGGGGGGCGGTTTTTTATTTCTACGGGGGAGAGCGGGGCTGAGAAAATACTCACTCCAGGTTTTGAATTCAAAGTTCAAGACCCACTGGCTAGAAATCATGGGTATGATTAAATATTAATCATTAAGACCCCTAGTAATTTGCATACACATCAACAATGCTATGCATGAGTAACTTTACCACTGCAAATATTTACAACGTGCATGAACCTACCCTAACTTGCGACCGTAAAAACTACATGAACCCGCTAAGAAACATAAATCGACGAGTACCAGTTGACAAGGTGTTAAGATCATCACTTGAAGTTTTGAAAACAGATAGAACATGTTGGATATTTTTGCTTACTCTTGCACAAACTGAGATTATCAAAACCTGATATTTATTGAACCTTGATGAATCGAACACTCTAGCAATCAACAAAAATAGGCTATTTTGAAGGCCGAAAACCGCAAGATCGACAAATGGAGAGGAATAATGCATAATAAGAAGCATCAATGACATTCTTACTTTATTCAAATTCGACTGAAACCGAACCGATATTGCTTTATGAACCCTGATATTTGAGTGGCTTGAAGAGATGGTTAGGCAATTTTTATTTAGCCATTATGCCGCTTCCTATATAGTAGCGGTCTAGGGTTTCATGTTGAAAACCGCAAGAATCGTAACATTTATCAAAATTGTTTTACATTATTTCGAATGTATGTATTTTATTTTGTTTATATCTGATTGAAACAGACAAACAGATAACTTTAAAACTGAATGTACTATGACTGTTTTTTGTCATTTTCCTAAGTTAACTCCTATGAATTTCAACATAGAAGTTCGATCAAATTCTGCTTATTAACTAAGCGTTGTGCGCATGCGTGTCCGTCATTTCTCGCTATGGTCAGAGTCCTGAATTTTGAATTCCAAACCTGTACCAGCTCTTGAATTTTAAATTTACACATATTTTTACTCAACAAATTTTAACACGACAAATATAATATTGACACGCTCGTATTCAGTTACTTTAAAACAAAATTAATGCTTAATTTAATCGGAGCTTTTGCCACATTGTCAATTTCTTGATCTGTATTCTCTTTCTGGATTTTATTCTCTTCCGTGGTCATCGAATTCCCAGCCTGCTTTCTATTTTGATTCTTGTTAACACTCTGTATCTCGATTGTTTCCTCCTGTGCCCACTTCTCATCTTCGAGACTTTCTTCTTTCGCTCTCTTTCGTACATTTAGGCTGTACGAATAACTGTGACTCTCATTTCTTGCTCTGTTGAAGTTCGTTTATATGCTCTGACAGAGGAGCTTCGATGACCTTCAAATTTAAAATAGTTACTGTGTTAGTTCATGCACAGTTAATTTTCAAATTTGTTCATATTACAATTATGTTTTAATTACTTCAGTTCGCTCACCAGTTTTTTCGCAGATAAGCTGCTCATCAATTCCCATGTCATACATTCGTGTTGCAGCAGTGTCTCGCAGTGAATGATTTGTCCGATATAGCCTGAAATTCCAGCTTGTTCGGGGACTTTACCGGGATTTCAAGTACGAGAAGTTCGTTCCAGCCCGAGGCGCAGCCGAGGCTTCTGACTTCTAAAACTCATCAATTATGCAATTCAAAGTACTAGTACGTTGAAAAATTTCAAACTACTACTAGTTTCAAAACGAATACTTAATCAGCCCCGCTGTCCCCAGAGACATTTCAAATCCGCCACCTGCTTTTAAGAGATTTTTCCTCTAATTTCAATATGCATTTCTTTTGAATTTCCTTCATGAATTATTTATGAGTTTTAGAATTGACTGTAAACACTTACCAAAAATTAATATAGGCCTACTTCTCGTACAGACGAACAATGCATCGTCTCTTGTCTGCTATATTCTCATATGAACGCGTGATCTTTCCTTGTATCTTTCTGTCTTTTAGTCAGCCAGAATTGTTTTAAATATATCTTCACGATATTCCAAATACTCCAGTTCTTTTATCTTTCCCTTTAACAATTTGCGAATTTTCTGACCGCAGCCATCGATGCTCACGACCGCCTCTTAAAGCAAAGTGAATTCCAAACAGATAAACAATGGTGTCAAGCAATTGTTAAGAGTTCGAACCTCCGAGAACCCCTTTACTCTAGATCTGGGGCCGGTTGTATAAAGCCCTTAACTGCTTTTTAACTACCCAAAAAGTAGTTGAATAGTGGTTAACTTTAACCACGTAGTTCGGCCGGCTGTACAAAAAAACAGTTAGCGTTAACTGCAGTTAAAAAGTAGTTAAAGTTAACTATCCTCAATGGCATAGTTAACTTCCCAAAACCTAGTTAAATATGGCGGCTGTATTAAGAGTGATCAACTTTCATGAGCGAGATAATACTGAAAGGCAACGCTTACCTAGATTTTTTAATTGTCATCTTCCCTGGAAAGATTTCTCAGTTGAAGAACTCCTAAAACGCTATAGATTTGGCGGAGAATCCTGAGTTTTTTAGCGCGACTCATCGACGGCGAAGTGAGACCACTAACAAGGCGAAACCAGGCTCATCACCTAAGATTCACAATTTTAGCAGTGGTAGTGGTTTGTGGTCTTGCTGCAGGACGTCTACCTGTTTTCATTTGAGACTGCATTATCCCAGAATTTGTTGTTTGTTTTTTTTTGTAAATTTGGGCCATGTTTTGCCATTTTCCCAAATTTTTATTGGTGTACGTTTTTCATAGCTGTAAATCTGGGAAGTAAATAGTTTCCCACAAATTTTGCTTTTTGGCATTTGTTATTGTGCTCGAAAATTGGCCCCCTAATGTGTCTAAATTTTGTTCAACTACATTAACCAGTAGGCTGCATTCTTCTAAATTAAAATTTTGTTTTCTTTTCTTTTCTTCCCTTGCTTTGGATTAGTTGCTTTTTGGGCAGACATTTTGAATTTGTGTGTATATGTAATTGAGTAATTCAACTTAAAGTAACTGAGTAACTCAAAATACCTGTAAGCTTGGCAACTGTGGTTACATGGGAAAGTATGATCTCAGACATGATACAAATACATACAGTATGACATGAGTTGTATATTGACTTTTGTTACATCTGACAACACATCAAATAAATATTGATTATTGTGTATAACAAAATATTGAAAAACATAGTGTACCATCTAATAGTGAATAAACTCATACAGATTGAAGTATTTAAATTTTAACAACATTAGCCAAATTGGTTTTAATCTTGGCTAAACCAGATCAGGTTTCATGATGAAAATAACTTGAGTTTATTTATAAATTTATCCATACTGCAGAATTTTCTACGAGATCTTGGGGGTGTAAAATCTGGAGACAGAGGTACAAAACAGTACAAAAGTAACCAAATAGGTATTAAACACCATGAAATTTAGAGATTTGGGGCAGATTTAAGTTTTAATTGCTTAAATAATGAAGCACTTCCCAGGGCTACTAAGCTTTTCCCCAAAAAATTTTGGGGCAACTCTGACCAACTCTGCAGTCTGGTAACCAAGTATAGTACAATTCACAGGATGAACAATCAGATTTGCAATACATTTTCAACCCAGTGCCAAAATGCAAATGCCATGAAGGCAACAAATTTGCTATTATATAGTGCAAAGTTGTGTGCGAACTTGATCATTTGAAAACTCATATATTCTTCTTTTAGACAGATATTGCTTCAACAATTTGCCACACATTTGAATAATTTGTGCTCATTTGATGCAGTTGCATTTTGGCACCCAGGTGCAAATTTAGTGTGAATCTGGTTTTTCATTTTATATATGTGTTTAAATGATCAAATTTGCACTATATAGCAATTCTTTTGCCTTCACAGCATTTGCATTTTGGCACTGGGTTGAACATGTACTGTAAATCTGATTTTTCATCCTGTGATTCTGTAAGGGCCAGTCATTATTCATGGCGGGGGCTTGCACCAAACAGAAATGACTTCTCTTGCTAAAAACTTGCTGATTAAACCATTAAAATATTGAAGTAGTTTCTGTAACAAACTGCCACCTATAGCCAAAAACTTTACAAAAAGATATAACATTAAGTTGTCACACTTGTATTTCCCCACTTCTATGACATGAGTTTGATAACTGCTTGTTTAACTAATAGGTGATAGTGTAACCTCCACTATAAACAATGACCAGTCCCCAAAATATCTAGTAATCCATTTCCAGTACATGTCTTGACTTCGCTTTTCTTTATTAGCATATGTTTGCAAACTAAACATTTTAATTAACATCTTTACGCAAATCTGCTTGGCACTCTCGATATAGTCAGTGAGTCAGACAAACAAGTTACACAATTTAGCACATGTGACGTCCAGTGATCCAGACAAGTTTTGGCCAGTTTTAAGGTCGAAATTTACATAAAACGAATTAGTACTTTCTTCAATAATGGTGAATGTTTGTATTTGTACGAAAAAATGTATAACGATTGCTTTTATCGCAGATCAGGCGCATTCTTCTGCAATTATTTGAATCGAATTTGTTAGCCATTTTTAAACAAACAATACTCAATTTATTTTAATTTATTTTAATTTATATTAGCTGACCCACGCGAGCCCCACGCAAGTTAACTACGTGATTACTTAACTATCCGACTAACTACGTTTTGTGCAACGCAGTTAAGTCGTGCAGTTAACTAACTAGGGCTAGGGATTTAACTAGGGTAATTAACGCTAACTGCAGTTAACTTTGACTACTTTTTTATACAACTGGCCCCTGCTCTTCTTCGTCTAAAGTGATACCTCGCCTTGCTTCTTTGTCAGTCCAAGACCATCGGAAGCACTTTCCTTCATCATCGCATCTAAAGTACGTCTCAAAAAAGAAAATTTATCGTCGTTGAATAGTCTTACAATCCTACTCTTTCCTTCCAAATATTGCTGAATTGAGGCAACCATACCATGAAGTGTGTTTGGCGGATATTTGCTTATATTGGCTTTTCGTACTTCGCAAACAAACAGTCAATGCCGTCATAGTCATAGATCAGGGGGAAGCATGAAGATTTTCGAAAGAGACATAGCATTGTTTTCAAGAGGCGACACAGCATATCTTGAAAATCAGACGAGTATCATCCACACCTTCCCTAACAGGCCCTCAATATATATGAACAGAAATTTTACATCATGAACTAAGGGACTACTTCTACAGATATTCCTTGTTTAATAATGTGCAAGTACAGTTTCCTGTATCTAACAAAATTATTATTTGTGATGCATTGTCTACATGGAAGTATAACTAACATAATTATGTCAGAGACGCATAGTGCACAGTAAATGCAACATTGGATCAACTCAAAAGTTGTATTGTTAAAAATACACGTATAGACGAGCTTTTGACTTACCTTTGAATGGTTCTTGTTGGCTTTATAGTAAACTTGATAATATGGATGTTCTCTTCGCCGTGATATTTTTTCGTCGCCGGTCGCCTACGATGCACAGTTGACATTTGTTTACAAATTTTGCCGTCGCTCGCAGTAGTTCATTCTATATATTTCCACAGATATTTCGCGGTAATATGATTATATGAATCCAGACTCTCCATAATAAATGCGCCTACGAAAACAGACTGCAAACGCCGTAAATACGATTCCAAAGCCAAGATTACAGGATTATTTTATTTTCGACATTTACATTGCGGCAAGCATAAACTTTTGAAATGCATGCATGTTTGTGCTTCAAGTGAAATTCGACGTACACGCACTTGAGTTTTGATGCATTGAAAATAATGACCCCAAAAGTGCAATTTTTGATGAGCTTTCTTCGCAATATGACCAATTTCTTGTTGAAAAAATATTTATTAAACACGAAAAATGCATAAGCCACTCTATCACTCCTCCTTAAAGGGACAGTCCACCCCCAAAACAAGTGCCGCTGATGTAAAAGTCCTTCATTAGCATACCTTAGAATGGCCATTCATTCGCCTCAACTCTCTTTTGTTACCGAGATATTAGACTTTGTTTCACTGATTTCATTGCCATTTCGCCACGGCAATGTTTGTTGAGCAGGGGTGGGGGCGCAAATATTGCTAATCGTTTGAGTGCTGTGACGTAAATGTGTGATAGAAAACACAGGAAAATAGAGTGAGCACTGACGTTTACCAAACTTGTACGAATTTCGTGGATTTATTTCATTTCAAAGCGCTTTTAACGATGTCGCGACAGAGTTCTAGCAGTTTTTACGAGGCAGATGAAGATTTCATGCTGTCTGAGCAACCTGATATAAAGGTTGAAGAGGATGAAGCAGAAATCTCGCTACAGCCATACCTGTTCGAGCCAGCTAGAAAACTGTCTTCTAGTATGGACAGCGACGAAGAATGCGATGATGATGATTCCGATTCTTCCTCCGATGACGAGGGCCGCTTGAATAACCTAGAGTGGTAAGTTTTAATTTATTTGAAAAACATAGCGATATTTTCTATTCGTATATAATATGCTAATATTTACGACACTACTGTAGTGTGGTATATTCCTGGTATCAGGTATAGATTGGGTGTGTTTATTCTCCTAATTTATATCAAAACATCCTCAGGTGTAGATGTGGTCATTGCCAAATAATGGATAGAGTAGATGAATCTGTTTGCTCTCAAGAAATCACTGAAATGCTATCTCTTAATGAAGAAGCTATGACAATTGACAAATTAAAAGAGCCCCTTACTTGTGTAACTGATAATCCAGCATTTGCTCCACCACCTGGACCCGAGGATGAACACACTTTTGTTGGTTTTAGGCCACCATCCGAGGAAGATGACAGAACAATTCTTGAGTTTGAGAACAATCACTTAGGACCACTGATTTGAATAATGCTGGATTATGTATCCAATATTAAATTTTGAATATGTAAATGTACATATTTGACTAAGTGAAGTCATCACGGCATTAGAGTAAAGCATTTGCCACAAAAAATGAATGGTCTGGCTTCAGTATGATATAGTAATTATAGTCACTTTGAGTGGAATCGACTGATGTGTGCTTTAATTGCAGCTTGTTTTTCCAGCTTTTAATTGCATGCAATGCTTTTTGCTGTGTTTTTTTTTTCTTTTCGCCCCCTTTGATTTTTTTGTTTCAGGATATGCTTTCCATTAGTGCATCAAGGTGACCATAGCTTTTTTCTTCCTTTATTGGTTTAACCACCCATGTTTTCCGCACTTTAGGAAAGACCAAATTGTAACGGAGGGAACCCAATGATGAACCGTGCTTGACCACAGCTTGCTTCCTAGAACAATTGTGATTATGGTCAAGGGCAACTAGCCTCTCATGGCTAAAGTGCTGTCTTTTAGGACAATACTTATGCATCATAGAATGGTAAACTTCAAGATTTCCAGTGTGATGGAACTCTGTGACCAACTTGAGATCCTTCAGAAGCTTTTTTGGAAGACAACTTCCTCAAAGGCCACAAGAGCAGCAGTGCCAAATTTTAGCCAAACTTTTTCTTTTCTTTCCCGTCTTGACAGTTCACGATGGGCACATTTCTTGAAATGCTTTGCACCTCTCCATGAATGCTTATTGGCAACATGGTTCACAATAGACGTCCATTTCTCTAATAAAACATCATAGCTGCCATTACATGTAGCTACACTCCACCAGAAATGAGAAAAAACAGACCAGATCCATGCAGTTAGATCCTGAAACTCTTTCTTCTTGCTCTTCTTTGACAACTTCTTAACCACTTATTTGGAGTAATGCCAGACATCATCCTGGTGCATTATTTTAGAATGTTTTTTTCTCATTTCTGATGTAATGGTTGTGTGCCTATCGGTTGTTAAACATCTTATTTTGACTCCTTTACTTTTTAAATTCTTTAATACTCGATTGCGTCCTTCTGCTTCCATTGCATTGGAGCATGAAACTTCGGTAACTTGGACAACTGAGAAATCTAGAATTTGATTGGTACTCTCAGGCATCGCAGTGTATGTGCCATATTTTGCGCTATGCCCCGGGCTGTCACACCGTCCATCACCACAGATATCTATTTTTTTTGACTTTTTTACTTCTTCAAATCGTTGTGCAAAAGAGTTTATATTTTGAAAAGAATTCCCACTAATGAGTATTGAGCCAGCAAGTAACACATTCCCAGCTATGTTTGCATCTATTTTTGGTTGTGATTGCCATTTGTTCTTGTGTCCATCCACACATAATGTATGGATCTCCACCATGCTACCAACCAGTGTTTTAGAGACCTCAGCATTGGGCTTGAAACAGGTAAAACAGATGACAAACAGCTTATCAAGATTATCCTCAAAAACTATAAACTTTTTTTGCCTAAAGGGACTTCTCTTTGTTTCGTCATCACTTTCAGAATCTATGTCATCTTGACTCTCTGCAGAACTTCCAGGCATGTAGATATCATCCGAATCTGTGTCCCTACCTGTACATGTAAGTTCTGAACTGATGTTTTTTTGAGGAGATAGTTTTTCAGAGACTAATGTATTTCCAGGAAATGTACTAGCAGAAGGTTGTGTATCAATAAAACTGATATCAGAATTGGGCTTCAAACAGTCAACAACAGCAATAGGGGTGCCTGATGTGGAAATATCACTGACATCAACACTGCAGTTTGGATGGCGACACTTGTCATTGCTACCTGATTTTCACACACTAAAAGTTCACATTGAATGCCAACTTCCTTAGTTAATCTCAAATTTTCTGTTGGATTTACAGTTACAGAACTTGAACTTGGAGCCTCTGACATGCATCTGTTGGAGAATATTTAAATCCACAGCTAGATGGGCTGTCAATTTGGCATTGATCGCCCCTGACTGATGATGGAAATTGTTGTGCAACAAGACAGTCTTCTATCGTCTTTAACAAAGAGAAGAATTATGTGCATACTAGAACCATTTTTTGTGCATTTATTACAATAGTATGTTAGGTTTATTGTGTACATTTATGTAATTCATGATAATAGTTTGCGTGTGTGTGTGTTGCGTGTGTGATTTTATGATTTTTAATCTTAATAACTATTGACTTATTTAAAAAATGTTGTTCTCCCAAGTGTGTATTATTTTATGTCTGATTGAAGAGAACATGCAATTTTCATACACAGAATTTTGTACATGTATCGAACAAAGTGTAAATTTATCTATATTTTTGTACATTTGGGTGTTTATATACGTTTTAACTGTTAATGAAGCCTCGTCTTCCTACAGAAAAAAAAGAGAATTGGTGTTTGTCCCACAAAGATGGGACAAGACTAGGTAAAGCCTAATAGGGTATAGTAATTTAATAGCCTGTAGGACTGGTGGGTTAACATTGCATGGCCTTCGCCTTGATAAAAGTTATATATTACTATTAAAAAGGCATGAAATGTTTACAAACAATTGTGTGTTTTGGTAAATCTTTACCCTACACTTCGAGTTAAGAACCTCTTAAAAATAGGAGTATATTAATTTTTCTGATACTGCAAGTTTGAATTCCTCGATCCTTTAATTTTGAACGAGAGTTTTATTTGGGCTTAGAAACTGACTTTATTATACTACCTACTGTGACTTCTTGGGAAATTCTTGCCTCAAAAACGCTAAATTATTTTGGGGTGTTGAAATGTATACCAAAATTAATAAAGGCAGGTCAGAAATTTACGTAGGAGAACGAAAACGTGATGTACGAAGTAGTTAGGACTATACAGAACACCAAGGCGCTCTCATAATTGATTGTTTGCAAATGACGTCATCTTGGTTGATTTTCTTAACACATAGCAAACCAAAAACTATCTACCCCATATATTTCTGATCCTATAGAGCCATACTTTTTAAAATTATCATTCATAATGCGCTAAAACTAACGATAAAATAGTTAATCAGTGAAACAACTACTTAATAGCTGTATGTAAACAGCCAAAGTTACCTGTTGAATCAACCAAGACGCCACCTAGTGATGCAAAATGACGTCATGTGGAAAAGTAGTTCGCGCGCTTAGTAGTCAATCCAACCAGAAAAATATATTAAGCCTCACACTTACACTAATAATCTCAATAATAGAGCTGCTGTTTTTTGTGTTCTTTCTTCTTAGGATGACTGGCAGAACCATCAAGGCGAATGTGCTTTCCAGGTCTAACAAGTTAAAAATTCAAAACGTATTAGTAAAACCATGGATAGTAAAATAAGCATTTATTTATTATCAATGGTAAAATCATAAATTAACCGACACTTTTTCAAAGTTAAGAGCGTGCATAAAGGAAAGATTGTATTTGTGAAGAACAGTAGCCTATATTAACCAGACATTTTGTTAAATATCGGAATGTTTGTCATACAACTTTCAGGCAAAATAAAATGGATGCAAGGCGGAAAAAATCTGATACCCTGTTAAATTATGATTATAACTCGTACTTTCAATTGAGACAGGTTCCCTTGTTGTCGCTACTTGTAAATCACGTAACAAATTTTTAACAAATGGACTATTTCTCGGCTGCGTCTTGCAATATTTTACAACTGCCGATGAGTACTTCTGAAAACGCTGCTTGATATCTTTCACTGCATCTTTATCTTTCATGATACGACATACTTCATGACGAATCTACACACCATGATAGAAGAAATGTCGTTTTACATATTACAGTATAATGTAGCTATTTCGAAAAAGGTCGTCAGCAACAACAGGTAAGGAATATGGGCGCAAAAAATAATGGGAATAATCATGACAAATATATTTTATTATCGACATTATTCCACATATATAGCTGCTATTCTCCTGAATGTGGCAAGATTAGTACCGGTCTATATACCATTTGGACTCTCATAGATTTGGAGGTCCGTATCTACTAGCAAATTTTGATTTAAACGTTCTACCGCTGTAAAAATGGCACAGGAAATAGCATTTCTGTATCCACTTATGTCGTATTTAAATATCCACAATGTAAATGCTTTGCAACTTTGCACTGTACTTATTGTACGACATTGAAAGTTGACAAAACACCTTTTTCTACCACAATTTGAAACTGTTTAATCATATAACTTAATTTTATCATCCTAGAGCTCAAATCATGCAAAATAAACATTAACGAAGATGTCCAATAACTTATGAGCGCACCTGTAAATTTGTATAGCCTATAGTAGAATCCCCCCCCCCCTTCGCGGATTTAAATCCTCCTTAAATGCTAAGAATATATAGTGTGAACGCAATAATTATTAATAACGGTCTTTGTATAAGTCATCCCTTTCACGGTAAAAATTGAAAATACAGAAAAACAAACTGTTTAAAGAGTACACTATTAACATCTATTTTAAACTGGGAGAAGCGCTGCTATAGCACTGCTTGTAGCAATTGAGCTGCAATATCTAGTTGGAACAGACTTTCAACTTACGTAGGGTACAAGTCAGTAACTGGATATTAAGTTTTTCATTTGAAATAACCAGCAGAGGGAAAGCGTTTTGTTACCTAAGTATTAAATGCTGAATTAAATGCTAGCTTAACACACTTACCCCACTAACTGTGCCAAGAGGTGGATATTTCATTACTATCTCCTTCACTGGAATTGTATTCCCAATGGTCAATATTTCAGCTCTTCTGTGCTCGTAAGTGGATATCATCAGTTGTTTGATCTTTTCCACATCTTGGCAATTCGGAGGACGGGAACATTCTTGTTTCAGCGCTACAAGATGATCTGCAAAGAAGGCTTCGTTTTCCTTTGAAACGGGGATCTCATTCCAAAAATCTGATCTTTTACGCCTCTTCACTTCCAGTTCAACATTTATAGCCTGGGCGTTTGTGCTTTGATGATCCTGGAGCAGTTTTCTCTTTTTAGAGTCATATCTTCTAACGTACTTGAATCGGTTTTTTATTGCTTCCTCCCACGAACCCTTGTATGAAACAATAACGATACAAGTTGACTTGACTTTTTTTAAGATGACTTCTATTAACGATAAAAACGCATCTGGGAGCTCTGGTAAACGCTGTCCTAATCTCCCAAATTTGTACCATATTGGCGCATGCGCTGTGGTATATACCCTACCTGCTAAACCTGAAATAAGAACAAATAGTAAAGACTGAAATCATTGCAGGCAGACGGTAATTTGGGTCAGAATTACATCTATTCACTGCAGTGCACACACCAAAATCTCCAAGAATCTTGGAGGTTAGGACAGCTTTTACCTAAAAGCTTGCAGATTAGCTTAAGGTAAAAATGCTTCAGAAATGCTTCAGACGACAGATTACATTTTAGTACAGTACATGACACAATTATAAAGTGAAGAGAGAAATCAAGAAATGTTCTAACTTAAAAGTGTAGGTTTTAACTAGTGAGTTGAATTTTGTCTGCCATGGTTTTTGAGAAGCTTGAGGTGCACAGCAGCATAAGCAGTTTTAAAGCAAACTTAAATTTTGTAACCAATTAGAAAGCCATTTTATTAATTTGATAAAATTCACCTGCAGGGAACCAATCAGAACCTGCTTTCAACACACATATGGCATAATGAAAACTTACCAAACCACTGCCAATTGGGTCTTTAAGGTGTGGGTACTTGGTGACAATTGCTGTTGCCACTTGGTTTCTTTCGACTTTGTTCAGGAAGTATATTCCATTGGAAGATATGTGTGTACAAATGTCTCGAATAAATTCGCTCCGCTGGTTTCCAGTTAATTGTTTATTTTGCAAAGCCAGGGCTACATTTGGAGAAAACTGGAAAACAAAAGAATTCAAATTTCAGTTATTTTGTATCAACTGGGTGGTGAATTGAGTAATGCATCAAAATAAAATTAATACTGACAACCATTTTTCATCACATATCATGTACCGGTATAATACAAATAAAGATATCATGCAATAGAGCTTGAATGTCCAAATTTGGAAGACAGCAGGCAGCTACAGTAGCTGTATAAACCTGTTTAGTTAGCTGTCAAAATGTGATTGCAAAAGGAAAAAATCTGAAAGTTTAAACTTAAATTGTTAACTATTAATAGTAATTGATAACTGTATACCAGACTAGATTCAACCATTAGGAAATCTACAAAGCTGTAAGACATATGATCCCAACTCCAGTTTAATTGCCACAGTTGGTCAGTGGTGCACTGATGCTTAGTTTTGACATCACAATATTAGCATAAGATTGTCAATGTTACAGATACAAACAAATTCAGCAAATTTTGCAATAACAGCCAAACAGCTTGCCAGACACTCTGCACTAAATCTGATAATCATGCACAAACCCTGCAAAATTTGCATCAATTATATGTGACCTTCCATGGGAAAACGTACGTTAACGATTTTGCCAAACGCTTCGAAATATCGTTGGGTATCCGTTCGTTACCGTTGACATGATTTAGCATTTCGTTCACCGAATTTTCAATTCGTTAAACGTTCATAACAAACCGTTGAAATTGTCAAAAAAGATCGTTATAGAAATCTTACTAAAGCGTTTATCAAATCGTTAAACGTTAGGTGATAAACGTTTAGATCCATTGCACATAACGTTCACAGCAAGCGCCTTTATGTACACTGTGATGTAGCTTGTAGATGGTTAGATGGTTAGATGATTTAACGTTATGTTATGATTATTGCCCATAAATTTGTTGAACTACCTAAGCTACTTGCGGTTTAGACTTCAAATTGTGCGTAATTTTAACTCTTGATAAAAATAACATCTGTATGACAGATGCTTGAAAATGAGAGCCAAGATGTTAATCAACTTATTTTGCCGGAAATATGCAAAATGCTTTGAATTTTCACCTTTTAGAGTGCACGCAGAGCTGGCAAAATACTGTTTCTGTATTGTTAAATGTATCATTTAAATTCTGTTATTCTCATCTTGTTTTTTAATACTTCGTGGTATGCTTTTTAATATTTCGTGGTGTAATACAAGCCAATCTATATACAATGTAAAAGGCAGAGCCGTATAAATAGCGTTTTAATTGGGAGGGAGTTGTACTGTACAATAATGACCTAAATTATTCGTGTTCTGCCCAACTAAGTTCTTATTATCGCTTTAAGCCGACTAACTTCAAAAGAAATTAATCGGTCTCGTCGAGCAGCTAGAACACGAATACATGAACATGTAGCCACTCACAAGCGCTAGTTACGATCCTGGTCAAACTAGAAGGCTGCGTCAACCACTTAATTCAATGCGGTACAAGTCAGAATAAAGTCAGACGGATATAACACAATCTCAGCGGGCCAATTTTGATCGGCTTACATGCAATGTAATATCAGAACATTTTGATATAGTTCTTGGTAACGAACGATCGAATCACTATGATTTCTTGATCAGTTAAACTTTTTCTTTAAACTTTACAATACTTTCTCTTCATATAAAGCTTTTGTAAATATTGTAATATCTTAAACGCTCTGAACTTTATAGAAAGTACACAATCCCAGGTCCCCGAAAAACACAGTCAATTGGCAAGCTATATATCATTTAAAACCCGATCCTACTATCAAGCCTTCTAACAATCGAGTCCACAAAAAAATTAGCTTTTAGTAAATTGGGTTGGAAAATTATATTTATTGCATATATTGAATTTGGTAGGGCTGTAAATCTCTCTTAATGATTAAAAACATTAATAAACCTATTAGATCACTTTGTTAATCACCTGAATATGTTCATGACTGTTCTAATGTTTTGCTACTAGTTGGTTGGTCCAGAGTCTTTTTTGTTGCCACTTAATCCTGGAATGTGTCTGCTGGTTAGAAAGTTCAGTAAATCCGGTGGCTGAACAGTCTGTACACTGAATTTTGAGGTATCTCAAAATGACCGCTTCTGGGAAGTTTCTGAATTTGCTGAAGTTGTTATTTGCCGAAAATAAACAAGTTAAACAGACAAAAGATCAGGCTAAAAATTGATCTTAAAATGAAGGAGTGGACATTTGTTTTATCCGATAAAGCATCAAAGATGCAAAGCTAAGTATACACTCTGAATATAGATAGCCCCACAACGTTAGCTTTAATATTTCAGTAACAAAGCTAATATTACAATCACACTTCAATGCAGAAAGAGTTTTTTTTACACGCACGTGCATATAGACATGTACTGTACAAAGCTTGCAAACAGGCAGAAAGGCTAGGCTGATTTTTATTAATTTCAGTAGCGAAGCCTGCCTGGTCATGCTATGCAACTTAAATCATTATCATTATTCATTTCTTTAGAAATTGATCTTTATATGGTCTGTAAATACTGAAAAATTTGCATTTGCACGACCAAATGTCGGGCTGGCTTCGCCACTGATTAATTTGATATGCATACAGTGTCAGCGTACGTTCACTGCTAGTGTGCTCGCAGCCTGTCTTACTAGGTCATTGCCTGCCTGGTTATCTTCCATCTAACGCCTCTGCTATTTGCATTGAATTTACACCCTGTCCCTGAGCTTTCAGTGACATTATATCATCCGACTGTCAACGAGTTAATTTAAGTTATGTACGTCAGCATAATATCACATATCAAATATATAGCAAATTAGTATCAGTGCATAGTTTAGCTAGCGGCATAAAAAAAAAGTCTTGGTATATTGACACTAATATAATGCTTTTTAAGTCACATGGAATAAATATGAACAGGACTGGTGACTCATATAAAAACCATATATTTGTTAAGGTAAATTATTTGCAGTAGGGTTCTTAAATTTAATCAAGCACAATGCATAATGTAGGCCTGTGACCCTTGTGACCTCTCGCCTAAGATGTTATATTAAACTTGCACTATGAAAAACCTGTTAGCGTATGCTATGCAAAAATTTCGCATCGTTTCATTACACAATTCGCTATAGCTAGATTTTAGTCCAGTCCAGATATTATTTATTACGTTGTATCATAAAAAGGGTTCGTATCTATCTACCAATTTGTATATAAATGTACTCATTTAAGAGAAAAATATATCTATACAGCACACAAAACCTTCGGGTCACCCACTTCCTAAATGACTCAGCCAGGCCCTATAACTACAGGACGAATTGTCCTTGCTCGGATATACAGATGGTTTAGGTCATGTATAAATCCTGACTGCGCATCATTGACATTAAAAAAATGCGTGTCATATGCTTGCCATAATTGTTCATTATCTGTGCTAAACTGCAAGAAACATGCGGGGCTCATTGCGCATTTTGCGTAAGCTTTATCATGTTTATTTTGTAGCTACTTGCATGAGATTTTACTGGTCAATGGCTAATTGATGCATCATCCCTGAAGTGCATTTCAACAATTCGGCCTAAATTTGACAGAATGCCTGATGACTTACTTATATTTTATTCAATAATCACTTTGAAGCTGGAATAGAGCTTATTATGTGCCTGTACTATACAGTAATGGATTCTTTAATACTAGCTCTTGATTTATTAACAATTATCTTGGTTAAGTCAAATGATTCATACTAGAAGTCCCGCATCTAATAGCTTTTTATCTTTTGTTGGAGTTTTTCGATTTCATCATTCCTGTCACTGGCATTATTAATGCATTTCCTAGGAATAAACAATGCAATTCTTTCTTGTACAATCAGTAGGGTAACAGCCAAGAATTAAAGCATAACTCCATTCGTTTATTTAATAAATAAGTGGCTTTAGTGACCATAATTTACTTATCATCAAGCATGTTTTCCGGACGGCGTACCTGTGTTTTACGGCATGTTGGTCTGTTACACAAAACGTGCGCAAAGTCATGGTCTGTCGACTGATATACGAAGTGTACAGATATAATAAGAAATCTGCTTACAGTTTTGACGTGCCATTGCTATGGCTTTAATTAACTATATTCAAATAATAGCAGCTTTAACTGCGAGTCTGCGATCTCAGCCTTGCGTACTCCAACTTAAATCAAACAGTCTCCTGTAAAATTTCCAAATATTCTTCTTACTTAATCCAATTTCCTATCATGAAATACTTGTCAAGTGAGACATATTTTCTGCAAAATCTCACACGTTTGTTGTGACTAATATACTTTTCGAATAATAACTATGTTGTCTATCTATCTAGTAAAGGTCAGATGTATACAATTATATTTGTAACACAGAAGATGTACGTTATAAAAAGTGAGTCCTTAGAACTCAAATTAGCCGCAACCTTTCGTATTAATTCGACTGCTTAATTTGAACTACTTCAAATTGACAAAAACACCAGATCTTGTACACTTATAGTAAACGCGTATCAATGTCCTGATATTTTTTATGCTCAAACCTGTTTCATAGAATAAGAAATGAATAGAAGGGCCACTCAGCAGTGCAACATGTCACCCTATGTTTATGCAGTTTACTGGCTGCCACCAGCCAGTTCAGCATTCCTATTGGCCAGAAAATGCAATTGACTGGCTGAGAAAATGCTAATAACGTGCGTAATGCGACATGCGCGGCTTCAAAAACTTCAAAGGCTCCGACGCGAGTGGCCCTTCTATGTATTCTTATTCTATGCCTGTTTTATACGTCGCATTTCAGTCGCGCCGAATGCAATTCAAACAATGGATAATGAGATGACTCACTTCATTATCTATTGCTCGAATTGCGTTCGACGCGGCTGAGGTGCGACGTATAAAACAAACCTCACACTGTAGCATATATACACATGCATTAAAATAAATTATTACCAATCATATACCTAGCAATTATTTAGCACACATAAATATAGGTCGTAGACGTGACCATAACATTATAATATATATAAGTGAAAAGATTTACAACTCGCTTAAGACGCCTTTGGCTTTGCGATAGCATTTTAATCATTGCGCTAACGTTCAACGATATTGATTCGTTAGAAAATTACCGTTCATAAGATCGTTATTTGGAGCGTTTGAAATTTTGTTTTAAAGCGTTCGCAAAACTCCACCCAAATCGTCAAAACGTTCGGCGTACCCGTTTGGCAATTTTGCAAAGCGTTTGCAATCCGTTCGTCATCGTTTTTTTGCTGGTTTTAAGGAAATATCGTTAACGTACCTTTTCCCATGGAAGGTCACATATACGTGTAAAAGTTTGTTAATACCTTTTCTGGTAAATTAAAATCACGGAAAAACACTCTGTTTTTAACTGCTTCGAATGTAAATGGGTTTTGTGGACTGCTGGCATCAGTACCACCAGTACTAGGAGATGATACAGGTTCCACACAAGTATTGGATGTTGTTTCCTCATGTGCAGACTAAAAAGAATGAAAATAAGAAAGTATTATATACAACAGTTATAACTTATATATGTATATGCACATATGCATCACATTTTTTTGCCACTCAACACAATCAAGATTATTTCTCAACTGGAAAAATAGCCGCACATAACCTGACAACACGGTATATATATTTAATAAACCATGTATAAACAAAATTAGCTGGTATGTGCATGACGGCAACATGTGAACAAGACCAATTATATAGAGTGGCATATAGCATCGGGCAAAATTATATAATTATATACAATGTGTATTGCCAATTAGTACTGTTATACTAATGTTGATGTTCATGGAACTACACGTATCAGACGCCTCGGTAAGCATTATTTTTAGTGGTTCCAAGACTGTCAGTGTTTCCTTAGGAAAGCTAGCCTTGAAGGAAGACATGACAGTTTAGCAAAGGCCCAGTTCCTACTTTTTCTGCATGGCCAAAAGATGTCCTTCAAAATGCCAAGAAGTATATTTTAACACAATGCTTATACATAGGTTTCTTTGACCCATACAATCAAGATGGTGTTTATTCTGTGATACCATTAAAAATAAAAATACTTCTCACAGCTAGTGAGCTAGGGAGGTCTATGTCGCCATGACAACCTGATCTTACAGTCATCTACATATAGTCGAAACATATTTCAACTATAGTTTTTAAATCATAAACTTAAGTTGTAAAGTACGCTATGAGTATTCATTAAATTGAGATCGCATCACTACTTACTTCAGTCACTGATATCAGTGGTATGTCTACAGCCTGGTCTGTAGAAGATAAACCCTGATCTTGTTTATCACAAATCTTCTTAATTTTTACAACATCTCCTGCCTTTATCCCGCACAATATCATGGCACTAGATTCGACCTCTTTCAGTGTTGAGTAGTCGGTCAACTAAATAAAAGTATATATGCAGTGACAGTGTATATCACGAGTAAATTATAAAACTCATCAATTCGACTTTGAATTCTATGTTTTTACTATATGGTTTCTAATATCAGTGGTGTCTGCACGCAGTGTTTCCACTAGTTTTTAATAGATTTCCTTATTCCGAAAACTCAAAAAGAAACAACTGATGAACAACAATGAACGACGACTTGCCTTTTGATCTTGCAAGACAGCTATTACGCGTTCTTCAAGACCAGCCCCGAGAAGGTCTTTTCTCAACTTCTCTTCCATCCTGCGCAGAAAAAACCCCAAATATATTAAAATTTAGGTAATGTTTTTTATACGAGCTATGTTTCACACAACAATAAATGCGAAAAAAGTCATTACGTGAGGCTAAGGCCCGGTTTAGGGACGATATAGGATTATTAAAACTGCACAAAAGACGTAAAAATGACGGGTCAAAACAGCTGCCTTTAATAAAATCAAGCAAGAAGTTAATAAACCTGACTCCTTTTGGTCAAAAAGTATAAACGTTAACCTGACTTGGAGACAAAGGCAACAAAAAGGACTTAAAATACGACAGAAATATGGCAAAACAGTATAATAAATCACAACAACAAGATTCAATAAGAACGTAAAATAAATCTTTTAAAAACCGGCAACAATTTCTAAAATACACTACAAGTAAATATCAAGGTTCTTAATACAATTTACTTACATATTTGATAAAAATATCCGTAGAAACTGGCTGAAATGAGCATGTTATTTAAAATGAGTATCCTGATTGGCTAGCATCCTCTTCGTCTTGAGCCTTGACCTTGACACAGAATAGAATAATCATATTCTGTGATCTTGACAATTTGAGGTCTGCAGCTAGCTGCAGAAAATCATTCACAAATCGCAATGCCTTGGCATTGCAGTATGTGTGGAGCGTTCGCCGCAGATAGCGTGAATCTACTTTTAAATCATATTGGGAGATGCCATCGGAATGATCCTAATTTTCATTGTGTCTGTGGTATAGATGGTTGTGCCAATACATTTAAAAAATATTATACGTGGAGGAAGCATATAAAAAAAACATGCAAATATCACCAATGACAACCCCGCAGTTCACGTCCACCAGCAGCCAGTCGCCAACATGGATATTGATCCAGACATGATTGGGAATGACGTAGAGCATGACCAAGTAAAAAGGGCAAGTGCTTTGTATTTACTAAAACTGCAAGAAGAGTGTTGCCTGCCGAAATCAACAGTTCAAAGTGTTGTGGCTAATACAAAGAGCGTCGTACAAGAAACGCTGTCTATTGTGAAAACGCAGGTACAAGTACAACAATCTTCTATATGATTATACATGCAGAACAAGAATGTTGTTTTGCATGTACAGCACCATGTATGGTACCAACATTCAGGGCCGAAACTAGAACGTTAATTGGGAGGGGGGGTATATTCATACATTCATGTTCTGCCCGACGAGTTTCTTTTGAAATGAAATTCAAATTGATCAATTTGAAAAGAAATCCGTCGGGCAGAACATGAATATATGAATATATACCCCCCCCCCCCCCCCAATTAACGTTCTAGTTTCGGCCCTGCCAACATTTATCATGTTCTTTCTTGTGTATAGGTGCAGCAATGCCTATACGAAAACGAAGTAAATTTTAACACTGTTCCTGGTTTGAGCGAGATTTTTGAGGAAGATAACGTTGCCACAAATCCATTCAACGAATTGGAGACCGAAGCCCAACAAATCGCCTATTACAAAGAGACACTTAATTTAAAAGTAAGAACTCTTACTTTCATATACAGTTTTACATAATATTTCAAATCATGCCCGACCCCCCCTCCCTTCCCCGCCCATGCCTCCACATGCAAACTCTTGGTATTGTTTTCTTGCTCAGAAAAACTAATAACATTTTTGCAAATTGACAGGAACCTCGAAAAATTGTTCTAGGCCAAAAAGAAGTATACAAAAGGAAAAGAGGAGTACTGCAACCATGCAATTCCACTGATGATGCCTATTACATTTCAATCCTTGACAGCCTGGAATCACTTCTAAATGACGAGTTTGTGTTTGACCAGGTAGGATGAGAAACTTGCTTGCTAGAGTTTCTGCAGAACCAGCTAGGTTAGGGTTACATAATGTTTCTTATTTGAAGGTGGAAAATCCTCATAAGAGCTCTGATGGCCTTATTAGAGACTACTGCGATGGGGAACAATTCCGAAATCACCCGCTGTTTTCCGTTGACTCAAAAGCACTGCAAATCATGGTTTATTATGATGACCTAGAAACCTGCAATCCCCTTGGATCAAGGGCAACTAAACATAAACTTGGTAATCTAAGAATGCATTCATAATTAATATACTTGCACAAAACTACTCCTTATGCTCGTTATATTCTATGCGCTCTTTGGAATTTAAATCAAGGGTAGTAGTTCAGAGAATGAACGCTATTTCCATGTACCAATACTAAAATAATTGAATATTTTCAGGAGCCTTTTACTACACTCTTGGTAATATTGCACCTATGTACAGGTCATCAGAAAAGGCGATCCAACTTCTATGCCTTTGCAAAACATCGAACATAAAAAAATATGGGATAGATGCTGTTCTTCAACCTTTCATGGCAGACTTACAAAAGCTAGAACAGGTAGAGTACAGTGTATTTATTTTTTTCCATCCACCACAACCAACTTTTTGATGATGGGCTTTTGCTCAAAACGTCAGGGAAAGTGCTTTCCTTGTTTTTCAAGTAGTCAGATAACCAACTATTCTCAGCTACTATATTCTTGTTGCTACCAGAACATAGGCACCCCTCTCGCAATAGTAAATGTAGCCTACCAGGGATGGCCAAAGTTATAATTAAAGAATTTCAGAATATATTATCAGACAGAGTTATTTACACAATCAACACACTTCAGGATGAAGGCCATGAACTCCATATCAATGGCACAGTGAGGAGGTTCCGTGGAACAATAGCCTATGCATCTGGTGATTATCCTGGATCTCAATTATTAGGAGGTTTCAAAGAGGGTTGTCAGGCATATCGTAAGTGCCGTCACTGCCTCGGAATTGATGATGATATCAAATCTAAGGTGATAATATTTTAAGATAGGCTAACTCTAACCAAAATATTGTCCTGCATTAAGACACAGTAAATTTATGTTGGGCGCATCTATTCTGAGTCCTTTGCCATGCATGCCCTTAAAATAGTTCAAGGGCGACAATGGCAGTGGCGAGTAAAATTATCTGGCTCTATAGACAGAGAAAAATTAAATCGGCTTCCAACTATAGGAAAATATGATAAAAGTGAGGCAGGTAAATTGGCACATTGCCGGCAGATTATTGGTTATCTAAACTTTAAGCACTTATCTTTAATTTTTAGTTTCATGAAAAATATTTTGTGCTGCGCACAAGAGATGGCTACGAACAATGCTGTGACCAGGTTTTGGCATTTGGCGAACACTTTAGTAAAACATATGGCATAAATAGAAGATCTATTCTTAATAAAAGCAGATTTTTTCATGTTGTTGGTGGCCTGCCTACAGATGCTATGCATGACATTTTGGAAGGAGTCTTGCACTATGAGATGAAAGAGATGTTAAAAGATTTCGTAAAAATGCATCGTTTGTTCACCTTGGAGGAGTTGAATACTAGAATCGCCAAATTTGATTTTGGGTATTACAATGATAAGAATAAACCTTCACCTATTACAGAACAAAAATTATCATCAAATGACAACAGCCTAAAACAACATGGTGAGCTTGAAGTCTGTTTTAATTTTCAAAAACCTGTGATAATGACCCACTGGTATGAGCCTGCCTTATAGTCAGCTCACAGATAACCTTCAAATAGAGGAATACAAATCTAACCCTGCCCTTAGTAACTTTATTTGTTGTACCTTCAAAATTGTCAATGTGTTCAGTTAACTGCAAACAATCTATGCTTCGTCGCATCAAATGCAATTCAGTGATAATGAGGGAAGTCATCTATCTTTTTATAGCTGTTCAGATGTGGTGCTTGTCCAACCATCTACCATTGATCATAGGTGATTTGATCCCTCCAGAAAATGCTAAGTGGCAGCTTTACTTGACCTTGCTGGAAATCACATCAATTTGCTTTTCCCCAACATTGTCAAAGGAGCAAATAGCATACCTTCAGGTTTTAATTGAGGATCACCACACTGAGTTTTGCAACCTCTACTCCCAATGCTCCATTATTCCTAAGATGCATTTTATGATCCACATGCCTAGCATTATTTTAAGGTAAATTAAAAGGAATTACCATGTGTAATGTAAGAGCAATATCACTAGCTAGATGCATATTGATTGCAATGTTTTTAGCCAGTGGACCATGGAGAAATTGTAAGACAGGCTCCCATCATTCCTGGCTACCAACTTTTGAAATAATTACCCACAATTCTAGCATACAGTATTTTAGATACAGCAATAACCTTTTTTGAAAGGTACCAGTCTTCCCCATGAAGGAAATTTGAAGCATTACCCCATTTCATATCCTGATAACCTATACCATAATTAAAAAATTATCTTAATCCCCTGAACAGCAAAAACTCCCCCCCCCCCCATCATGTGAGGGGTGTCAGATGATTTCTGGAATGACCCATTTGAATATTTTACAATCAATCACTTTTAGGCTGGGCCCTCTTGTTCGATCATGGTGCATGCGCTACGAAGCAAAACATCATTACTTTAAGAAATTGAGCACTGTAGTTGGCAACTTCACTAACCTGCCATATACTCTATCAATGCGTCACCAACGTTGGATGTGCTACAAAATGAATTCATTAGGGAATCATGAGTCATCATTTTTGGAAAAGGGTATTGAGATTGGACCAGGTAAATTTGTCCTATCTATAGTCTTTGTAATTTAGGCTACAATAAATTAAAAATTTGCATACGTTAGGTATGGACTGAACTGCCTTATTTTTAAAAAGGTTGTTCCCTATTGAAGCCCATATTCTGCCTCCTATTTTGATTCTCACTCAGTGATAATATAATTAGGAAGCCAGTAAAGTAATATGTTTGTCTTTGAAGCATTTTAACAAGTTGTAGTCACCAAATGTTTACCAATTAATTAGGCCTAAGCAAAGCTCTAACAAAACATGAATTGTATATAATTTATGTACTGACCACATATCCATCTCTATGCTGCAGGTACAACCACTAGTGCTGGTGACTTGATATATTATCAAGAACTAAAAGAACAACATGAGCCATTACAACAAACAACAATTATTACAAAGTAAGTAAAGGTGTGCATTAATGCAAATGACAATTTGAATGATCATGCATGACTTAATTTCAATAAGAATATTATAAGCAGTTATAACAAGACAAACAATTAGAAAACTCCGCAACCTAAGAATGATTGCACTTGTAGTGATATCATTATCATTGTCAGTGATATCATTATCATATTAGATTTAGTCATCGCTGCAATCCTCTTACTTAAAAATATTCACAATGCTCTTATAACTACAGGGGAGTGTTTTATAATCTTTTTAGACCAAAATGGATCTCAGTTCAAGGAACAACATTTAAATGTGGATGTGTTCTTTGGATTAAAAATGATGATGAAGAAATGCCAGTATTTTCAGTCTTAAAAGACATATGCATGGTACAGAAGAATGTGAATGATGTATGGTTGGTCACTGAAGGCCTCCTGACAACCATATTCAACAGACACCTTAACTCATATGAAGTAAATGAGACAAATAGCATGATGTTGGTCAAACAACAACACCTTCTATACAGCATGCCTCTACATTTAATTAAAGTGGTGCATGAAGGACAAGTAAAAACCCATGTTTGCCCAAAGTACCAAGTGCCAACTGTGTAACAATACAACTGCACAAGACAATAAATATAATAAATATATATAGCTATCTTATATGTCAAAATGTTGACTTTTGTGTTACCCTATTAGAGAATGATTGGTGGATGCATGACCAGTCCTAACATTCGTGCCCTGGATATAACTAAGCAATAAAACGTTGAGCTATCATCTGTGTGGATGAAAATACAATAAACTCATGATGCCATGTACAGTAATGCACATTTATGCATTACTGGGGTGTTTTCCCCCCAAAATCACCTGTGAATTGATACTGAAACAATTATTTACCTTGGCCTCAGTACTCGCCAATTATCATGAGTAAGTTTATGCTGGCAATGTATGCACACCTTACCTAATCTAGAATTAATAACCCTGGGGCCAGTTGTTCAAAAGCCGGTTAATTTAAGCCTCAGGTCATCCCAAAATTAAAAGCGAATTTTCCAATAGCTTGTTTATGAATTTAGAAATATTTTTTCGGAAATCTTGTCTGAATCAACACAAGCTTTCTGCTTTGGTGTTTGGGAGTAAACAGACGCACAGAAATACACAGCCTAAAACACTGGTTTAAACTTTAATCAAGGGTTAGCGTTAACATGGCTTTGAACAATCGGCCCCTGTCGTTTTTAAAAACCATCTCGATACAGTAATTAAAATTTGCTTGTCAATAAAGGTACTGCTTTACGTTTACAATCGCTTGACCTATTGTTTGCTCATAGCTTATAAATAGCCATATTAACAATGGGTTATGTCACCCACGCTGCTTGTATTGTCTACTGATATATATGTCTGCACTAAATGACAAAATAAGCAAAACTCTACTTTTATATAGAGTTTTAGACACTGTTATTATGTAAACTAAAACTTACCTCTTTGGCGTCTCCGTTTGCCCTGAGTCTCCTTTAGTTATCACACCAGAGCTTTCTGGTGCATTTCGATATAATTTCTCCAACAAAACAACGAAATAAGTCAAACAAATACACAAAAGTACATCAACGACCGAGCAACGACAGTTAACATTATTTTCCGTCACTGACTCTCACTGGCGGGGTTTTACTTTACCGGACTTCACGCCCCAGGAGTAACATAATATCAAACGTATAATTATTAAAGTGCCAAAAGTTTTGAGTGCTTTTGAGGCAACGATTAAATTCCAGTGAACTAAAGTAAAATATTAATACCAAAAGATATTTAAGACTAAAAGATAAAACCGCGCGGCCATTTTGCATTTAGTTATACGTTGCCCCCATCCATAGGTGTAATTCTCGCACATATTGCATTTCTTACCCGTGGCGACGGGTAACTGGGCAGTTGCTCCATTATGGGGGGTAACTTTTATCCGGGATGAAAATAGTTACACCCGATTAATGGAGTAAAAATTACTCCAAATACTCTCACCTCAAACGTAGGTAAAATTTACTCCATTTTGGAGTAAATTCTACCCCTTAAAATTTACAGTGCACTCATTTATTCTGTGCTATTGCCTTTCATTTTATGTGCTACGTCACTTGGGACGCTGTTTGAATTAATGATGATACGTCACTTCCGGTGAGCCTGCGTTCGTTCTTCATGTCAGTCCTTGGTTACGATATTTCATGGGATAGAATTCCAGTCAAACTTCAACTTAAGGTAAGTTTCGTTTAACTTTCAAATTGTATTTGTACATTTGATACTGAAGTATTTAAAGACCAGCGCTTTACCTCTCGCTTAGCTTGTTTAGAGCGCATTTGTGTTCTCATGCGACCTGTCGATCGTGGCGTTGTGGGCTTACAGCGGGGAAATATCGAAGGAACTGAGTTCGGTCTTAACCTTGCTCTACTTCGGTAGCCGTGTTCCTCAAAGCAATCAGGCGTGAAATGCTCCGAACAAACATACGAATTATCAATGTTGCGTGGATTTGCTTGTTGAATTCTGGCCATCCATGCTTGACGCAAACGTTCATCTTTCCGGACTCGGTGGAAGGTAATGCCTGTAGTTTTCCGTGAGTTGTTGGTACACCCCGGAACCATGCAATGGAGCATTTTAAAAAGTATTAGACAGCGTTTATAGAAATTGCCTAGCTAAAGATGTGAAGCGCTGACTTGAAAATAAAGCTTTCCGCTTTGTAACACACAATGACGTCAAAGCGCTCAAAAATACACGCAACCCCCCCCCCCCCCAGTTCAACAAATATGGCGGCGATAATATGCGCAAAAATCAGTGAAACAAAGTCTAATATCTCGGTAACAAAAGAGAGTTGAGGCAAATGAATGGCCATTCTAAGATATGCTAATGAAGGACTTTTACATAAGCGGCATTTGTTTTGGGGGTGGACTGTCCCTTTAATAACATGAAGGGGCGCTAATTAAAAACACCTCAGGTTTTAGGGTGTCACGTGACCAGCCTGAACCATGCAGGGTCTTTGCCGCGGCGCGGCGCGGGCGTAGGTTTAAGACCCTGGGTACGAAGTTGGTATATTGAGAATGCTAGCAGAGTCTTAGAGATTAATGCTAGGGATCGACAAGATTTCTCTGAATTTAAGTAAATTTTCAGATCAAATATGCTAAGAAATTTTTCTTGAAATGATAAAATATTCTCTTATTCCAAAAAACATATTTGATTTGAAAATTTACTTGAATTAGGAAAATGTTGGAGAACAAAGTCCTATTTTATGAAAATATTTTCTCAATTTAAGAAAATTTTCTTAAGAAAATCTTCTTAATAAGAAAAAAATTCTTATTAAGAAAATTTTTTTGTTATTCTCCCAAGAAAATGTTTTCTTATTTTAAGAAAATATTCTTAAAATAAGTTTTTTTCTTAAATTAAGAAAATGATTTTTTGCTGTGCAGGGTTTCAAAATTGTTTTGTAAGAAAGGCTGTTTAAATTTATTTTCCAAAGCTTGTTTTTATCTATGGAAATTTGTGGGCCTCGCCTGTGACTATAGATATGTCAAAATTACTGCTGGTAATGTGCACGTTTCCCAACATTTTCCCAAAATTACCGATTTGTATGTGCACGTTTCCCAACATTTACAAGAATCAGTGATCATAAGTTATATATACTCAGATATGTTACATAAAAGTTCTGCCGGAATTAGTGAAAAACTGTGTGAAAAAGAATTACACTTTTGGACAGACAAGCCAATTTTTGCAACATTTTTTCCCGTAGCTAAAAGAGTCTTTTTTGTCTATTTTGCTCAAGACATAAGACCAGCAAACTGAAAAACTGCGAGATAGATAATATTAATCAGCAGTCTATATAGGCGAAGTACGTTACATGTCAAGTTGCGCACATATATGACATGATGGCCAATATTTGAAAGAATATAATATCATCTATAAACCTAAAATAAGACCATACAACTATTGTATTTTCCTCGGAATTCCATATAACTTTTGAACAGCATCTATCACTAAATGCGTGGAGCATGTGCATTCCGGTCGAATCATTTGGCATACATGCATAATCATATAGTTTATCACAATGATAATGATATGTTGTACATGTGAAACTTGTTTACAGCAGACGAGCTGCTATACTGATATCAACCAAGGACATGTTTTAGTAACTTTGATGCATAAAAAGAATTTATAATATGGAGTGCTATATGGTACAGAATTTTTTCTCTTTTTTCAAAGGAAAGTCTTGACTGGGTGGTGAAGTTATTAAAGCAATGAATCCAGGACAAGAATGTAGGTTAAAGACGAAATCTGACATTCAGGTCACAGGTATGATAGCTTTCTTTGTTTTAACAAAATAACAACATCCTTTTGGAAATAAATCTCATCGAACGAGCAATATCGTGAAAAGGAATCCAGTTACGTTAAAGAAATTTTCCGATCTCAGAGCTTGAAAATTTGTTTCATTGATGATCAGCCATAAAATTAAGGGGCTGATTATGTGTTCCCACTTACTTGGGACTAAGTGAAGCGTAAAATAATCTTGAGGTATTGAAAAATGTCATACGACCAAAGTTCGAATGCTTTATGCATTGATCAATAAAAAGATGCGATCAATGCGATATACACCATTTTGTTTAATTACTTCATATTTCGGCGAAACGAAAATCTCAAGTAATCAAGGATTTTTACAACGTAAACTATGACTTATTTCAATACGTCAAAATCATGTTACGCTTCACGTAATCCCGGGTAAGCGGGTCATATAATCAGTCCCTAAGAGTAGATCTTACGAAGCCTTGAGGTATTCTTTTGTGAATCAGGTGGTGACGTGCAACGGACTGCTAAGGCCAAAAAATACTCCGAAGACGTGTATATATAACTACGGCATATGAACATCAACTGAACAAGAGAAAATATAGTGAAATAATGCAGTGGGTTGAAATAACACTGAAAAGATTAGTATATAATGACAGATAATAAACTAATACAGGAAAGGTTTGTTTCTTAGATGGTAGTGTCTTAGATGGTAACTGAAGTCCTTCGCTCGTAACGTCAGATTTTACTTTTTCGTTTCAAGTAGTGAAGGAACCGATCCCTCATCGCCAGAAATTTGCGACATTTGAGCCCGCAAAGCAAGCAGCGGTACCAGCTTAAATTCAAAATCAAAATGGCTGCAAAGCGATGTGCTCCAGTTGATTAACGCGAATTTCAATTCTATCACTGCGTTCTTTCACAAGTACAGCATGGTTTCTTTCGAGAAAACCATTTATGATTTGCACATACGATATATCCGCCGACCTTTTTAAGGTCATACCAGCTTTTTAAGCACTTATGTTGAACACCAAGTCGGAAAGATTTTCCCCCCTCAATACGCTTAATAGAAAAACAGTCACGTAATTTGGCAAAATCGCACAGCTTAATAATATTTATAGCAACCATCTCGGCAACGACGCATTTGAATTTCGAAAATGGATTTGCAACTTTAATTTTCGCGCGTTCTCAAAGCGGGAGAGGACATGGTAGCTTACATAAAGTGCGCCTTGCTGGAGCGTAAATAATCTGCTGACTCCAACTACACCAGATTCAAAAGTTCATATTTTCTCGATTATTTTGATACCAAATGTCAAATATTTATCGTTGTCTAAGCTTAAAAAATGTTTTCTACAAATTCCAAAGCGCGCTTCGGATCGCACAAAGACATTGCTTCAGGGATGGTGCGCGGTGTTCGTATTTTGAAGTGAATTTTGGAACAACTTTCCTTTAAAACTCAGGCAAGAAACATACAACAATGGGTGAAGGTATGTTTTCTCGTTAAGACTCCGTAAAAACAAAGTCAAAATTGGTTGTACGCTTTTTGTAATCGGTCATCTTTTATCGCATTTTGGCGCATTTTGAGTATATTTAATAGTCTTAAACAAGGGACAAACGTGTCGTAGAAGCATTTCGAGACGAACAAGTTAGTGATCACTTTTACAAGCTATTTTTACAACATTATAAGCAGAAACTGGACTAGAATGAAAAACTATCCAGACAAAATTGATAAATTACGTTATTTAAAAAATATTTGATATTATTTTAACTCGCCCTATCTAAAGTATAGTATTTTTGTTTGCTTAAATATTTCGTATTTTGTATCACCGCTGACATACCGCGGGCTCAATGTCGCAAATTTCTGGCGATGTTTGTACTAGTAACCACCCCAGTGAGACTGGAAACGATAGTTTGAGGCTTTTAACGGGCTAATATAGGGCGCGTAATTTTGTTGCACAGAAAAAACAGTTGACAATAACAGTTGCCACATCAAAGCGGGGAATTCAATGTAGCTTTTGCTGGACCGTTCTTAGGTCGGGGACATTGATTCAGATCATTGACCGACCCACACTAGCTCTTCCCGCCGAGCGCAGAGTAACTGCAATGAAATTGTATTCACTTTAACATACTACAATTTACATTTTAACGGCCTTTTTTTAGCGTGCTTTGAAAGGTGCATAAACTCAGTACCTCAGCACCGCTTGTTATTTATTTCATTTTTTCATATGTGTTGAAGTAAATGTTGAAATTTGACCAATGGCCAATGTTAGTTTCTACTAAGTTTCTACTAAGCTTCCATCTGCTAAGTTGTTCTTTTTCTCAAAGATTTTTTACAATGATTTTTAATGTCTTTTCTATTCTGTAATGCATTCAAAAAATTACAATGAAGATCAATGGTTTGGGGATCAGGAAGTTTTATTCAAGCACGGCTATAAAGCTCTCGACGAAACTGATCCCCAAATACTTTAAAATGCCCCGCATGTGATGACAGCAATTTACACACGGCAATTTCTATCCCTATTTGCACGCATGAAATTTCAAATAGTTTTGAAGACCAATAGTATCGAGCATATTACCACGCAAAATCAATCCATCTAGTCCATCTTAATGTATTTCTTTTAATTACTAATGCAGTTAAATATTGGCTAATAGCGGTAAGTACTGAAAGGTAAGACCTTTCTTTGTCAAGTTATCCATTCTGGTTATGAAATTCCAGAGAACATAACTGTTTTTCGGGGCTAATGCTATTTACCCGCGTGTTTTGGCTCAGAAATTACGGCAATTTGGCTTCGAACTGGAATACTGAACAGGTCACCAGTGCCAGGTGTTTGCCCACGCAGGTCAAAAGAAAGATTCACTCCAGGTCGGAAAACGAGGCAATGAGTGGAGCCACCAAAATGAAACATACCAAGCTGGTCTCCCTTCTTAACATGATCTCCAGCCTTTACTGTAATCTCGTTGGTAGATACTTCTGCCATACCAATTGAGATGAAGGCCATCAAACCAATATCGGGATTATCTGCTTGGATATAGATAATACCTCGAGCAGCTACATGGGCAAGATAGGTTTGAGATTTTCCCATGGCTTTGGGACCATTTTTGATGTTGTAGTTTTGAGAATAATATGAACCATCAACTAACTCTGTCTTCAGGATTAAACCGGAAACAGGACTATGCCATCGATGATAATAAGTGGCGTACAGTATACCTTGGTACACTGTCCCACCGTAGAACTTCTCAGCCATTTCAGAGTTGAACATGTGGTCTAAACATTTTAATAATTTATAAGATCAATGACACCTAATTTTGTTGCTATTTAATATTTAAACAAATACATTTCATTTTTCGTGCGCGTGTACTATAATAGATTACAGACAACGTCATGCAATGGCATAAACGAGTGCAGTGACTTTTTGTTTTTCACACGCAATGACGTTTTCCGCGATCTATTTAATATAGATTTAGAAAACACGACGCGACAGTGAGTGAAAATGATGTGATACGACTGGCATCTACTTCGAGCTTTCATCATATTTGTATCTATTTTCCACTTGTCTGCTCCTTTCATGGGGTTCCATCATAAAGGAAATATAACACACTTTTTCCTTTTTGGCCGGTATAGCTTTTAATCAACACTCGTGAAATTTTAAAGAAACTCGAAATTGCGTGAAAACACTCAATTCCCCCTCACTATTTCTCATTTTTCACCATCAACACTTGATTTATATTTTTAATTTGGTATCTATCTAAAGTTTAACCACAGGGTAAACGTCATTAACGTACGATTCCCAAAACAGACAAATTTGGCTAACAATGTTTTTCCGTTGCCACCCAGTTCCCAACTTTGGATTATTCACAGGGTTGAATACCGTTGTTCTCGCTTGCGGAAGAGTACATTAGGACAAAAGTAACCAGGCATACGAGTGATGAATACGAGTTGTTCACTAGTGTCCATACTTCTAAATGCATAGTTACTTTTGTTCTCCGTTACGCTGCCGCATGCTAATATGATAGTAACTATATAGGCATGTAACTGATGTGATTGATCTTAAAATGTGAATTGGGTATAAACAAACGTTAGCCAAATTTGTCTATGCCTTTAAAAATTCCCTCACAACAATAATGCCATAATTTGCTGTTATAATTTTACAAAAATGTGAGAAAAAATAAACCGAACGATTTAAATTTAAAAAAATTGAAATATTTCTGCTAATTAAGCTAACTTGCCTATGGAATATCGTTGATTCTTGATCCAAAACAAATCATATTTCTTTACGTTATAAGCCAGTTTGAAAGGTGCAGATTCGCAGGCATTCGCGATAATACTGTCGTCATCAGGCGCCTCGACTGGCCGAATTCCATCACGATATTCTCTTACGAAGAAATCATCCCAAGATTTGAAACCATAGTGAGGTTGACTTGGATCACATTTGAATTCTTCAACGAAGTTAGGCATCGCCTCCATCGCATCTTTACCAAACCAACCTTTATGTGGATCATCATTCAAAACATGTGTAGATGCTGGAGTCGACAAAAACTTTCCCCAGTGATTTAAAATGTTCTTGAAATGTCGGTTCACCTTAAAAATAAAGGTCATCAAAACTTGCCACATGGTTGTTAAGATATATTTACTCTTAGATACTTGTGATCCGAACTTAGTGCATGTACACATAACAATGGTCTGAAAACAAAACGGGGTATGAAAGCTGTTGAAAAGAAGCAGCTTTCATGTCCAAGGAATACATTCGTGAGGTGCCTGTGTCACATTCTCCTGAAACCTCAACGTTGAAGTTGCTAATAAGAGTAGGAAACGCTTCAACCAGCAAAAGAAATTTTAAAACATATATTCCACAAAACACATTTTATTTGAAAAAACATCCTTCCTATTATAATAAATATCATAATAGTTAACTAAACAAAATGAAAATTAATGAAAAACATGCACAAAACAATTAAAAAAATAATGCCGATGACTTAATTCGTTCTTCAAAATTCAGAAAAGGAAACAAGAAAATGCAACGGGCATGGCAGTGCTAACTGTGTTTGGCAATTAGTGTAGGCAACTAACGAGTGATGTTTGGAAATTTTGCCAAAGTAGGCCAGCTGCCAATTATTTATTTTTACCATGAAAAAATATACACCTCTGTAGCGACTTTCAGCTTGCGTAAACAGGAACAGTCAGTATTTAGTGGTTATGCATGACGCAAGAACTAGTTCAGATTCGAAGGGGTTATGCCTTGCACGAATCATGTTTTATTCAGTTAGTTTTGTGCATTCGTGCAGAAGGCAATGTTTTAAAATTTCATAAATCCCTTCCCAAGATTTTTCAGTTGTTCAAGCAATTGGGACGTCTATGTTTGTGCACCAATAGACAAATTTGGCTAAAATGTCACGTGACTTGAATTGGGTGTTTACATCGCAAAATGTAATCAGAATGGCTACTTCATGCTATTGTTGTGCAAATCACGTAGGTTGCTGCTCCTGTTTGTTTCATAACCAGGCAATTGGTTGGTCAAAATCTTTACGAAATTTTCCAAAAATTACTTCAGTTACCTGTTCTGAGTGGCTCAAATTTGGAGGAAAAAAGAACGCAGGAGAAAAAGTTACAAATTCTTTCGAGAGGGCTATGTTTACGACATCTACACGGGTGTATCTGCGCCTGAACATTTTTATGCTAAAGTGCGCTGCTATCGGTCACTAAAGAAGATCGAAGAACCGCATTTTTCAACGATAATACTAAGGAAAAGTGATGAAAGAGCGTCAGTTTATAGAGCACACTGTTCATGCAAAGCCGGTAGCGATGGTCATTGTAATCACATATTTGCTCTTTTGTACCAGCTGAATGATTTCATGTGTTTAAATGTCATAGATATTCCAAGTGATTCTACGTGTGCAAGTCGTCCCCAAACTTGGCATATCCCACGTTCTACCTCCGTTTGTCCATTACCTGTAATGAGCACCCATTTTGCGCGTGCAGAAACTGACAAACGTGAGAGAAAACGAAACCCAGTAAGCTGTAAATTATATGATGCTAGAGGTCATGATAACAAGAAAGCATTGACAAACAAGCGCGTGATGGACGAAATTGAGTTCTTGAAAAACAAAAAAACGCCACCACCCTTTTCATATTTGTTATGTGACCAAGAACCAGGGCTGCTGGTCAACACAGTGTTTGGAAATGTACCCTTAGGTGCTTGCCTATCATATCAACTGCAAGACTTTGGGAGACCTAACACACGATTTTTTAAAAACTGCGGCGTTGAAAGAAATTGTGACACCGAAAATGCATCACCAAATAACATTCAATTTCCTGATATTCCAATTACTCAAAACAATATGGAAACATTTAACATAACAGAACTTAATATGCTGAATCAGTTGGGACTTTCCGATTTTTTTGCTCGTAATGTATTAATAGACATTGAAGAAGCACATAAATTAGAAAAACGAACAGTGTTACAGGGTGAATCTGAGGAATGGCTAAAACAGCACAAATATAGACTGACTGCCTCAAACTTTGGTAAAGTTTATTTCAGAAAACAATCGCCTTTAGAGTCTATGTTAAAGAGTATATTCACACCAAAAGATTTGTCCAATGTTAAATCAATTTCACATGGAAAACAAAAACAAAAAGTTGCCAGAGCTATCTATGCCAAAAAAATGCAGAAGGATGTACCAAAATTTACAATATTTGATGCTGGAATCTCGGTTCATCCTTCATTTCCCTATCTAGGGGTCACTCCAGATGGGAAGGTGCTTGACCCATCTTCTGCTCAGACATTTGGTCTGCTTGAAATAAAATGTCCGTTTTCAAAGCGAAATAAAACTTTGGAACAAGCAGTTGCGGATAAAGATTTTTTCATTACAAAAACTGCTGACAAGTTTTGCCTCAAGGAAACACACGCATATTATGTACAAGTACAAGGGCAACTATCTATTACACGATTAACTTGGTGTGATTTTTATGTGTTCTTATCCGAATCTAATGAAATGTGTGTTCATAGAATCAATTTCGATGGAAACTTTTGGACTGATAAACTGCAGCCTAAGCTAAAACAATTTTACCTAAATCATGGCTTAAAATTCATTGCAGGACAGACCTGAATGTCCAAATAAAACTTAAAGTTCTGTTTGGTATAGTTTTTTCTTGTATTGTCTTGTCACAGTCTTTAAATAGAATAACCTTGACATAATCATTGCAGAACTGGATTTTGAAAGTTTGAAAGAATACATGAAACTGTCCATAGTTGATTAATACTTCCAAGCATAGTTATCGGAATAACAGAATTGAATATACGATATCTTCGGATTTTTCCTATAGCTCGCTCAACATGAATCCTGTGCCTTGCTATAGTTTGTGTTTTGATTACATCATCTTCTGTAAATCCAATCTTATCCTTCAAGAAGGGTGGATTATTTAGCTTCAGGCCCAGCACATTCATATCCTCGTGAATAACAAATCCTTTGTCGGCCATTACTGAATCATTCTTCAAAATCTCCCCAATGATAACGTTTTTCCTAAGAATTTCTAAGAAACCTGATCGTTCCACAATTTGTTTGTCACTTATTGATCCCTCGTATAACTGGGAAACAAACATAACTCCCCCTTTTGGATCAACACCAATGAGACACTTCAGTGTAGTATGAGATTTGTACGTGCTATAACTTTCGCTATGTTTTTGCAAAGCACTGGGAACTTGAATTTTTAGTTTAGTAGCATCAATGATAATGACAATGTCAGGATATTTCTCTAAAAATTCAGAAGGTGCATTTTGTAAAATGACCTTTCTGTGAGGCCAAATTTTGATGCTTCCCAGCATGATATATAGGTAGTTAATCCAGGTTAATCTCATAGCCTATTGATTACTCGATGAACCGCCTCTTGTTTATCGCCTACAATATAAGCAGGAGAATAATGGCAAGTCTATACCTGTAGTATTAATCAGTTTAGAATTCATTGTTTGGTACGTGTTTGACCGTAGAACACCGTTTCGCATATATTTACCATACCACAACGCGTTTTTTACATTTTGTCTTAAAATAATTACATGGGGTTATGGTATGCCGAATTCTAAACAGAATGATTTTTTCCTGTTGAAATCTTTCACAAACCAACGCAAAGATATTGGGTGCTCTAAATTCAACGCATCATCATGCATTGCACACCCCTTTCATATTATTTTTTTAGAAAATGTATATGTGCGATTTAGCCCCTAAAATATGGCAACCAGACCTGATACACAAAGCTCAACAATGCATATCTTCTTGATGCCCAAAATGTATCTATGCTTGCATGAAAAGATATAGTACACTGTGAAAGTATAATACGAGCATAAGTTTAGTAGCATAAACAACGCTCGATAGCGTATTAAATTAGCAGAGGAATATCATAGTTTGTTCATACTTTTTTATCACTGCAAAACTCCTCACCTTTTCATTGCGGAACGCAGCAAAACCAGCAGGAGTGGCCATTGGCCATACCAGAATAGCTGAGATTGGAAGGCCGACCAAGTAAGAGTTCTTGTATTCAGGAGCTTTGTCCATGACACTGTTAATGGTAAAGATCATTTTTTGCCATGAACAAATAGTTACTGCTTCAGAAATATTTACCAGTTGTCTTTGTTGCCAGAACATTTCATGGAAGTACATGTTGACCTCTAAGAATGAGCAAAATATAATTATTTAGTAACAATATTTAAAGAATTTCATAGTGTAATACGTAAATCATATATTGTTGAGATTCAAATTAGCTTAATGCATAAACAGTCCGAAGTCTCCGGTGGGTAAAGAATAAGCCACGAGTGTCTCACAAAGAGTTAATTGTGAAAGCACTTGCGTTTAAAACGTTTGAACGCTCTGCCAAATGCTTCTTCTTGAAGGAACATTTTGATATGTAAAAGAGCGCCGAACTTTTTGCAATGCTAGTTGCTTCAATAAATACTTTCTTTGGTAGAAAGTCGCTGAAGAAAATTTCGCACAAATAAGAAGAACAACCAGAAGAATAAACGTCTTGCGGACATCCAGCGGGCGTTATAAATCGCCCATCATTTTTATTAGATCTTAAGTAAACAAATAAAATATACGTTTTTCTAATCATCTACCAATTCATCGATTTCATTGCGCAATTTATCGGCATTTAAATCAAAAGCGCAAGCCAGGAGAGTGAAGTTTGTACAAAAAATTTAAATTTACGCCCATAACGTCGTGATAAACACGTGTAAAGTGGCCGGAACTTCCCAATAGTGATGTATGCTATCTAAATAAATACATTTCGTAAAAAAAACTAGCGAAATTTGAACGTAATTGCTCTCAAATTTCACCTGCCATGTTTGTGTTGTTTTGTTTAGCAAATTTGCACTCCCGTTTTCTTACGGCAAATTTGATTACTTTTTCTGTTGTTACAGATTTTTGCACAGTTGTCAGAAGAGGTTGGACAGCTGCCACATATTTTCTCAGCGCTAGCTAGAGGAAAGTCGACTTGAAAATAGAAATCCGGCTAAGAATATTTAAATATTTTGCGTTTCGAGATAAAGTTACATTTGAATACCACTCAGAATGTTACGTTTCAACAAGAATTGAAGGACCCACAAACAAAAAACTGCGTAAGGAGAACATAGTTTGCTACTTAAATTTAGTTCTTTAAGTTGGTGCTATGCCGTCATGTGATTATTCAAATCCGTTTCGGGTGTCAATTTTCAAAAGCAAATAAATTATTTCAAATTTCCATGGTTTGATTTTGCTTACTTTTGGCCACACGCAAGATCAAACTCTTTTCGTTCGTTTAGCTATCGGAACCCATCGGAACTTTTCACCGTTTTCGAGATATTTGCTTTCCAAAGTTGCCTACCATTTTTCATACGGAAAGTTTTGTAGGTCTTAATTTTGGGCGGATTTCCCTAGTTTTTCTTGTATTTTAGCTAATATCATATTTACCCGGGTACAACATCACCATTAGTATGTATTAACGATAAATCTACTTCTATTTGCGTGAAAATGTGACATAAAGACAGGTGGAATTAGGCATATATTTTACTAATTTTAGTTAACTTTATACTGCAAGCGAAATTATCGTTAAAACTACAGTCACTCATTATTATTTAACCATGTTTTCCGGGTCTTCCTAGTGTTTTACGTGCTTTATGTAAATTATGCCTATAACTCTTAAATTTTACGGGTTTTTTTAAACTTTTAAATTATATTTTTTGTATGTTTCGAGATTTCCCACCAAAAATTGCTGCCTTTATAGCTTTTGAATTTTTCGTTTAAATTTTATGTTAAAATGTGTTTATGCATTTCATACGAGAGCAATTTTCTCGACAGGCGTTATTTCATCGACAAGAGCAAAATTAGTGTTGTTTTTTGTTAATTTTAAACCCATTTTAAACGGAAAATGAAGCAAGATTTCGAGAAGCCATATAGCTGCAGTGTTTATAGTTAAACCAGTGTTTAAATTTTTGCTCATTTCATGGCCTCTTATGTTTTTATATCGCGCTCCAATGCCTATGAAAACTTCTTTTGTTATTTTCTTGACAAATATGTCGGTTATGAGATGTGTTTTGTGATGTTGTTTAATGCTCACGAGATGCAAAGATTCTGCCGTCTCGATAAAGTTGCAATAAGTAAACAAAACGTCTCACGCGAAGATTGCTAGATTGAAATTGTTAGAGCTTTTGATATTTGGTCATTTTTTTCCAATTTCCTTTACGTATACAATTTGTATATTGGCTAGGAGTGTATACTAAAACAATTAGACAACTCGGCCTCGTTGTCTCTGAACAGATCTTGCTCACATCTTCTGTATACTGTGGATATTTCTTTCGTCATATTACAAAACCACTTGTGGATTTACCCATCGAAGGCGTCGGTGTTCTTTTCCACCACGAAGCGCGAAATGTAGAACAAATAGATACATCAACGTCTTTACTAGCTGCTTTCCAACCTCTTCGCCAAGTATTTTACTTTCCCACATCTGATTTTCCTCATCCATTGTAATGACTTCAGCTCTTTTACGGATCAATCCAATTCCGGCCGCAGAGCGTTCTTTCATAACAGCATAAAGCGATCCACGTAGCTTATGAAACAAGTCATCATTGAGAAAAATGGAAATTTTGCCACACTGCATTTTAAGATACCTTTGAATTCCACAAACTAAACCATGTAGAGAATTTGTAGGGTATTCTTAACCGTCCTGCTTCTTTACTTCGAATAGAAAGTGTGGCATTGACTTGTTTAATTCGTCTGTAGACATATCGGGTTTTAAACGAACGAACTGACTCATCATTACGAGCTATTTTTCCCCCGTTCGAACGACATGTTTCAAATGCTCTCACTGCCCACTCATCTTTGTATCGCTTTGCCGCAGGAACACATTGCCGAGCACGTTCTTGTATATTTGACTCGCATAACGAGCGATCCAAACGAGAGTCAATATTCCATTCTCCTGTCGATAATGTATCATTATCAGTACTTTCTCTTGATATAAAACTATTCTGAGTAATAAACAAATCTTCGAATTCGTCGCTCTCCGTCGTGTTCCCTTAATCAGGGCGCTGGTCTTGACTACACGATCTCATGCAACTAAGCAAAGTGATATAAAAGCACGTAGTCATTACAAATTCAAATTAACAACTATTATGATAACTTTAGCGAGCATTGTGACGTATTTTCCGGGCTAAAATAAACAAATCAGCGGGCTAAAATACATTTTAGCCCGCTGGCGTAATAGCCAATGGCAATGTATAAAATAGTCGGAAGCCATTTAAGTGTAGTTGATTTTTGAAAAAACAAAGTTAGTTAAACGTTAAAAGGCCTTTATTAAAGTTATTATAATAGTAATAGAGTTGATGTTCTCGGGCATAAATATGTCTTTGGCCCTCCTCAGAGCTCATTTTAACCCTCGCTACGCTCGGGCTAAAATGATTCTGAGTCGGGCCAAAATTATATTTATGCCCGCGAACGTCAACTCTATTGTTATATTAACCGTTACCTATTGTCATGCGTAAAGTGTTCTCTTGAGAAATAATACTTACTTCACATCACATATAAAACACAATACCCTCATTACTTCATATACTAGAAATACATGCATGCAGCAACCCCTCGCCACTAACTAAGAGCATGCAACTGTATGTTTGGAATTACATGAAGTACTTACTAGGTTGTCATGCATTTGTCATCGGTATGTCATTACGCTTAATGTAAGCTTAAATTTGGTATTAAATACGACCTATTAATTACATTAGACGTTTTGAAATATTTATGAAACTAAATTTTTAACACAAACTTTGAGTTTGAAAAAAACCCGTTTTAAGCCAATTTTGTATCTTCGCTTATATTCTTTTAGATGCAAAGTTCGTCACTATTTTCAAATACAGTAATACAGTCTTGCATTTACAAAACATAAACTTAATCTGGAATTTAAACAGTGAATAGACTGGAGGAGTACGGCTACGTGGCCTTCATAAATCATAAAAACGCAAGTATAAATACGCATTATCAACAAACTTGCCTTGTGTTTCACGCCATAGTCAATTCTTGGCGCTTCTCTGTATTTTCCCAGAATTAGTCTCTCTTCAAGAGTCTTGTCGCTGTCGTTTTCGTCTCAGTTGTTCTTGCCTTTTCGGATGCCTTATAAGTATTTGCTTCTCCTGATAGTCCGCCATGTTCTTGAGATCATAAATGACCACCCTTCGTTGGCTGTGAAAGTTGCCAAATCTTTTTGCAAAAATACAAAATACTGTAGTGCAAAAAGCAACTTTAGATATTTGCTGTCAGTTGAATTCGTGATTAATCAATCAACAATAAATTTTAAATCTGGCCAATCAGTGTTAGCCATTCATGATAGTCTGCCATATTGTTAAGATCAGTGAGGATGACGCCATGATCAACACCAGCAACGACTTTGAACTTCGCTAGTGCGAAATTAGTAACCCTCGCTCCGGCCTTACACCCGGAAGCTCGGGGACAACAACCATTTGCATTTAACTGTTAAATGCTCCCCATGAACATTGTCATGTGAATATTTGGTAGTATATCCATATAGATTTACGTCCAGGCATTTAAATTATTCAAAACCGACGAAAAATAAAAGAATATGGTCTCATGAGCATATAAACAAGTTGAATGTATACAGTTGAACAATATATGTATACAACCGTATATAGTGAATGTATAGATAGCTACAGTTGAACAAAACCTCTCCCTAGGCGTTTCACCTATACATAAATGTTTGGTTTGTTGTGTGTATTCAAATATAAAATCTTTAAATTCATATCATTGTTTGAAATTAGTAAATATATATTTACGTACAAAACATCAAATCTTTATGGCCTACCCAAGATTCACAAATCAACCAGTATTACAACAGCCATCAAAGAACAAAACGCAGACTACATAAAACTACCACTACCTCCAAACCTTAAATTCAGACCCATAGTGGCCGGACCTGCATCACCCACACATCCACTCTGCAATTTCGTTGATATAATATTGAAACCTCTGTGCAAGCACGTACCAAGTTATATAAGGGACGACTTTGATTTCCTGAAACCAAATACCACACAAAGTAACCGAGGATACCATATATTTGGTTTCATTCGACGTGATAAGTCTGTACACCAGCACTCCTCACGAACTGGGATTAAAAGCAATAGAACACTTTTTGGATAATTTCCTCACATTCTACAGTGATACTTCTCGAAAAAATTCATATTGAAAGCTATTTCTATTGTATTCAAAGAAAACACATTTAAATTTGATGGAAAGAATTATAAGCAAGTACAGGGAACAGCTGTGGGAACAAAAATTGCACCAATATACGCCACCCTCGAAATGGGCTTCCTAGAAAAACAGTTGTACCAAAGAATTGAGGAGAAATACGGAGAAGCAACCAAAACGGAATTTATTAAGAACTTGAAAAGATTCTTGGACGACTGTTTTATATTCTGGCAAAAATCACGAGCAGAACTGGAAATATTGTTCAACATGCTCAACAACATCAACGCAAAAATTCAATTCACAATGGAATTCAACTCCGAAAAACTCCCATTTTTGGACATACAGATCTGTAAAGAGAACACAGAAATGCATAGTTATTACAAAGGAACAGACAGTCACCAATATCTAGACTTTTTTCATGCCATCCAAGACGTGTTAAACAGAATAATTATACTGCATGCATTAACAAGAACAATATGCACCATTGTAACAAAAGACGACATCAGAAACATTCGACTGGGAGAACTAGAAACCTTTCTAACCAACCAAAACTAACCAAGGAAACTTATTAATAATGGAATCGAGAGAGCAAAAAAACTAACGATTGAGGAGCTACGTAATCCAAAGAAAAAATCAGACAACAACAACAAACTCTCCCATTGGTCATTACCCACAACCCCAATAACCCACAAATCGTAAATATGGTTAGACAGAGCATGAACTTCTTGCGACACTCAAAGAAAATGGAGTCAACACTCAAAAATACCGATCTCATTGTAAGCAGAAGACAACCAAAAAAACTTAAAACAAATTTTAACGAAAGCAGAATTTTCACAGCGTGATCAAGAGGGAAGTAACAAAGTGCAATTAACCTAGATGCGGGACATGTAACATCATCATAACAGGTGATTCCCTAATCCTGAAAGGCAATAAAACGTGGACTATACACTCCCTAATATCATATTTGAGCAGGACGTGATTTATATTATCATTTGTTCAAAATGTCAAGATCGATTACTATATTGGTCAAACTCAAAATCTACGAAATCGTTACTCTACACAAGGAGCAGATAAAACACGAACAGTACAGACATCTACCGGTAAGCAAACACCTCCACAGATGCAACAACGGGATGTTCAGAATAATGCCAATTTACCAATGTTCGAACAATAATAGAATTGAAAGGGAATCGAAAGAAAGTAACATTGTATCAATCCTCAAACCAAAGCTTAATGCATGTAAAAGCACTTATGCGGGTTTTTTACTTCCTGTATAGTCGGAACATGAAATCGAGGCTTGGTGGTGGCGGCGCGAAATTAAAAAATGAAAACCTGTCAACCACTACAGTCTGTAAATAACTCAAGCGTTGTAAATAAGACTCTCAAGCTTTTCCCAAACGATATTGAAGGAGCTGGAATAATCGTTGACCTTCTAAAACAGAAAAAAGTAAGTAAAGAAAAGTTAGTAAGATGGTTAAAATGCAGGAAAGGTGCTTGAACAAGTGGTTCAAAAACAGTGTTATTGAAAAGGTTAGTAAAATAAACGAGAAAATTTGTGTGTTTTTAAGACGTTGTGAGCTGTTTTCTTTCATTATAATCGCAGGCTAAGAATATTTAATTCAATATTACTTAGAGTGATGTGTTACATAGAGAATGGCTGGAATAAGGACCTGATAGATGCAGATAAAGGAAAAAATATTGACCGAAAAGAAAAACTACTGCGATCATCAAATTGGTTTCCGGACGGCTCGGAAAACTGGACAAATCTAACTACAAAGGAGAAAAGTCTACTGAATTTCTCGCTAAGCAATGTCACAAACTACTTTATTAACAAACAACTTATGGATGGATTACCAGCGAATGATTTTAAAAACATCAATCAAAAATCGAATGGATTATCCAAAGCAGAGCATATTCAATATGTTAAACTACTACGGAAAGATTTGTGCAAAGTGTACATCAAATATGCATGCCTACCGGAAGGACGGTGAAATTGACTTTGCAAGATGTGGTTGCCCGCAGGTTCCTCACGGAAGTTGCAAACACATAGCAGCTCTGTGCTATTGCTTGGTAGAGTATGTGACTGTTGGCGTCAGTAAGAAATCATGAAACATGTACAGCAAAATTGCAAACTTGGAATCAGCCTCAAAGCAAGAAACTACCTGGGGTGTTAGTACGCGACATGAACTTTCAAAAGCCAAAACAAAAAAAGGGTTGTAATAAAAGCAGTAAATGCAGAGCACCTAGAGATGTAAAATCTGCTTTTGAACATATAAGTACCCCAAGTAAATACCAGAGAAGTTCTTCAGGGGCCAATGATGCACCGAGATCATTTTGTGGAAAATATAAATTAAATTTATGTGTTCTTCAATGCTTGAGCGATAATACTGGTGGTAATGAAAATTCCACAGAGAAGGAAACAGTAAATAATAGTAATAAAGTCATAAACAGTAATAATTAAAGTCATAATATAATTGTACATCATGTAAATAGCAACCCAAATTCTAAATCAAATAATGTGAATAGTAAGGTAAAAGACAGTATAAATAGTAATACTAATACCACAATGAGTAATGGAATTATGAATGATGTAATTAACAATGCAACCACTGATATATTAATGAGTAATGAATTAGAGACACCAACAAAGAAGTCTCCACAGAATCAAACACAAACATCAATACAGTCAGTTCCAAGATGCTTAATGATGCCAGATAATGAAAGTAGTTTCTCCATCAAGCGATATCAGGTGACAGACAACAAAACTTTAACCTTACTCAAGTTTAAAGAAACAGCAAAAGACTACAAACCTAAACTTGATCACAATTCGGAAACGTTCTATTCCAGCAAAGTAGAAGTAAACTGCCAACAAGCATTTCAAATGGAGTCTTCAACAAGGGAACAGGGCAACAATTCTTTATGGCATTCCGCTAGATCTGTTCGACTGACTTCATCACAATTTGGGGATGTTATTTCCCGGAAAAAAGCAGACGTCACAAAATTAGTTGAGACTATGTTAAATCAAAAAGATATAAGTCATATACCAGCAGTAAAAGCAGGCAGGGAAATGGAGCACACAGTTGCAAACTATTATAAAATATACAAGAAGAGAAATGAATGTCTTTGGACTGAAATATACTGTTCAGGATTAGTTCTCAACCCAGATTATCCATGGCTAGGTACCTCACCTGATAGGATTGTGTATGATCCTACATCAAATCCATGCATTGGTGGGTTAGAATGTAAATTCATTTCTTCAGCTAAAGGACTTTCCCCCATGAAGGCTTATCATGCAAAGAAACAAAACAAAAAAGCATTTTGCCTTAATGTAGAAGGATACCTTTCACTGAAGACAACTCACAAATATTACTATCAAATCAAAGGACAATGTGCCATAGCGAACTTTGCCTGGGTTGACTTAGCAATCATGACTGATCCACTATTAGATGACAATGGATTTTTTACTCAGAGGATCTATTTTGACAAACGCAGATGAGAATCAGAATTGCTGCCAAAACTGACTAATTTTTACTTTGTTCATTTGCTTCCGAAAATGTTGGGTATAAGCTAAAAATATGAACACAAATATTATAATCATTATACACAGGACAAAAGCTTAGCTAATAATTGAGCCAGTAAATCTAATATCTACATGGCTGTGTTGCTAATGTTAATTAGTGGGATTAATTGGTAAAAGTTGTTAACATTGAGCTATTCCATTCAATATACCCCCACCTGTAATGAGTATTTTCTTGATATCCAAGGGAAGAGAGAAATCCCACCTTGGGCGTAACTATGTGAAAATTCATCCAAGGGGGTAAAAATATAATTTTATTGAAATTGATTCAAAATTTATCCCTTAATAGGAGGTGCATTAATACGAAATGAACTGGCCCATTATGACATGAGAGGTGGTTGAAAGTTTGCTAACATAGCACAAACAAAAAAAAAATGGTCAATTAATTTGTTCTGACACATTGAAACAGGGCTGAAGTCCAAAATATGATAATTCTTTATCCTCTCAATGGCTCACTTTACATGAATTCGAACAGTGGCAATTCACCTAGTTTGCACTCGTCTTCACTCAACTGTGGTTCATTCAAAGATGGTGGAATATTTACCCTAACTCCTTTTTGTTCAAATAAATCCTGAATAGTAAACCCACGATCAGCCATGAGTACATTCTTCCTTTCCCAATCTTTCTCAAAAATACGACACTTTATTGTTAGCTCTCGGTCAGAAATCGATCTCCCATGCAAATCTAAAATAAATGTCAATGAGCCAGAAGGATCAATGCCGACCAAAAGTAGAAAATGTAGCTTGTTGCGCTGTGGCATTTGATGGTTTTTCAATATATATTTCAGTTGAAAGAATGATGCATCTGAGTTCTAGGTAGAGGTTTCCAACATGTTCAGGCATATACTCGTTGCATTGCTGACGAGATGGCCATGATATATCAAGCTCCTTAAATTTGGCATACATGAAGGAAATCAATGTTGTAATGATTCTGGAGACAATACTTTGATGCAGCTGAAATCTAACAGCAATGTCCTGCTCAAGTAGACCAACCTTAAGTCTTGTAAGTAAGAGAAGGAATTCATTGACAGGTGACAGCGTTCTGGAAGGTCCTTTCTTTGACCCAGTCACTTGTCCTTCTTGTTCGTAGTCACTGATTCCTTTGTATCGAAGGCAAGATACCGATTCACTAAAAATTCAAAGCATGCCTGAAATTGCATGTACGAAAATCCGGTATAGAACTTGAAGAGTTTATCGTCCTTAGCGAGATTTTCTACGCAAAGTTTCTTGGCTTCACCATCGGCCAAAAGTTGTTTGAGGTTTTCTTGGGTGTTCTGTAATTCCGCTTCCAATGTGTCTTTCCGCTGTTGCAACACATCTTCGTTGAGGAAAGAAACTGTCTCCTCGTTCTCCGAGGGAAAGGAACCATCTCACCTTCGTCATAGTCAAAAGACAAAATTTAGACAAAATTTCACCTGTGTTGACAGTGTTGGTGTTGAATGTGTTAATCTTTTCTGTGAGAGGAAGTCGCTGTTTAGGGGGAGTACGTTCTTTAGCTGTTTTGGTGAACGAAGGATGGCGTTTTTTCTAAGCATTTTCCTTCCAATGTAGGAGGTTAAGAAGCAGAAGGCTCAAAATTAAATGCTCGCTGCAAATTCTCACATGCTCGTTCACTGGTGTATGTGTCCTTCCAATGTTGATAATCCATTTTGCAAGAACCTTCTTGTTTTTCAATGCCAGCCGATGAAATGAAATATCTGACGATTTACTCGATGTATTAGGACATCCAAACAATATACAATTTTGAGGAATTGCGACAGTGACTGTTATACTCCTGGAACGTTAAACTGTTCTCAAAATAACTTTAAAAAGTGCGGATATTTTCAGACTAAAATGTTCGAAGCGTTTGTTTACAATTTCGTGCCGCTCGCCACCAAGCCTCGATTTCATGTTCAGACTGTGCCGGAAGTAAAAAACCCGCATACGTGCTATATTTGAGATATTTCATGAAATATTTCCGTAAACAACATCATTATGAATATAAAAGATACAATCACGCTCGTAAACCTCATATAGCACCTGAAGAGCTTTTAGCGGATTACATCATACGATGAACCAGTGCATGTTATTTTGATAAACTTTGCCAGTAATGCGATTGATGCAGATAATGATATATGGGTGGATGTAAACAGGGATGATATATGGTGCATATGTTTGGGTTTCTACAAGACAGCATTGAAGCATCCAGAGAGACTTGCAAAAAACCCCTGTGTTAAGTTTGTTGGCTCAGGAGAGATGGGGATTGATGTTGGAGCATTGAGAAATGAGTTTTTTTCGTTGTGTTTGGACGAAGCTATCAATAGGTTGTTTGAAGGCGATGTAGCGTTAATTCCAAGAAGGGGAATCGGGAGCAAAGGTATTCAGTTTGAGGTAGTTGGAGCAATGATTGCTCACTCTGTATTACAAGGGGGGCCAGGTTTTCCTTTTCTTGCAGAGTGGGTTGTTGGTTACTTGCTTGGTGAAGATCCTTCAAATTTAATTATTTCCAAGGAATACAGTATATTTCTCAGAGTGAAGTGACCTCTACCCTCCTGGAGTTGATAGAGGAGCTGGATAAGGTTCAAACTCCAGAGGCACTGAATTATGTTCTTGAAGTTCATGTGAAACATAATTCATTCTGGGAAGTAATCAATGCATCTGAGTGGTCTAGCACTGAAGTAATAACCATTGAAAATAAGGGCTATTTAGTTAACGAGTTGATTTTCAATGGATTGGTCAGGCGAAGGAAAGATCAACTGGATTCGCTCAGCAGAGGGCTGCAAATGTTGGGCTTTTTGTCTGTGTTGAAAAGGCATCGCAAAGTTGCTGATCATGTCCTTTCTTATCACGCGCTAGAAATTAATGCAGAACAGTTTGTTTCCTTTGTCAAGAGCAACCCAAGTTCTCATGCATAGAGGCAAGCCTATCAATGGTTTCTCGACTACATTACATGGGCAGATGGCGTGAAGAATGAGGATTTCCCTAAAGGTAAACTCAGTACATTGCTAAAGTTTACAGCCGGTCTGTGGCATATTCCTCCAATAGAAAGCAAGATGAAAATATCAGTTAGGTTCCTTGAGGATGATGATGAACAAAAGTTACCCAAGGCTGTCTCTTCTTCTAATATCCTCCATCTTCCCACAGTCCATTCGTCGAGAAATGCTTTCAACAATAACATGAATGTCGCATTAAAGTATGGACATGCAGGTTTCACAGAATATTGAGATAGCACTCACATGACTATAAAATGTTGGCAAGAAGAAAGATAAGAGGACTATGTGTAATTTAGTAAAACAACAATTTTGCCGTTAAATTTTAACAAAATATTTCAGTTTTAACAAAGTATTTCAGTTTCTTCAGTATGAGAACTAGATTTAACAGTTAATTAACATTATGTTTTATGTTATTGTTTAGTAACTGCAGTTGATGTTGGTAGCACAGGTATATTTGCATTACCTGTACTTATGGGCCAATAACATAGACTCGGCTAGCATGCTTTACCGACTTGCCTGGCTAAGTGAGACAACTTCTGGACCGGGCTAGCCAGTGCCGACTAGGGCTGAAGTAAACTCCTTAATTAAGCCTCATTTAGATTTAAAATGTTCAGCAGTTTTATATGTATATACTGCATTTCAGGGCTTCCTTATGTACAAGTAGCTCTTTGCAGATACAATATTGTAAAATGCAGTTGTTTCACTAGCTTTTACTGAAACATATATGTACAAACAACATTTCAATGATAATCTGAGTTTCTTTCAAATTATTTGCTTACATTTTTAACATAAAAATTGTGTGCATGCTGCATTGGTATTTTTCAGATGGGATGAAACAATTACCGGCCTAGCCTGCTTGCAACAAATGAGTCATCAGCAAATAAAGCTTGTTTGGCTGCCATGTATAATCTAAACTCAAAATTTATGTAAGATTATTATATGCCAGACCCGGTGAAGCTGGCTTGCCAGGTCTATGTGATTACATGCCCCTTAAAACTTACATTTATTGTATCATCACTTTTAGCAGGTATTTAATCTGTAGAAGATACACTTTTTTATGCAGATAGATAAAGTCATTGCCATCTTTTAAAAATCCTGTAAATCAACTACATTTACAGAATTGGTTTCAATTTGTTATTATGAATGTTCTATAAACACTTTACAACCTAATGCTTGACAGTATTTCTATGAAATATGTATGTTTTGTCTACTTGTCATTCTGTAACTTACTCGAGTTTTACTGTGCGAAGTTGACATTTCTAAGGAGGCCTTTTACTCTTGAAAACCAAGTTTACAGTGGTTTAATTATTTAAAGCATCTGCCATCTCACCATTATTGACTAGTGCAATTTCTTTGCTGATATTTTAAATCCGCTTGGTGACTTGTAATGCTGCTTGAAAGAAATGGTTTGTTAATAAAACCCAGTGGTGCACTTATTAATTTACTGCAAGGATGCTTTCCGTTAGAATGCTAGTTGCAGTCTAATTAGAACACAGTGAGGGTACGTTTAATTTATAAGCAACTAGTCATCCTCACAGTAAATTAGTAAGAGCATTAACAGTTTGTTGATACAAGTCAATTCCTTCATTGTTGTCATCTAACAAGGGGTCAATTGTCTGTTCCAATTGTGATTGTTGGTTTTCATTTAAGTGGATAGGTGACTCAGGAATAACCACATCATTATCTGTCTCCACATCTGGATATGGAGCCTCTTCATCAATTCTATAGTCGTCCCAAGTATTCAGTAGGGATTCTTCTGCTGATTGGGGATCAATATAAAATAAACGAGTCATTCCATAATGCCAAAGCTGATGAGGCGATCTATTATTGGCAGTAGAAATTGGGTGGTGTGCCCAATCTCTTGCCATCTCACGGAGAGCTCTGTTTATTCGTGGTAGATAAATGTAGTGAAGACTGAATAAGTGAAGCTCATTTAATGGATCTAACAAGTGACTATCCTCCAAAAAATAGAAAATGTTTTGAAAGTGTCGAACCACAACTCTTTTGACTTCCCCCCAAAGGCGCTCAATACGTTGGTTGTGTACTGATGTGCCTGTTATCATGCTACCTCGGTTTATACCTTTGACATAAAGCATATACCGAGCGACATCCACATTTTCTGTGCCAAAATCAGATCGGACTCTTGACGGTTGACCATGGGCAGCAATAGCAGCTTCAAATAATTCGAGAACCGTCTTTGCTTTATTGTTCGTACTGCATCGCAGAAAAACGATCAACCTGCTATATCCGTCTATTCCCCCATGAATGACAAATCTCCATCTAATTAATTTATGATGGCCATCAATGTGCCTACATCAGTGTGTAGAGAAAGATGTATAAGACAAGGCATTCACTCTTGGGAGTATCATGTGGGGGGTGGCCTTTGTAGCTACAAGGTTTGATCTGCAAGGTTATATAGATATGATATTTTAGATTTAAAAATAAAATAAATTGGAATTTTGGTCATGCAGTATATTTTGTGCTGTGCAATTTTTGTCTGCAACCATAATAGAGATTACATTCAGCACATTCATGTCATTTGTACAGTACTATGTCTTTAATTGAAAAGAAAATTGCCCTCCACTAGTTAAAATATGCAAATCCGTCACTTACCAAAGAGAGTTAGGTGCACGTACACTGTACCAGGGGCGGACTGGGCCGTCGGGCATTCGGGCGCGAACCGAGGCCCGGAGAACTTTGGGGGCCCGGAATTCACAAGATTTCAAATAACAACAAACTATTTATCTAAACATTCACCCGACGGTCTGCATATGCGCAATCACATTTCTAAATCAGTGAAATTACAAAAAGTGTCCCACTTCCGTGGGACATGACAAGCAGATTTTGCCCAAATTTGCTAGCATTCACTGCAATTGTGACTGTCCCCAGTGTCCTGTCTTGTCCACTCACCCCAATATATAATCGAAGCCTTTACGAGAAGAAAACGTGGCATGGCAAATTGTCCTGCTGTAAAATTTGCACAATACTTTCTTAAAAACTTAAATCCCTTCGCTTTCCTTGCCATAGTACTGTGCTTCTCTTGTCTTTTTGTAATTTGCGATTTCGTACAAATAAAACTTGTTCGCCATTTTGAATCAATAACGTGGAATACTTGGTGTAAGCTGAAGTCACTGGATATTTTTTGCGGAATAACCGCTGGTTTGCGTATAGGCGAACTAGCAATTTCGCATTCAAAAATGCCAGGCGTGTATAAATATTCACAACGTCAACATTAGGTTGTCAACAAACCAAGGAACTGATGAAAATTTAAAAGTGACCTGAAATCGAAAGTAGCGAAATAAATGTTGAAAATTTCCTAAGGACTGCTGTGCCAATGCAGTAGTTTTCTGCAATATTTGTAACGCTAATCACCGGTAAGTATATTGAAATATTTGACGGCTACAGCTTTAGAAAATATAGCATATAGCAAAAATTTCTCCTGCGGCGAATGTCATTTTGCACAAATATTAACAATAATATGTGCTCTTCTAGTTGATTTAATCGCTTAACAAGTAAAATACCCAAGTTTGTCCTAGGGACTATATGTTACTATAATCATAGAATAAAATGATTATTCATGTACTATACCATAGGCATAGTATAAAAAAGTTTATATTTGTTACATGCTTGACGATGTTTGCTTCATATAACTATAAACTATAGTGTATAGACGTGTCATTTTTTCGATCAAACACGCATATTCTATCATTCCATTGCGCCTTATAGTGATATGTATATTGCATATAGATTGATGGATAAATCTAAACAGTGACACTTATCTATCACACACTACTCGAGTTCCACGCTTCTGAAATAAATGACCTTTAATACAGAATGGAAGGTGAAAAATGTAATACCAGCGGATCTACGTATAAACACAAAAGTGGCGCACAAAAACGAAAGAATAAGCAGCGACAACTTCAATTAGTACAGTCATTAAAAAAAATCGATGCCTTTTTAACCCCGTCTGACTCATGTATGGCAGGAGCTACTACATCTCAAACCAGCCCTGCGCCAGACAAGCCTGATCGTCAAGATGATGATTGTGGCGCATTTTCAAAGCCAAGCTCAACTGAATCTTGTGATGATATAGTCGAACTCTCCGCCCACTCCGCTCGCGAAAAACCAAACAAAATACCAAGACTGGATAATGACGCTAATGCTCCAACGTTACGTCAATTTGAATGTGATGATCCTGATCACCTCGACATAGCCACGAACAGTGCAATTCAACAAGAGAAATTCTCAGATTCCTCAGAAGATGTAACTCCTTCAGTCAGTGATCTCTTTAAGAAAACAAGTCTGGTCTCAGAAGAAATGTTTTGGGCCTTTCATCCTCATCAACCAACCAATAATGTTCCATTCAACACAGAAGCAACTTACTATCGTAAAGACACACAAGGAACGAAAGTTCGTAGAATATGGGTCACATATAACGAAGAGAAGATGGCAATTCATTGTTCATTTTGTCTGATGTTTGCTCCAGAAAGGTGTCGTCAAGGCACATTGATTGATGGCTGCTCTGACTGGAAACATATAACGACAAGATTAGCGGAACACGAAAAGTCTCACTGCCACCGCAGTTCAAGTGAGGCATACTTTGTCACCAAAAAAGGAAAGTCCATCAACCACCTATCAAACTCAGCCAGAAGAGAAGATGTCCTCGAAAGACGTGCTGTCGTTGGCTGCGTTATCAGCGTTATATTCTTTATAGCATTTCAGACTCTGCCCTTTCGAAGTAAACATTCAGAATCTGTAGCAACCGCTTTTGATGATAGTGCAGCTGTTGTGAACCATGGTAATTTTCTAGAGACTGTGAAACTCATTGCTGAGTTCTATCCAACCCTGCAGGCCCATTTAAATAAAGTAGTCAAATTGGCAAAGAAACGTGATCCTAAAAGGAAAGGTCGGGGTAATTTTGTAACTTTTCTCAGCAAAACAAGTGTTGTAAAAATTCTCAAATTGATCGCAGAGATGTTAAATGAGAAAATTGCCAAATATGTAAATGACGCTGGCTTATTTTCTGTGCAAATGGATTCTACTACCGATATTTCCACTCACGATCAGTGTGCTGTTGTTGTAAGGTATGTGCAAGAGGGCAAAGCGAGAGAAAGGCTGTTGCGTCTTGTAAATGTGTCCGACTCAAGCGCCCAAAGTCTACACAATTTACTCGAGAAGTCTTTGGAGGAAGTAGTCTACACAATTTACTCGAGAAGTCTTTGGAGTTAAACTAGATATGTGCGTTGGGGACTCATTTGATGGAGCAGCCAATATGAGTGGCGTCTACAATGGCTTACAAGCTCTACTTAAACAAGTCCGTCCTAGCCATGTCCATACTTGATGTTATGCTCACGTCCTCAATTTGGTCATTGGTGATGCATCCACTGTTTCCTCCCAAGCTGTAAGTCTGTTTGGGCTGCTGAATCGAATGGCAAATTTCTTTAAAGAATCATACAAGAATATGAATGTGTGGGAAAAGCAGATGGAAAATAATACCGGCCATGGAAAGCTTCAAAAATTAGCGAGATTTTGCCAAACCAGGTGGTCCAGCCGAGCGAGAGCCTTAAGAAATTGTTTGGCAGTTTTAATGACAACACAAAAGAACTATTCTCAGATCTGTTGATGGTTCTACAACACGTCAATCAAACACCGAATTTCAAAGGTACTATTCGATACGAAGCCAAGTGCCTGCGGGAAAATCTTTCAAAGTTTGAAACTGTGTTAGTGGCATTTATATACATTGGAATCTTTGATATAACCACCCCAGTGTCGGACTATCTGCAGACACCTGGATTGGATCTACTTCAAGCATGGAGAATGATTAACGAAGCAAGGGGCAAACTGAGCAAGGTCGCTAGAGATTTTGCTGCTATCTACCAGCTTTCAACAACGTTTATCAATGGAGTTAATGATAAATTATCCGAAGAAGGCATTCATTTGACAACCGGCCTACCAGAAATTCGCGCAAATCGAAGAGCACCTGAGGTTCAAAGTGCTGAAAAGAATTTTGAGATAAATTGTCATAATGTTATCCTGGATACAGTGGTCCTCACCATCAGCAACCAATTCTCTCAGCATCAAAAACTATATACGGAGATTGCGTGCTTTGATCCTAACAGGTTAGAGGAAGTAAAAACACAGCCAGAGATCATAAATCTGACCACGATAGCTGAAGCTTTGCCTGAAGTAGACACGATCTCTCTAAAAGAAGAGCTCTTATCCTTTGCTTCAAACTACCATCAACTGAAACAAGGCCTGTTTCCGAGTAATGATGACAATCTCAGCGACTTGCCAGACTATAGTGATGAAGAGGAAGATGGCGAAAGTCTATCAAAAGTAATGGTGAAAGAAGCTGCTTGCAAAAACTGTCTTTCGTGTGCATTTCGCTTGTTATCACAGTACCAATTATGCTCCACAGCTTACGAGAATCTGTTTCTAGCTTACAAATATTTAGTAACATTAAGCGTCACACAGTGCTCGTGTGAAAGGTCATTCTCGAAATTGAAACTAGTCAAGACAAGGCTAAGATCGTCGCTCACCCAGGAAAACCTTGAATCCCTAATGATCATGATCATCGCTATTGAAAAGGATCTTGCGCTGGAGCTGAAGAACAACAAAGAAAAGATTATTGACAAATTTGCATTGAGTTCAAAAAAACTGAGCTCTTTACTTTTACTATAAACGTTCGAAAACTGATGATCAAATAACAATTTTATTTATATTAGCTGTTTAATGTATAATTGTTCATATTAAAGGAACTTTTTTATGTTATGGACGTTCCGCATGCTCGCGTTACAACTTGTCTTTCATGTCATTTATTTTAATAGAGTTTATGTATTATTTTAAACATATATTTATATAGTATATATCTGTACACTTGTGCAAGGGCCCGGATTTTATTCCTGACCGAGGCCCGAAAATTGCCAGTCCGCCCCTGCACTGTACTGCCGTCTCACAATGCTTACTGTTCTTCGTAATGCTCTACTTACGGGGTCCAGTGTGTTTATAGCATCCCTTAGACGATGACGTTGCACATGTATCCCTCTGGATCTACATGCTCCCAAAACGTAACTTTCTCCAGCATTTGGAAGAATGTTCAAGATTTCTCGAATGACTGTACATAATTGATCATGAGATATATCTGAATATGTGCTACGAGGACCGGTTCTGCTTGAAGTTGTCATGCCTGTTTCTCTTCTTCTTCGCTGAATTGTCCTCTCACTAGAGCCAAGAAGTGCAGCAACTTCTTTCCAAGACATATGTATGCTATACAAACGTTCCAATTCTTCTCTAGTAATCGACTCTCTAGGTCTATCGATCGTACCCTCCTTGTGAAGATCATTTGCAGCTGAGGCATCGTAATCGTAATTTAATTCATCCATATAATCACCATCTGCTGAAAGAATACCTTCAAACATTCCATGGATTGCTTGAATTTCAGCAATAAGCTGATTGCAATTTACTGCTAAAGCTCCATCAGCTTCAATTTCTTCAAATCTCCGACATAAAACGTTGAGCACATTTAAAAAGTCTTCAATCCTTCTTTGCCAAAATTCCAGTGAATTCAAATTTCCACTGAACAGTTGACGCCTAGCTTGCTGGATTTGGTAATGTAAATCGGAAAGAAACTGTTCAACATCGACTTCGAACTCCATGTTTAACTTGCAGAAATTTCGTGTCACTACTTCATGTAAAGTTTTAAATTTGTACCCTGACCGCGCGATAAGGAACTCGTTCCCAGGGCAGACTTTATATAACAAAACAGACCTTATATATTGGCAACAGACCTTATATAATGAAAACAGACCTTATATATCGGCAACATACCTTATATAATAAAAACAGACATTATATAATGAAAACAGACCATGTATAATAAAAGCAGACCTTACATATTGGCAATAAACCTTATATAATGAAAACAGACCTTATATATCGGCAACAGATCTTATTTTTTAGGAAAAAACACATACTATATAACAAACAGAGACTATAATGGATATTTTAGACTTTTGTCCACTATGGCGCCTCATACAGATCTTAGGAACATTTTGCAGGCTAGGGTTAGATGACAAAATGTTGATGAAACATCAGAAACCAGTCATAGTCTATTCACTTATTGGAGAACAGAGGCCAGCAGGGTCTGAAGCATGGTCGATCAAAGCAGACTTGTTTTTTCTCTCAAGTTCATCACTGGTGGAACAAACTTAACACCACTGACACATGTCACTGAACACAAATAGAATAATATTATGGTTGTTCGACCATGTCTACCACTGTTCGCTAACAAGAGACATGCCGCTTTATAACATCTTCTATACTATAACTATCACTGACATATGCACACTTATTAAACTATTTTCACAACATTTGAGTATTTATAAGCTACTCACAGACAGCTTATTTAACACAGTTGCCCCAGTATTATAATACAACGGACAGGTGTTTTATTCACACTATATACATCAGTCACAAGTTGTTTTCGAAATGGCAGATCAGGGTTGTCCTTTGGGTTGATCGGCAAAAAATCATGACCAATGAGTTTGCAGCCAAATTTAAAATTGTTGTTAATATTGCTTATTTTGCAGTAAAGTCATATACTAATGACCATTGGTTGATTGGTGCAACATTTCTAGGCAAAATCTCACACAACTTGAATTGGATGATGTGTAACTGCTATCACACCAGAATTTGGTGACCTATTTACATGTTACATGGCAATAAATCCATAAAGAATTGGTGACTTTGCTTTATTGAGACAACATTAATATTATGCTGTTGTGCAGAATCATTTAGTAAACACAACAACAGATAACGACAAACAAAAAGGTTCACATATGTATACAAACTTAAAAGGCTGTAGGCTTGTCTCATTTTGCCCCAACTGCCTGAGTGAATTAAAAGTCGTCCAATGCGAAAAATTACAGTCAACATTAACAAAATATACATCTGACATGAAAGGGCACATGCTAATGCCTCTTAACTAAATAAGGTTTTATTCGATCGTTACGACCTGCGAGAGAAAAGAAATACCATTTAAAATATAAAATAATAATGTACCTTAATTTAACCAAACAGGATCCAATGTCACTCACAAAATTCAGGATAATCTTCGTCCGAAAATAGCCTTTGATTTGCAATTAGTCTAGGTCCTGTATAGGGTTTTGTATGCGTTTCATTTACCAGAGATAATCTCAACTGTTTTAGGGTAAAATGACCATGTCGGTCAACATGGCATATGTGCCAAAACCTGAATCCGGGACGAAAGTCCTCAAAATGACCCCGCCCTGAAACAGCAGTGTCGACATAGCTCTAACTTCAGACCAATGCAAGCAACAGCCTGTCTGAAGTGCTTATAGTGTTTAGAAGGGTGGTTTATAGGGGTGGTTATTAGAAGCAAAACATTGCCTAACTATAATATTTTCCAAGAAAATCACCATTCAACATGCCAGGTCAACAGCTAATTATGCATAAAATCACTAAAATCGCTGGCAGAAATTAAATTTACATATTTCCTACCAAAAATTATTATAACATGAAAAACCATGTTCAATTGAATCCAATTATTGCAGATTTCAAAAGGATCAACATTATTTTGGTGATAAACAAGGCATTGTATTTTACTTACCCCCGCAAAAACACGATTTCAGCCATATTTTCCGTCGTCTTTGCTTTTTTATCGCCGAGTAGCCGAAGTCTCATACAATTCTTGTACTTTTCCATAATCACACATGACTAAAGAACAACTCGGCCCATTTGTGACTTGTTTTGAGACAGTGCTGTCTACTTTATCTTCGATTTGGTATCCTCGACAATTAGCCAAAATTGCCGCCATTTTGAAGTCTTGCCGCTTTTGTGCCCGATAAATGTGACTTCTTCGTCTTCATGTGTATTTATATTATGTAATCCAACAGTACTTTATACTATTGAATTTCTAAAGGTGATTTTGTAAACTTCTATCACATTTCAATACAAAAATCCACCCACATAAAATCGAGTGTCTTCGAGCTTCAAAATAATTTGAAAGTCACGCGCAATCGTCACGAAAATTCCTCGTGGGCGATCATACCGGGGGGAGTGAATATTTTCACGAATACGTTTGCTTGTTTATATTTGCGTATTGTTTTGTTTTAAGCTTTATTATATACAAGAAAATCTGACGGTTATGCATTTCCCCCATTTTATTTCGTGGGCTATGTCACTGCAGATACGTACGTTTCAATTTTAAAGCCTTAGTGGGCCAATAGTGGCTTTTATTGGCTCAGACGCTTAGTTATGTTTTACTTTTAGCATAATAAAAACCGCCCTTCAAATAAAAATGGAGAAAATACATAAGTCTGTCAGATTTTCTTGTAGTTAAAGCTTAAAAACAAAGCAATACGCAAATATACATGAAAATAGAATAATATGAAATGTTTATTTGGCCTGCTGGTGAAACAAGCAAACGTATTCGTGAAAATATTCACTCCCCCCGGTATGGTCGCCCACGAGGAATTTTCGTGACGATTGCGCGTGACTTTGAAATTATTTCGAAGCTCGAAGACACTCGATTTTATGTGGGTGGATTTTTGTATTAAAATTTAGTAGAAGTTTACAAAATGCCCTTTAGAAATTCAATAATATAAAGTACTGTTGGATTACATAATATAAATACACATGAAGACGAAGAAGTCACATTTATCGGGCACAAAGGCGACAAGACTTCAAAATGGCGGCAATTTTGGCTAATTGTCGAGGATACCAAATCGAAGATAAAGTAGACGGCACTGTCTCAAAACAAGTCACAAATGGGCCGAGTTGTTCTTTAGTCATGTGTGAGTATGGAAAAGTACAAGAATTGTATGTGACTTCGGCTGCTCGGCGATAAAAAAGCAAACAAGACGGACAATATGGCTGAAATCGTGTTTTTGCGGGGGGTAAGTGAAATACAATGCCTTGTATATCACCAAAATAATGTTGATCCTTTTGAAATCTGCAATAATTGGATTCACTTGAACATGGTTTTTCATGTTATAACAATTTTTTGTAGGAAATATGTAAATTTAATTTCTGCCAGCGATTTTAGTGATTTTATGCATAATTAGCTGTTGACCTGGCATGTTGAATGGTGATTTTCTTGGAAAATATTATAGTTAGGCAATGTTTTGCTTCTAATAACCACCCCTATAAGCAACCCTTCTAAACACTATAGGCACTTCAGACAGGCTGTTGCTTGCATTGGTCTGAAGTTAGAGCTATGTCGACTCTGCCGTTTTAGGGCGGGGTCATTTTGAGGACTTTCGTCCCGGATTCAGGTTTGGCACATATGCCATGTTGACCGACATGGTCATTTTACCCTAAAACAGTTGAGATTATCTCTGGTAAATGAAACGCATACAAAACCTTATACAGGACCTAGACTAAATAACTTTCAAAACAAGCCAAGAAGCATCACGAATGAGCCCACAATTCCTTATTAGGCAAATAGCGGTAGATCACTCGCTATATTCATTTAAAAACTTTCATTTAAGCAAAAGTGTCTCATTTAACCCCACTGTCTCATTTTGCCCCGCATTACGCTATATATATATATATATATATATATATATATATATATATATATATATATATATATATATATATATATATATATATATATATATATATATATATATATATATATATATATATATATATATATATATATATATATATATATATATATATATATATATATATATATATATATATTATATATATATATATATATATATATATGTGTGTATACATACATACACCTTGTTCTTCTTGACAATCAGAGTGCTCGCTCGATACGAGATAGCAGAGCAATATTTATTTGACTTTTCTGAAGAATTTTACAACTAACCCTTATATATATATTTTTAAGGGTTAGAGACTGTTGTGGTGTTTTGTTTACAAATACACGCACGAGCTGAATGTACAATGAATGAAAAATTTTGTATACTGCACGAAGCCGTCGGGGGCGAGTGCAGTATACAAAATTTTGAGTTCATGGTACATTCAGCTCGTGCGTGTATTTGTAAACAAAACACGAACTTAACAGTCTCTAACACATTTAGTTCACAGACGAAAAAATGAGAATAACCGGTGTTTACTAAGTTTAATTACCTCTGACGATAGAAATTCTCAAGATTGTTTTCCTTTTTTTTCTTTATAGTAGAATTCATCGCTATTTTCATCAACTTGTTAGCTTTATCCACTTGTAAATACAGTTTTCTTGACGTTTTACTCCTGGCTATTTTCAATACTGCACACTTTTCGTGCGTTATTGTGATAACGCACTCAAACGACTCGTTGTTGCCAGGTAACCAAAACACACGTGAATGATTTTGACCCATCGCGTGCGCGGATTTTGAACAGTGAACGAAGATCATATATTAAATATATATATCACTCATCATTAACAATTTCGTTTATTCAATTTTTAAAACAAATTTATACTCCATTGATTTTTATACTCAGTTGCTATTTTATGTTATTTATAGTTACATGATATAACTATGACTGATTTATAAACATTTCCCCACGAGGCTATTACACTGTTTACCTGTAAGATATTTTTAAGTGGTGTATTTACATCAACCGAGTTTCTTGTTACCGGTAGTTTCCGGAACCACATTATTTTACCCCATTAACCTTAATGGACACTACTTAGAGATGTTGAGACTTGTAAAATAGAATTTAACAGACTGGTTGCTATGGTTAAAAGTTTACATGCTTTTCTGATTGATTGTACTCCTCCTTACAAACAAAGCATCCTGTTTCTTTATCCATATTTTTGGATGAAATCACTTTAAGGAGTGAATTAAATATAAAATTCATTTGTTTGAGCCACGCTTTTCTACAGGTAAAAAGAATGCAAATAGTTGCAGTGTCATCATTAAATTAGGTCCATTGGTTATTTTATGATTCCAGCCCTATATACTTTTTCATCAAGATGTCTTGCTTAACAGCAAAGTATGTCAACATCTTCCTAGTGAATATCAGATAGACAAATTCTCATAAGCAGCTTCAATGTATTTAGCATGGCATAGGATGGAGAGCTTATTTCTCAATCAAAACTAAGGTCATCATCACTCTCAATGTCATTACTTTGATCATTGGCAATTTTGCACCTTCCGAGCTCAAACTCTGACAACCAATGTGGTAGGTTAGTGAATGAGTTTTTTAACTGCCTACATTAGATTTCTGAAGACAACTTTCAGAGTTTAAGTTAATTTTAAATGAACAAATGATAACTACCTGATATATCCTTTTTTTGGTGGGTAGTTTAATACTAGAGTAGTTTGGAGAGGCCCAAAATCCAATATTGACTCAATATTTGAATAGGGAATACATGCTATAATTCTAAGAGAATGAATCTTCTTTACTTTGTGTTCTTGATATAAATTACAGGACATTAAAAACTGTCAAATTGAAATGCAAATAAACTAACCTGAAAATTGGACTTGTACAATCAGACTTTGTATTCAGAAGGCCATTTGGCCCATCGAAAACAGTAAATTAGAAAAACTATAGCAAAAATCGTAGTGTGGATCACAGCAATATGATAATATTCAGACAGGCTATATTCATGAAATATCGTATCTTGACCCGCTAGCTTGGCAAGCGCGCACGTGGAGTTAGACGCTCGTTGCCCATGATACTTTTCGAGTAGCTGTCCAAACTACTCTGTACTGTGGTTACAGATTTTTGCACTGTTGTTACGGATTTTTACACTCCTGTTTGGGATTAACTTACTGAAATAGAGACCAATCACAGTCGAGATACCTCTCCTGGTATATTAATAATTCTAAAACCACATTACAAGACGCTTATTGTTCTGTCTATTTGTGCATAATTTGCTCGCTTTAGTTGATTTCAATGAAACAGAAGAAAAACTGATACGCCTCACCCTTGTACTTGCCAAGCGTGAACAATAAAGATGGAATGACAATAGTTTTTGATCCAAGCTATTCAATGTTATTCCAAGCAGCAATTCTTTTTATACAATAACTACAATGAACACGCAATTTGATTGGTCAATACCCGTGCAGGATGAGACAATCCTGCACGGGAAATTTGAAAGTTGATATCGCTTCGCATTTACGAGATTGTTATATGGGTTTAAAATTGCCGACAACAACTATTTCATCTTCTGCAATCATCAGATAATGAAGGCAAAGTAAAATATTAATGTATAAAGTAGAGAAACTAATCGTCTGTGTTGTCAAACGTTTATATTGGGTTGTATACTTGTCTCCTTGTTTATTTTGGCTATAAATTTAACTGAAATACGATTTTTTGCATTCGAATTCATATATTTTTGTTTTTCTTTAAGCTGTAGCGAAGAAAAATACAACCGTTCTAATTAGCATAAAGAAACTAAATTATATTCGGCTACAATGCTTTCTAGTACGGGAACTGTACTTCAAATGCTTGTATTTTTTTAGTTTTTTTTGCTTACAAAAAAGATACAAAGTTAAAAATGAACCTTACATATCCTCCACTTTTGACTGATCCTTAACATTAGATTTTTACTATATCTGCTCCTCGTTTTGATACCAATCTGTGTCTCAATTAAAGTACTCTGAGATTTAGAGCAAAAGAGTACAAAACAAAAATGTTGTGCCAAATGTTTTAAACTTGTGTTACGTACGGCCGAATGCGAAGAAAACTACAGTTGACCATTCTTGGGGAGAATTGCGTACTTCATCAAATGCTTTAAAGATGTCAAGCGTTGTTTCAATGCAGTTATTTTATAAAACAATTACCAAATGGCTTTTCGGACAGCGTAAAAGCAAGCCAAAATCTCGCAACATTACGCAAGCATCAATCACGTTATCCTCCACAAAAAACCGTTCGGTAATCCTTTAGGAAAAGGCACCACGCATACTTCATTATATTTTCATGGTTTCAATCCAATAATAAAAAAAACTTGACACCTTCCCGTTATTGACAACTAGATATTTCTCTATAAATTTGGCTAATTTATTAGCTTTTCTTGGCCAAACATCAAACATCAAAACATCAACCATGACTTTATATTCACTATGTTCCGGTTTCTCGAGGATGCAAGCAATTGCTCACCTGGATCTTCTAGGATTAAATTCATTAATGCAGCAACAGGAGGATGAAGATCAAGTTCAGTAAGATCAATTTCAGAACTACAAATATCTGGATAATCTTTCAAGAATCTTTCTTCATCTTCTACAGAAACATCTATTTCCACGAATTCTTCCAATCTCTTTTTGTGCTTTGCTTCTAGATTATCCATTGATCCCTGGAGCCAAATGTTATATTGTTTATTGCCTTGCTTGCGGTTTGAGGTCGTGATGGGACATGTTGTGTCTCGTTGCTTGTTTGCTGCGGAAAGAAAATTTTTTAGATGCAATGGACCATTCCCCTATTAAAAAAACTTTTGAATTCGGAAAATCAATTATCACAGCTGGAAAGTGCATCCAAAATTTATACAATTGTCACGTTTAGTTGTGAAACATTGTAAAATGTAGAAAATACAGTCTTGGCGAATTTTGTATGCTTTTGTATTACGAACGGAAAAGCATTACCACTATGTGGAAATGTGGTAACGCTTTTTCCCGCGTAATACAAAAGTATACAAAATTCGCAAATTTTACATTACTATACAGTATATTTTCAACAGTTTACAATATTTTGCAACCAAACTTCACAATTTCACTAAATTTAGGAAGCTCTTTCCAACTGTGCTAAAATTGTTTACAAATTTAAAAGTTTGTCTAATTGGGGAATGGTTCATTACTTCGTGAAAATTGGAAAAACTCGAAATTGTGTGAAAACACTCCGCCCTGCGGGCGTCGTGTTTCCACACAATTTCTCGTTTTTCCAATTTCCACTCGTGTTGATATAACTGTATATCAACACGGAAAATTTTTTATATTTCTTAAGTCTTAAATGTTCGAACGGGAATTATTCTTTTGCGTATTGCAATAACATAAGCGCGAATAATGCAGCCAATATCTTTATGGTACATTGGCCAATGATCAGTGTTATCGCCTTGGGCCCTTTGTATATTATATGTATACGACGTATAGACAATGTGTAGTCTTTCAAATTCAAACTGGCTATATATAACCGGCATTGTTGTAATTTGACAGCTTTAATCCCTCGTAAATTTGATCAACCTGCACTTGATGTACTAGTTAAAATATATAAGCAGCTAAATTAATTATTCAGTATCACCGCCGGTTTATATTTGTTGTGATTGCAATTTTTTTTTTTTTCTCCCAACCTGGCGACTTCACTACACATTTCCATCAACGTATAAAAATATTACTGTGTTGGATATCAATGGATTGTCTATGGATACGATGGATTGTGTATGGATGGGCAACGATGTTTTTTTTTGCCAACGCGTGTCGTTCAACAAAGATTTGTCGCAGGAAAATTGCTTTACGATATGAAGTATCGTTTGCTATCGTCAGATCTACTAACCATGAACTGATGTGCTTTGCTCTGCCATCGAAGTTATTCGAAGTAGACTTGATAGTATGTATGGATATTTCACCAAATCCAAGGTCTGAACTGGGATTCAAATTGAAATCAACATGAGCTAATATCCGTTTGTATAATTTTGGGTGATTAACCAACCCCCTCAAGCATGCTACGGTAAATAGCCTACATTCCATCAACAAAAATCAGACATGTTTTTGCTATAATGGAAGTCCTCTGCACACTTTGCCTTGCTTGTCGACCGACCAATACAGCGTGGGTAAATTTATATGTAAACGTCAAGCAATAATTTTAAATTTGAACTATATTTCTCTCCCTATAACTGTTAATCGCTATCTGACACCAAACAAGCCACTTAAATCTACTGCAAATTTGCATAATTGCATAACAATGATCCCTACCTCAGGCGAACTTTCGGAAACCGTACAATGTGCTAGAGGATTGAAATTCTGTACCCTCAATGCACGATCATTAAACAATAAGGCTGCTGAGTTCCGTTGATTTTGTTTGCGATTGCAAACCTGATCTCGTTCAGGGTTGCCAGATTGCATGAATAAATTAGCCAAACTTTTAACAATGCTCTTTGTTTTTCATTGTATTTGCCTTTTGTTTTCTTTGTTTTTTTGACAGCACTAATGATGGTTTGGCTTAATTATTCAAGAAATCTGGCAACCCTGATCTCGTTACAATCACAGAAACCTGGTTTACTGATGATGAATCTGCCTCCAGAGTTCTATGTACTCCAGAAGGTTATAAACTCTTGCACTGCCCTCGCCTTGATCGTTAAGGAGGTGGAACGAGAGCCCTTTACAAAAATAGCATTATTACCACTAGCTGAAATGGCAGCGCATAATTACCATTATTCGAGTACTCCGAATGGAGCATTAGAGCTGGTACCAAACGCCTTAAAGTAATCATCCCCGAGCCGTAGCGTAGAGTTTTACTAATTCTTAGATGCCAAAGTCATCCGCCATTTTGTGTTGGTTTGGTTTGGACGCTCGACCTTTTTGCTTACGTCAATAAAAAACACGGAAAAGACGACGAAAAAACGCGCCAACAGAAGGAAACAAGAACAGAAACGTACATAAAAGGTGGCCTTATTCAGATTATTCAGTAGCCGTAATGATTCCACACTTTAATTTCGAAGTTTACGTTTCTTTGCTTTGTAAAAGCAAGACTGTAGCTTTCTTATAAGTGTGAAAATAATTTACAGGTAAAAATACGACCGTAGCTATTTTAATGAAAAATGCATGGCTTAAAATGGTTTTTATTGCAAAACAAAGATTTAATAAATGTTCATCAAAACGTTTTTATAATGTAGCGTAATAAATTGTATTTCATACCGCTCCAAAGTTCACACTACGCATGATGACATAGGGACCACAGACATTTAAAAAATTAAGTATGTTTTCATTAAAACTGGTAATTATTTCATTATTTTCTTAATTATTTAAAAAATATAGAACGCATTATTAAAAACTGCCCTGCGGGCGTGTTGCTATGACAACAGTCCTGAGAATACTTCATGTTCCAAAAATATAGTTGCATCTTTGATATACTATAAGGGGAGGGGTTTTGCATGCATGCATGCATGTATTTCTAGTTATATATAGACGACCGTATTCAGTCAATCACCCAGTCTCAACCGGTGTTTTTTATGTCGATGCTACAAAGATGCAAGATTTATTCGAAAGCTTAGGACTCATTCAACATGTCAGATGTCTGACACACATTGGACTATTGGAGGTCATGCACTTGACAATTGTCACTAGGCACAGTAGGCAGTCTGATAAGTCCCATTCTCAGATCATTTGTCTGTTCTGTGTCATCTACAAGTTAGAAGGCCTTCGTGAAAGAAATCTCACGTTTCGCATCGTAATACAAAGTCTATTAATTTTGATGCTTTAAGAAAAAACCTATCAAACTCGAACTTAAATAAACATGTTACCCCGAGCCAGCGGTTACGGCCGGAGCGAGGGTTACTAATTTTGAGATGTGAAAGTCATCCGCCATTATGTTTGGTTTGGTTTGGGCGTTCGACCTTTTAGCTGAAAAGTCCGTGGTGATTGGCTGAATTGATGTATTTTGTTTTTGTATTAGTCATGGCACTAAATTTTACAAATCTAGAAAGCAATTTTTAAACAATTTAACATTACTGTAAATCACAAATCATCTGGGACAATGGAAAGTGTTACCATGGATGTAGTTGCGGAAGAGAATTAAGTAGAATTGGAAAACAAGATCAAGCAAGTGGAGAAGTATAAAGGTATCATTGAACAGAGGCAGATGTAAGTCATTGTCATTTATTAGCTAAACGTAGAACTATGGAGAGACGAAATGTGGCAAGACGGAAAAAGAAGAGATGCGAAAGTTGAAACGGCGAGGGGTGTCTGAATGTAATGTATTTCTAGTTGATGGATCTTAATCAGCTCATAATTTATTATGACAACATGTTGTCATCAGTACTTGAAAATCATGTATCGCTGATCACTCACTAAGAGACCTACTCTTCCATGGTTTAATGATGACATCAAAAGTACCAAACGAGGCCGCAGACAAGCAGAGAGGAAGTGGCAGCGCACATAGTGATTTTATAGATATACAACAGCATAATGCAAAGAAAAACCAAGCCACCCACACTATGTATCAAGCACAAACGGAATTTTGTAAAGATCTTATCAATGAGGCTAATAATGACCAAAGGAAACTATTCAAGTCAGCTATAACACTCTTCAAGCAAAAGGCAGACCTGTCGTTTCCAGATCATCGTCATCCCACTGCACTTGCCAATGACATCGGACATTTCTTTGTACAGGATATCGAGTGCATACGTTCTGAGCTTATCGATTCTCCTCTTCATAGCCTGCTACTAAAACATCATCCTCTTTCTCTATTACCACCATTGACAAGTTTAAAATGATGAACGAAGATGATGTAAAGCATTTAATAAAATCGGGGAAACGAATCATGCGCTCTGGATCCTGTGCCTACTTCTTTTGTTATCGACTGCCCGTAATCACCAAGTTGATAAATTAGACTCTAGCTTGTGTCCAGACAATTTGAAAACATGCTGAAGTTCGTCCTAATGTGAAGGATAATTCTCGCTTCGATAATTCTAACTTTTTCCAACCTTCGTACACAGCAAACTAAAGCTGTTTGTATGCAAGATATTAAGGAACTGCTCCAAAAATCACGACTTTTAGAGAACGACGTTGACTTCTGTCAGACTTCATCACGTCCTCCAGGCAACCAACTGCCCAGTGCATTGTCTACATCAACAATGGCAATTTATGTGATCAACAACAAATTGATCCCGTGCATTCCTCTGTGACTTCGGTTTGCAAGTTCCACAACAGCTTCGAGTCTATGTTTGTTAAATATTCATTAAACAACATTGTCAACTTCTCTGTAGAAGTGGTAGATTTTTCAGAAGGTTTTATTTCATAAATGGTATTTTTATTGTTATTTCCTCCTAGAATATCATTAATTGTTTTCAAAGCCTGTTTTGGATTGACTTTTGGGTTTGGGAACTTTGTTCTACAGTTTTTCTTTGCTTCACGCAAGGCAGTAATGGCTGCATTTCTTGAGGACCTGTACTTATTCCAATCACTTGCATCATTCGTTTTACATGCTTTACTCCGCCCGCCACTTATCTGTCCGTCCGTATATCCACATTTTATCTAACCCTGTATTGTATGATAAAATTACTTCATGGTTTCGGTGTTTGGATGGCCTGATCCAAACACGTGGGAAAGTTGCAAGAGTTAAGAAAAGCGCGCGAATCTCGAGCCAAAGGCAAATCATTTTTTGCGCTTTTCTTAACTCTATTTTTTTATAAAATAACAACATTCGGCCATGTTTTTAAAAAATTCTCGTGAAAGCAGTTTTGATTTCCGTGTTTGGATGGCCTGATCCAAACACGGCTTTCGGCCATTCAAAGCACGCGCGTTATGTACATGTTATTTTATAAATCGTATTGCATCAGATGCTTGCGACATATAAATTCAGAGCGACGAATAACTCATCTGACAGACTAGAAACTTAGCTAATAAAGGATATTTGAATATTTTTATAAATTTTAAATGCTTTTACATGCTGTGACGATTTATTAAATGACCAAAATCTTTCTGTATATCTAAAGACTTAAAGCTTTATCAACAGTAATATGAAGGCCTATAAGTCTCAGTCACTCAGTAAGTACAATGCCGTTATTGCGCTAATCCTGACCTTTACCTTGTCCTAGCATTAAAAATTCAAATAATTCACTGGATTCAAATAATATTATTTTAATAGCTTTGAACGATGTAATTCGGTGAAAATAAACCGGTACGTGGGAATTAAAAAAAGGCTTTAGGAAGCCAAATCCTGAAAATGCCAACTAAATATAATACCAACTAGCTATAAATTCTACACCTACAGACCTGATTAAAGGAAGAATTTACTAAACTTAATGTTTAGTGCAAACCTGACGTCTATTTCCCCTGCAGTAACAAAAATAGCACCAGAGAGAGAGAATGTCGATTTTTCGACAAGAAATGATATAGGACTGATAAATTCGGATATTCAATTAGGTAGTTACAATCTTAAATTCAAGTGCTTTTGAGAGCATTCGTAAACGGAAGCAAGCCAAGGGATATACAGAACAGGATCTTAGGATCTGATCTCGTGATATAAGAAAAAACGTACTCCCAAGAGCAACATCGTGTAAACTCAAGATATGAGCTATTAACAATAAGACAACAGTTTTGCGGTGATATTTTGACTCTATTTCATTTGACTCTATTTCAAGTCATTGTCAAACAGAATAAACTATTTACAAGCTTGCTATCATACTATATACAGAGAAGCAGTACAAAATGACGTAATACTAATGTAACACTACACTATGGACAAACAATGATGCCTAAGAAAGGACTGCGAGTTCTTTAGACGCTTTTAATCCATTATTTAACACTGGATTTCTATATTTGATATATACAACTTCAAGGAAAAGCAGAAGAATTTTAGTGTTAATTATAATTTGGATGAGATTGTAAAAAGAAAGCGGCGTGTCCGGTTTGTCTGCGTCACTGTCATTTATGTCATTAAGGTTGTCAAAGATGTGATTCGAATTAAGGATAAAATTGGCATGTTCACACTCCGACAAATATTTGGGAATTGAACTTTTTAGAGGATGATGAGGATCTAAATGTTCCCATAATCGAGTAGCCATTTTTTTTCAGTTTTACCTAGTATATACGAACTGTTCCAACCAGGACAAGCCAATTCGTAACAATATTGGAGCGCGAAGAGTTGGTAATTTTATCTTTTTTAGGCAAGAAATAGGATACTTTTCTTAGTGTCATAAATCACTACAAATTTAACCGGCAGTGTAAGATTCCGCTGTATTTTCTTTAGAAGATTTTTAGCCAAAAATTCCTCTTGTTTGCCCAAGAAAGGTATTCTTATCCAAATTTTAGGTCTGGCATCGTCGGAAAAATCATTTCGAGTAGATACTTCATTCGTGTTGTGATTGCAAGAGTCTTTGCTGGAGTCAACTTGATACTTTGTTTTTAGTTTTCGAATGATCGAAAACCGCACATTAGCAGGAAAGCCGTTGCAAGATATAAATTTGGAAATCATAGAGATTTGTTTATTAAGAAAGTCAAGTTACTACATATATTTACGCCTCGGTGAAAAAGCAACCTAACCCATGCCGTTTTGCGTGAACAAGGTTCGAAACTGTCAAAACGGGTGCACTGACCTGTGCATGCCAACTTTCTATAAATATCAATACCGGAGTTCGAAATTTCTAAATCTAAAAAGTGAATTTTGCCATTCTCAAAGTTATCATGATGTAAATTGAAACACTGTGCAAAAGTTTCTCAAAGTTTATAATTTGAATTGAAGCACTCAAACAACGTTGTCTCGAGTGGGATTCGAAATTGCATCTTCGGCTTTTTAGACCGCTTGTCCACCAATTGAGCTATCGAGCCAACTGGGATTGGTAGCGAGTCTTAGCCAATTTAACTGCACGAAATATTTTCGTGACGACTTAACGCTTCTTTGATGACGCGCAGTGTTTCAATTCTATTTCAGAACCATCCTCAGGGATATGAAAAACTAGTTATGAATCTAATGCACTTAAATTGGATAAGACTCGCTACCAATCCCATTGGCTCGATAGCTCAATTGGTGGACCGGCAGTCTAAAAACCCGAAGAGCGATTTCGAATCCCGCTCGAGACAACGAATTTTTCGTTGTTCTCTGCAGTGTCAGACTAATATCAATCTAGTTTTTTTGAGTGTTTCAATTCAAATTATAAACTTTGGGAAACTTTTGCACAGTGTTTCAATTTACATCATGATAACTTTGAGAATGGCAAAATTCACTTTTTAGAGTTAGAAATTTCGAACTCCGGTATCGATATTTAAGTTAACATGCACAGGTCAGTACACCTATTTTGACAGTCGAGACTGGGTCACGCAAAACGGCATGGGTCAAGTTGACTCAAGCAAAGACTCTAGCAATCACAACACGAATGAAGTATCTACTCGAAATGATTTTTTAGACGATGCCTGACCTAAAATTTGGATAAGAATACCTTTCTTGAGCAAACAAGAGGAACTTTTGGTTGAAAACCCTCTAAAGAAAATACAGCGGAATCTTACACAGCCGGTTAAATTTGTAGTAATTTATGACACTAAGAAAAGTATCTTATTTCTTGCCTAAAAAAGATAAAATTCCTAACTCTTCGCGCTCCAATATTGTTCACGAATTTATTTCTCCTGGTTGCAACAGTTCGTATGTACTAGGTAAAACGGAAAGGAGCTTGGCTACTCGATTATGGGAACATTTAGATCCTCTAAAAACTTCAATTCCTAAACATTTGTCGGAATGTGAGCATGCCAATTTTATCCTTAATTTGAATCACATCTTTGACAACCTTAATGACATAAATGACAGTGACACAGACAAGCCGGACACACGGTTTTCTTTTCACAATTTCATCAAAATTAACACTAAAATTTTTCACACTAGTAAATGTACTAACTCTAACCTTCTGCTTTTCCTTGAAGCTCTATACATCAAATATAGAAAGCTAGTGTTAAATAATAGATTGAAAACGTCTAAAGAACTCGCAGTCTTTTCTTAACTAGGCATCATTGTTTGTCCATAGTGTAGTGTTACATTACTATTACGTCATTTCTTCCTGTTTCTTTGTATATAGTATGATAGCAAGCTTGTAAATAGTTTATTCTGGTCTGACAATGACTTTGAAATAGAGTCGAAATATCACCGGAAAACTGATACAGTCTTGTTGATAGTAGCTCATATCTTGAGTTTACAAGATGTTGTTCTTCGGAGTATGTTTTTTTTCTTTCATTTTATTAAATTGTCTGCTGGTATAGGTGATCTCGTGATAATATATATCATTGTTTTTCGATTTTTTGTCTTTCTTTGTTTTTCGATTCTATGTGTTCTTGACAGAACTGGTAAAAGTTGTTTATCTTACATATACTATTAGTATTTTCACACAAGTGAACATAAGAAATCCGACGTTGTGATTGGTCCAATATGACGTGACATTCCTTTATATTCACCTACAGGTAAATATAACAGTAAAAACAAGATCAAAAAATGGCAATTAGCCGTCGCTTTGTAGAAATTACGGACAAAGAAATAAACAAAATTAAAATAACTTGTGTAAAAATACTAAAACAATTTAAAAATGCTAGATGCGTAACCAAGATTAACCAGGTTATATAACCCGTTGAAGGCTGAAGACTAGCTGGCAGCCGAAAGCTTGTTAATAAATAATATTTAAACCAGAGAACGTTTTTAGATTCACCAAAACAATTATTCACTTCAGGCTTGGTGATTCCCCTCGCCTTCGGCGAATAATTGTTAAATATTCTTCCAAGCCTTTCAAAATTCGGATGCATGTGCAATATTGAGACTTAAAAAGTTAACTTTTCTCGTTTGCAATCAGCAAAAGCTAATTGAGGGGATTTCTAGAGACATGTGAGTATATGTCCTTTCCAGAACAATCCATTCACAATTAAATGCCTGCATTTTTCAGCTACAACTGTTGAAACTTGTACTCCAATTACTGTTTGCGCATTACAGTTTAAGATTTAAGATTTTGAGGGCATGGTTTTCAAAGGACAGTTTTGTTTTGAATTTTTACTGTATACGTTAAAATGGACAGACAAAGGAAGCCTCAATTCTAAAAGTGGCCAGGAAGACTTTTTCTAAACATAATTCTACAAAAACGGGACATCGACTTTTTGACAAAGAATGATATACGACCGATTTTAGGGAAGTCTTTATTCAATATATTTTAATATATATTTAACCACAAAATTTTCTAACAATGCAAATTTATTTAGTGTTTGGAAGGAATCAGTAATGATAAGTTATATATGCGCAAATATGTAACTTAAAAGTTCTGCCGGAATTAGTGAAAGACTGTGTGAGAAAGAATTAGACTTTGGGCAGACAGGCGAATGAGTCTTTTTCGTTTATTTTGCTCAACACATAGGATCAGTAAACTGAAAAATCGTGAGGTAGGTAATATTAATCAGCAGTCTATAAACGGTTAAAATCCTTTATATTTATACAGTATTTTATACTTGTAAAACATGCATGATTTATATACTGAGTATCTAACACAGAATCTCTCACCCTCATCTACCTCGTATAGGAAAAAATCAATATATTATCTCATTTTGCTAACACAAACACAAGTGAAAAATGTACCAATTCATTACATGGATATGATCCATGTAGACTTACTAGAATGTTGGTAGAGGATTTCTTGGGGGGGGGGGGGATTGTGGACTAAGTTGGTTCATTCTGTGACTTCTAGGCTGTCATTATTATTTACAAGTTGTAGCCTCATAAACTATTGCTGAAAATGTTGCTAAAATAAATGTTCTTGAAAAATCCTGTTATATAATAAAGTCAAATCAGCCAATAAGATATCATTAACAATTCTTTCAGCATTATTGAATTGTTTTTCACTGAACATTACGATTTTTGTGCATGAGTTGTAAATAATTTCCAAACGAACGAGCGAGCGCAGCGAATGAGTGAGTTTCTTTCCGTTTCATGTTTTTCATTGGAAAAACTCTTCTTCTTTTTGAAAAGCTAAATAACCCTTTCGCGTCTTCCCCAACAAGCCGGCCATGTTGTGAGCAAAATGACAATACGATTTTCTTCACTAATGAGAAAAACCGTATAGCCGATCAAAATGCTGATGCGATAATTTTTCACTGGTGAAAAAATCTCCTGTTTGTATGCCGATGATACACAGATTTTTACATCATCGCATGATATGGCGAAGATAGCTGATAGTTTAAATTCAGATCTAGAAATTTTCACTGATTGGTTAACTGTCAACAAACTCCAATCTCACCCAAATAAACTAAAATTATGGTAATAGGATCAAGATATAACTTAAATCATGTGTCAGATTTACGCTCTAACATCAGAATGAATAATAATGTTGTATTGTCAGTTTTCTCCCAAAAATGCTTAGGGATTTATCTTGACGAGAGACTGGCTTTCCATGCTCATTTGAAGATTTATGTAAAAAAATTTGTTCAGGTATTACTGTTCTTAGAAGAATTAAATCCCTTGTTCCTAAAGAGTGTCTTCTTAAATTGTATAAATCCTTGATCCAACCCTATTTTGATTATTGCTCTCATTTGTGGGACACATGTGACAAGACATTGAAAGATAATCTGCAGACGCTCCAAAATCGTGCTGCTAGAATAATCTATGGAGCAAACTATGATACCAGATCAAAAGATATCTTAAAAAATCTACAATTGGATTCACTTGATGTAAGACGCAAAAAGCTGAAATGTGTTTTCCTGTATAAGGTCCTGTGTGAGATTTCGGCACCGTGTTTGCGGGAAAACCTGGAAAGACTAACTGCTCTTTCCAGGGGCTACGATTTGCGTGATTCGGAAACTGACCTAAAATTACCCAAACCTCGAACAAACTTCCTAAAACGAAGCTTTAAATATAGTGCGTCTGCTTTATGGAACAACCTTCCAATTGATGCGAAAAACGCTACAACAATGAATGAATTTAAACGCCTATTATCCAATATACCTTTTCATGAGGCCTCTTAATTAGCTCCTAATAATTATAGTCTTACTTGTATATATGCACATATCCTAGTGTATATATCTGTATGTGTTGTCCTTTCTGTATACCTGTGTGTGTTCTTTTTTTGTTATATATGTTTAAATACTTTATTTACTTACATAAGTTAAGAATCACGCCCCTTCTGCAAAGCAGCATCTTATAAATGTTGAGCAAGGCTAGCGTGTCAAAATAAAATTGAATGTGTGTATGTGTGTATGTATGTCCACAACCTCGCAATTTGATACCTTCCCCACCCCACTGAGCAAACGATTTTTGAAAGAGTAACGTGACCAGCCTGAACCAGGGTCATTACCTACGCCCGGCGCTGCGGCAAAGACCCTGGTTCAGGCTGGTCAGGTGACTCTTTCAAAAATCGTTTGCTCAGTGGGGTGGTGAAGGTGTCAAATTGCGTGCTTCCACATACAATTAGCGATACATTTCAGATGCAAGGAGTGAGATGTAATGGTTGAGAGAAATAACATAAATTTTCTGATCTAAAATTATGTATTTTCTGTATTTTCTGTAAAAATTCTGTATTTTTTTGTCCGTATTTCTGGTACGGTCAGCGTTTGAACTCCAAAAGCATGAGCATTTCATTGACAGTTTAAGTCTGAAGTTGGGCTTTGGCAACTGTGGCATCGGCACGCGATCGTAAGCTTATATTAAATCTGTCTTTCGTTGCCATGTTTGTTTTGTTTTAAAAGTCATTAAAACGGGCTCAAATTGTTGCTTTATTCGTTTATGTCGTATACATTCATGACCTCTTGTTACATTAGATTGTGCGCGCACCGATGCAAATATTTAGTGTACGCGCAGAGTGTCACGCCGTACGCGTATCATATGTCTATCATCAATATAACCTGCGATCATGCTCTATACTATGTTGATTGCAGGTTATTATCAACAAAGATCAATATTGCCAAAGGCATATAATTATACAAGCCATGAGTGACTTTGTTACAACTACTGGATTACTCATGTAAGAAGGGCGAGATACTGTATTAATTAAAGATGAATTCTACGTCTGTTAATTTCGGGCAGTCATTCTAACTCCAAAAGTGGAGTAAAATAAAAAGGTACAGAATGACTCCATGGAGTCAAAATTACTCCCCAACTAGGGTTAAACAAAAAAGGCAGTCGTATTGTACCTTTTTATTTTACTCCACGTTTGGAGTAAAATTAATTCTCCTGTGGGGTAAAATACCTATTGTAAATATCCGTAAGAGAACCAGCTAAATCATTTGAGAATTCATTCACAAGTTAAAATATTTATCCAAAATATTTAAATTACCTTTTTTGCAATATTTACACTATTAAATACAACTACTACAACAAATGATTAAAAAATTGTGTTCGACACAGTAAATTTAAAGGGGGCATTTTGGCCCTCAAAATGGGGCTAAAATTGTGAACTTTTTAATGGTGCTGTTTTGGCCCCTCTTATATATAGCCAAGTTCAGCCCTTATAAATTAGAGCTAAATCAGCCCCAAAGGAGGGGCCAAAATGTGACCCTGAAATGGCCCCTTTTGAATGGGGATGTTTTTGGCCAACTTATAATAGAGCCGAATCCATATTTTAAGTCTGTTTTGGACCTATCTAAAGGACTGTTTTGACCCTGTAATTTTTTTTTGCCTTATTACTATAACCAGTCACCACAGATATGGAACCACAATTAAAATGCATCCTTTTTTATTATTAAAAATGAAATCATATATACATATATACATCTGATTTACATGCACCTAATTTATAGTAATTACATACAATGTCTTTACATGTTTGACACAATTCCCAACATACTTTTGACTGAAGCTGGGCATTTAACTGGCACAATGCCCACAAGTGTCATGTCCAAGAAATAAAAAGCATTCTTTCCAGCTTGATATTCTATATTATATATATACACTGCGACTCACGATATAAGATTTATAAGATATTTATGCCGTACGTATTCAAAATGAACATTACTATTCATTAAAACCTACGAACATCAAAACAAAGTTGTGAGAAGATCTTTACGATGTTGATATACGATGTTAGTCACATGACTGAAAATATATGGCGCTGTTCTATATTTCAGGCGGACCACGCTATTAGTTTTAAAAATATGATAACACGATACGACGTCGTTTTTGGCTTAATTAAAATGGAAACGACATTCTTTAACCAAAAACAGCATAGGTAACAATAAAAGAATGTTTTAGTTAGAAAATAAACGAACTTGGTGTCATAGTTGAAGGATTTTTCAAAGAATACGTGGAACGGCGGAAAAGAGGGATTTGGGACTTCTAGAATGGATAAGAATGGGAGGTATCAGGCGTTTGAATTAGAACTGTTCGTAAATTATCATGATCAACGTCTATCAACATTTTGAGAAAGTTTGCTTTGCCATATATCTTCAAAACTAGCAATGATGGATTCCTGGTAAGCAATAATAATTCTAAAAGTACCTCCACTGGTGTCGTGGAATGAACGTTCGGAACTGGATTGAGGCAAAAAAATGCTTGAGAGCACAACAAGTCGAGACAGACAACACAGACAGGTCGAAATCAACATGATAATGTCCTAATGCTGGGAAAAGGAACTTCTGATGAAAGGTTTTAGGTACCTGCCAAAGAAGTGGTAGAACGATGATTTAGATCCGTTATATTTGCAATCAACATGTCTTCATATGTGCCTAAATGTGCAAAATAGATCTCTGATCCCTATTTCCGCCCTTACCAGCAGAACTCGTTTACTTTACCACTTTTTTGTTCACTCCTTACCTCGCCTGTCACATACCATCATTGAATATCAATAATCTAACCCATGCATGCATTTTCCAAGCTTTATATGCTGATTTCGTCTGCTTGTCAAAAGGACAAACTTCCGTTGTGCTCTCAAGCATTTTTTGCCTCAATCCAGTTCCAAACGTTTATTCCACGACACCAGTGGAGGTACTTTTAGAATTATTATTGCTTACCAGGAATCCATCATTGCTAGTTTTGAAGATATATGGCAAAGCAAACTTTCTCAAAATGTTGATAGACGTTGATTATGATAATTTACGAACAGTTCTAATTCAAATACCTGTACCTCCCATTCTTATCCATTCTAGAAGTCCCAAATCCCTCTTTTCCGCCGTTCCAAGTATTCTTTGAAAAATCCTTCAACTATGACACCAAGTTCGTTATTTTTCTAACTAAAACATTCTCTTGTTGTTACCTATGCTGTTTTTGGTTAAAGAATGTCGTTTCCACTTCCAATTAAGTTAAAAACGACGTCTTATCGCGTTATCATATTTTTAAAACTATTAGCGTGGTGCACCTGAAATATGGAGCAGCGCAATATATTTTCAGTCATGTGACTGACATTAAATATCAACATCGTAAAGATCTTCTCACAACTTTGTTTTGATGTTGGTAAGTTTTAATGAATAGTAATCCTCATTTTGAATACGTACGTCATAAATATCCTATAATACTAATATCGTGAGTCGCAGTGTAGAAGGGGATCTGGTGGCATTTTGTACTTAGGGATCACATTTTAAGGGCATTTTCATGCTCACTATACTTTATGTCAAACAGTTAGATCTAATTATTATAATAATTTGATGGCATAATGACACCGAATTGAGTAGCCTTATACAAAGTATTTGCAAGAACTTACTTAATATGCCAAAACCTCTTGGAGCTAAAAGTATGGGTCCTAAAGTCAAAAAGGGGCCCTTAGATTATCCATTTCTAACACTGGATATAAAACCAGCTAAAATGGTCTCTCTGAGTGCCAAAACAGTCGTTGTGTGCCGTTTTCGCCCCTTTGGAGCCAAAACAGCCCCGGTTATATTATGTCAAAATAGCCGTTTGGGGGGAAAAAACAGCCCTGGCAAGTAATTTTGGCTCGTTTGGAGCCAAAACAGCCCCAGTTTTATTATGTCAAATTAGCCCTTGGAGGCCAAAATGGTCGTTTTAAATTTTCCATACACAAAACAGCACTAAAAAGAGAGCTGAAATGGCCCCACATAGGGCCAAAACAGCCCTTGCAAAGTCATACTAGCCCCTATCGAAGCAAAAACAGCCCCACTTATAAAAAGTCAAAACGGCCCCATAGGCCAATGCATCTGTTTTAAAATAAGAGTTGTTTTTAGAAAAAAAGTAATAACTTGTCCCCGAAACAAAAATAGTTTACATGCTTATAGTAAAATAGAGTGCCATGAGTATAAAATATAAAACCCACGAACGGAAAAATAGATTCGATGCAAAGTGAACTCATAATAGATTGGATTTCGGCTGCTTTTGTTAACACAAATATCACAATCTTGCTCAAACGAATCTTGGCCCATATTCTGAGTCACCGTGCCATGTTAATTAGCTTGCTGCATTTAATATTATCACACATGTGATACGTAATATTTCATAAACTCGTGGCTTGTGTTTTACCAGGGTTTCCAAACACGCGAGAACAATAGAATACACGAGCTGTTTATCAAGCAACGTTTATTGTTCTTTAGAGCTTGCAAAGCACGAAAGACAATGGAGATTTTTACTGTCTTGAGTGCTTTACAAGCTCTGGAGAATAATAAACGTGACGAGGTGAACAGTCAAGTGTATTCTATTGTTCTCAAGTGTTTGGAAACCTTGGTAAAACACAAGCCACGAGTTTATGAAATAACTTCTCAATTGTTTATTGTTAAAGCGGAGCTCCCTAATTGTATTGCGGTTGCTTTAAAAACGAAGTTATTTACTGAAGCAATGCTGTAAAATGAGTGCGGGAAGGAAACATGAGCGTTGTCTTGTTGAATATTCTTGTGAATAAAGTGTGAGTGTTAATATAATGGGTTATTGTGTGTAAATATGTAATTATTCAGTTTGGTATGTCTGCTGCGTTTATAATTAAGAAATGTTGTAATAAAACAGTTTGCATTGTTTTACGTGTTTTTATAATTAAGAAATGCTGTAATAACGCATTGGTTAATGTTACAAACGTTTATTATCTAATTTCTTAATCATTTATTCAACTTACGGTTTATTACCGGGGTTTGAAAAGTTGGGCACGTGATGTAATACGGGTTTGCGATTGGTTTATTTAATCATGAATTATTAATGAGTTTGAGAATGATATATACGTTTGTCACATCTTTTCCTACATAGCATGTCCATTGATATCACACTTTACATAATAATACGTGTTCATTCTGCATTTTCATTGGTCGCGAGCTGTGTGTTACTAAAGTACACACGCATGGATGACGTCCACCAATGGCGTGATCTAAATTAGCCAATTTATTTCGCGGGTCTTCGCATAATTTTTGTCAACTTTATTAAATCATAAAACTAGAAATACATGCATGCAGCAGCCCCTCGCCACTAACTAATAGCATGCAACTATATTTTCGGAATTACATGAAGTACTTGTATAGGTTGTTGTCATAGCAACACAGCAATTGTTATTCTTTCTGTATATTTTTTCAAAATGACAAAATATCAGTTTTTGATCCTTGTTTTATTGACAATTTTTTTAAATGGCACAACATTTGTCATCAGTATGTTATTACGCCTATTGTAAGCTTAAATTTCGTATAAAATACGACTTATTAATTACATTAGTAATAAGAAGACAGTCTTGCATTTACAAAACATAAACTTACTCTGGAATTTAAACAGTGAATAGGCTGGATGAGTACGGCTACGCCGGCCTTTATAAAGCATTAAAACACAAGTATAAATACGCATTATCAACAAACTTGCCTTGTGTTTTACGCAATAGTCAATTCTTGGCGCTTCTCTGTATTTTCCCCGAATTAATCTCTTTTCAAGAGTCTTGTGGCAGTCGTTTTCGTCTTATTTCTCGCCTTTTTGGATGCCTTAAGTGTTTGCTACTCCTGATAGTCCGCCATATTCCTGAGATCAGAAATGACCACCCTTCGTTGGTTGTGAAAGTTGCCAAATCTTTTTGCAAAAATACGAAATATTGTTGTGCAATATAGTCCGCCATATTTTTGAGATCAGTGATGACCACCCACTCACCGCCACCCTTGAACCACGCGCCCGCGATATTTGATGAACTTCAGACTTCGCTATGCTTTCCTTTTCCCGGGTGTAAATAGCTGTGCGGAATTAGTACCCTCGCGCGCTTCGCGCCGTTGGCTCGGGGACAAATCGATTTCATTTTTTTTGTGCTTCTGTACTGTAATAGATCACAGATGACGCCATAGCGTCTGATCATGAAGAACAAAAAGTCACAAAAAGAACAAAAAGTCAAGTTGTTTTTCACACGCTATGACGTCATCTGTGATCTATTACAGTACAGACACACGCAAAAATGAAATATATTTGTTAAATAGATGATGGGGGAGTCAAAATAGCTCCCGGGGTAAAATTTTTGGAGTAAAATTACTCTGATATTTCTACTCCTTTAGTGAAGGTATTTTTACTCCTTTAGTGGAGTCAAATAGACTCCGAGTGGAGTAAAGTCTAAATTCTGTACTGAAGTGGAGTAGTTTTAACTCCACTATTTTACTCTCCCAAAAGGAGTTGTTTTTACTCCCCACGTGGAGTTAAAATAACTCCCTGAAAATAACAGAGTAGTGCATGAAATTTAAATACGAAAACGTGAATGTCCAACGCAGGCCTCGTGCAGTGAAATATGTTTCCCCTTTTGCAACTGACGTTTGCACATAATTTAAAAAATTATCACACCCATTTCTTTTGTTCTCAATCGGTTTTGCATGTTCACTGAAGACCTGATTCTGAAAGCTGGGGGCGGTTTTGATTTCTACGGCCGTACGAGGGAGAGCGGGGCTGAGAAAATACTCACCCAGTCAGGGTCTTGAATTTTGATTTCAAAACCTGTACCACCTCTTGAATTTTAAATTTACGCATATTTTGACTCAACAAATCTTAACACGACTAATATAATATTGACACGCTCGTATTCAGTTACTTCAAAACAAAATTAAAGCTTATGCTAATCGGAGCTTTTGCCACATTGTCAATTTCTTGATCTGTATTTTCTTTCTGGATTTTATTCTCTTCCGTGGTCGTCGAATCCCCAGCCTGCTTCCTATTTTGATTCTTGTTAACACTCTCTATCTCGATTGTTTCCTCCTATGCCCACTTCTCATCTTCGAAACATTCTTCTTTCGCTTTCTTTCGTACATTTAGGCTGTACAGAATATCTGTGACTCTCATTTCTTGCTCTGTTGAAGTTCGTTTATATGCTCTGACAACAGAGCTTGGATGACCTTCAAATTTAAAATAATTACTGTGTTCGTTCATGCACAGTTAATTTTCAAATTTGTTCCTATTACAATTATGTTTGAGTTACTTCAGTTTGCTCAGCAGTTTTTTCGCAGATAAGCTGCTCATCAATTCCCATGTCATACATTCGTGTTGCAGCAGTGGCTCGCAGTGAATGATTCGTCCGATAGCCAGAAATTCCAGCTTGTTTGCATAATCGTTTCATTGCTATACCAACACGTTGATTTGGGGCATTTTAAAGCACTTCGATAAAATTCATTTGCCCCTCCAGGTTCTAAGTTCAAGCTAGAGACTGGAATCAAATGGAGTATATCTACTAGAAACAATAAACGTGCTGTTTTATGTAATAGTTCAAATACGAGACAGAGGACTTTACCGGGATTTCAAGTACGAGAAGTTCGTTCCAGCCCGAGGCGCAGCCGAGGCTTCTGACTTCAAAAACTCATCAATTATGCAATTCAAAGTACTAGTACCTTGAAAAATTTCAAACTACTAGTACGTTGAAAAATTTCAAACTACTACTAGTTTGAAAACGAATACTTAATCAGCCCCGCTGTCCCCTGAGACATTTCAAATCCGCCACCTGCTTTTAAGAGACTTTTCCTCTAGTTTCAAAACACTAATTAAATATGTATTTCTTTTGAATATCCTTCATGAATCATTAATGAGTTTTAGAATTGACTGTAAACACTTACCAAAAATTAATATAGGTCTACTTTTCATACAGACGAACAATTCATCGTCTCTTGTCTGCTATATTCTCATATGAACGCGTGATCTTTCCTTGTATCTTTCTGTCTTTAGTCAGCTAGCATTGTTTTAAATATATCTTCACGGCATTCCAAGTACTCCAGTTCGTTTATCTTTCCCTTTAACAATTTGCGAAGTGTGTTTGGCAGATATTTGCCAACATTGGCTTTTCATACTTCACAAACAAACAGTCAATGCCGTCATAGTCATAGATAAGGGGGAAGCATGAGGATTTTCGAAAGAGACATAGCATTGTTTTCAAGAGGTGACACAGCATATCTTGAAAATCAGACGAGTATCATCCACACCTTCCCTATCAGGCCCTCAACATATATAAACAGAAATTTTACATCATGAACCAAGGGACTACTTCTACAGATATTCCTCGTTTAATAATGTGCAAGTACACTATTCCTGTATCCAACAAAATTAGTATTTGTGATGCATTGTCTACATGTAAGTATAACTACATATGTCAGAGACGCATAGTGCACAGTAAATGCAACATTGGATCAACTCAAAAGTTGTATTGTTAAAAATACACGTATAGACGAGCTTTTGACTTACCTTTGAATGGTTCTTGTTGGCTTTATAGTAAACTTGATAATATGGATGTTCTCTTCGCCGTGATATTTTTTCGTCGCCGGTCGCCTACGATGCACAGTTGACATTTGTTTACAAATTTTGCCGTCGCTCGCAGTAGTTCATTCTATATATTTCCACAGATATTTCGCGGTAATATGATTATATGAATCCAGACTCTCAATAATAAATGCGCCTACGAAAACAGACTGCAAACGCCGTCAATACGATTCCAAAGCCAAGATTACAGGATTATTTTATTTTCGACATTTACATTGCGGCAAGCATAAACTTTTGAAATGCATGCATGTTTGTGCTTCAAGTGAAATTCGACACGCACTTAAGTTTTGATGCATTGAAAATAATGACCCCAAAAGTGCAATTTTTGATGAGCTTTCTTCGCACTATGACCAATTTCTTGTTGAAAAAATATTTTTATACACGAAAAATGCATAAGCCACTCTATCACTCCTCCTTAAAGGGACAGTCCACCCCCAAAACAAGTGCCTCTGATGTAAAAGTCCTTCATTAGCATACCTTAGAATGGCCATTCATTCGCCTCAACTCTCTTTTGTTACCAAGATATTAGACTTTGTTTCACTGATCTCATTGCCATTTCACCACGGCCATGTTTGTTTAGCTGGGGGGGGGGGCGCAAATATTGCTAATCGTTTGAGTGCTGTGACGTAATTGTGTGATAGAAAACACAGGAATATAGAGTGAGCACTGTCGTTTACCAAACTTGTACGAATTTCGTGGGTTTATTTCATTTCAAAGCGCTTTTAACGATGTCGCGACAGAGTTCTAGCAGTTTTTACGAGGCAGATGAAGATTTCATGTTGTCTGAGCAACCTGATATAAAGGTTGAAGAGGATGAAGCAGAAATCTCGATACAGCCATACCTGTTCGAGCCAACTAGAAAACTGTCCTCTAGTATGGACAGCGACGAAGAATGCGACGATGATGATTCCGATTCTTCCTCTGATGACGAGGGCCGCTTGAATAACCTAGAGTGGTAAGTTTTAATTTATATGAAAAACGTAGCGATATTTTCTATTCGTATATAATATATAATATTTACGAGACTAGTGTGGTTTATTCCTGGTATCATGTATAGATTGGGTGTGTTTATTCTCCTAATTTATATCAAAACATCCTCAGGTGTAGATGTGGTCATTGCCAAATAATGGATAGAGTAGATAAATGATAATCCAGCATTTGCTGCAGTATGTCAGAACAGCCTGGTATCAATACATGCAGCAGTATGAAAACCAATTTGAAGGACCTGAGCACCAAAGAAGCAGACATGTCGCATATAGGCAACTTGCACGATTGGGTTGGGGTATTCTTGGGAGACATGTAAGGGTAGTCCTACCATCCTGTGCAGTAAGTTGTATCAAAGCACATTTTCTACCACCTGGACCTGAGGATGAACACACTTTTGTTGGTTTTAGGCCACCATCCGAGGAAGATGACTAAACAATTCTTGAGTTTGAGAACAATCACTTAGGACCACTGATTTGAATAATGCTGGATTATGTATCCAATATTAAACTTTGAATATGTAAATGTCCATTTGACTAAGTGAAGTCATCACGGCATTAGATTAAAGCATTTGCCACAAAAAATGAATGGTCTGGCTTCAGTATGATATCATTATAGTAATTATAGTCACTTTGAGTGGAATCGACTGATGTGTGCTTTAATTGCAGCTTGTTTTTCCGGCTTTTCATTGCAAGCAATGTTTTTTGCTGTGGATTTTTTCTTTTCGCCCCCTTTGATTTTTTTTGTTTCAGGATGCTTTCCATTAGTGCATCAAGGTGACCATAGCTTTTTTTCTTCCTTTATTGGTTTAACCACCCATGTTTTCTGCACTTTAGGAAAGACCAAGTTATAATGGAGAGAACCCAATGATGAACCGTGCTTGACCACAGCTTGAATTGCTTCCTAGAACAATTGTGATTATGATCAAGGGCAGCAAGTTGTGTTCTGGCAACCATCCCCTCATGACTAAAGTGCTGTCTTTTAGGACAATACTTATGCATCATAGAATGGTAAACTTCAAGATTTCCAGTGTGATGAAACTCTGTGACAAACTTGAGATCCTTCAGAAGCTTTTTGTTGAAGACAACCTCCTCATGGGCCACATGAGCAGCAGTGCCAAATTTTAGCCAAACTTTCTCTTTTCTTTCCCGTCTTGACAGTTCACGATGGGCACGTTTCTTGAAATGCTTTGCACTTCTCCATGAATGCTTATTGGCAACATGGTTCACAATAGACGTCCATTTCTCCAATAAAATTACATAGCTGCCATTACATGTAGCTACACTCCACCAGAAATGAGAAGAAACAGACCGGATCTATGCAGTTAGATCCAGAAACTCTTTCTTCTTGCTCTTCTTTGACAACTTCTTAACCACCCATTTGACATCATACTGGGGCATTATTTTAGAATGTTTTTTTTTCTCATTTCTGATGTAATGGTTGTGTGCCTATCGGTTGTTAAACACCTTATTTTGACTCCTTTACTTTTTAAAGTCTTTAATACTCGATTGCGTCCTTCTGCTTCCATTGCATTGGAGGATGAAACTTCGGTAACCTGGACAACTGAGAAATCTAGAATTTTATTGGTACTCTCATCCATCACAGTGTATGTGCCATATTTTGCGCTATGCCCCGGGCTGTCACACCGTCCATCACAGATATCTATTTTTTTTTATTTTTTTACTTCTTCTAATCGTTGTGCAAAAGAGTTTATATTTTGAAAAGAATTCCCACTAAAGAGTATTGAGCCAGCAAGTAACACATTCCCAGCTATGTTTGCATCTATTTTTGGTTGTGATTGCCATTTGTTCTTGTGTCCATCCACACATAATGTATGGATCTCCACCATGCTACCAACCAGTGTTTTAGAGACCTCAGCATTGGGCTTGAAACAGGTAAAACAGATGACAAACATCAAGATTATCCTCAAAAACTATAAACTTTTTTTGCTCAAAGGGACTTCTCTTTGTTTCGTCATCACTTTCAGAATCTATGTCATCTTGACTCTCTGCAGAACTTCCAGGCATGTAGATATCATCCGAATCTGTGTCACTACCTGTACATGTAAGTTCTGAACAGATGCTTTTTTGAGGAATAGTTTTTCAAAGACTAATGTATTTCCAGGAAATGTACTAGCAGAAGGTTGTGTATCAATAAAACGAATACCAGAATTGGGCTTCAAACAGTCAATAACAGCAATAGGAGTGCCTGGTGTGGAAATATCACTGACATCAACACTAGGTGGACAAACATCTGCAGTTTGGATGGCGACACTTGTCATTGCTACCTGATTTTCACACACTAAAAGTTCACATTGAATGCCAACTTCCTTAGTTAATCTCAAATTTTCTGTTGGATTTACAGTTACAGAGCTTGAACTTGGAGCCTCTGACATGCATCTGTTGGAGAATATTCAAATACACCACAGCTAGATGGGCTGTCAATTTGGCATTGATCGCCCCTGACTGATGATGGAAACTGTTGTGCAACAAGACAGTTTTCTATCATCTTTAACAAAGAGAAGAATTATGTGCATACTAGAACCATTTTTTGTGCATTTATTACTATAGTATGTTAGGTTTATTGTGTACATTTATGTAATTCATATGCATGATAATAGTTTGTGTGTGTGTGTGTGTGTTGTGTGTGTGATTTTATGATTTTTAATCTCAATAAGTATTGACTTATTTAAAAAATGTTGTTCTCCCAAGTGTGTATTATTTTATGTCTCATTGAAGAGAACATGCAATTTTCATGCACAGAATTTTGTACATGAATCGAACAAAGTGTAAATTTATCTATATTTGTGTACATTTGGGTGTTTATATACGTTTTAACTGTTAATGAAATTACACGTTAAATTGTATTTGTACATTTGATACTGAAGTATTTTAAAGACCAGCGCTTTACCTCTCGCTTAGCTTGTTCAGAGCGCATTTGTGTTCTCATGCGACCTGTCGTTCGTGGCGTTGTGGGCTTACTGCGGGGAAATATCGAAGGAACTGAGTTCGGTCTTAACCTTGCTCTACTTCGATAGCCGTGTTCCTCAAGCAATCAGGCGTGAAATTTCCGTACAAACGTACGAATTATCAATGTTGCGTGGATTTGCTCGTCGAATTCTGGCCATCCATGCTTGACGCAAACGTTCATCTTTCGGAACTCGGTGGTAGGTAATGCCTGTAGTTTTCCGTGAGTTGTAGGTACATCCCGGAACCATGCAATGGGGCATTTTAAAAAGTATTTGACTGCGTTTATAGAAATTGCCTAGCTAAAGATGTAAAGCGCTGACTTGAAAATGAAGCTTTCCGCTTTGTAACACACAATGACGTCAAAGCGCTCAAAAATACACGCAATCCCCCCCCCCAGTTCAACAAATATGGCGGCGATAATATGCGCAAAAATCAGTGAAACAAAGTCTAATATTTCGGTAACAAAAGAGAGTTGAGGCGAATGAATGGCCATTCTAAGGTATGCTAATGAGGGACTTTTACATAAGCGGCACTTGTTTTGGGGGTGGACTGCCCGTTAATAACATGAAGGGGCGCTAATTAAAAACACCTCAGGTTTTAGGGTGTCACGTGACCAGCCTGAACCATGCAGGGTCTTTGCCGCGGCACGGCGCCGGGCGTAGGTTGAAGACCCTGGGTACGAAGTTGGTATATTGAAAATGCTAGGAGAGTCTTAGTGATTAATGCTGGGGATCGACAAGATTTCTCTGAATTTAAGTAAATTTTCAGATCAAATATGCTAAGAAATTTTTCTTGAAATGATAAAATATTTTCTTATTCCAAAAAACATATTTGATTTGAAAATTTTCTTGAATTAGGAAAATGTTGGAGAACAAAGTCCTATTTTATGAAAATATTTTCTTAATTTAAGAAAATTTTCTTAAGAAAATCTTCTTAATAAGAAAAAAATTCTTATTAAGAAAATTTTCTTGTTATTCTCCCAAGAAAATGTTTTCTTATTTTAAGAAAATATTCTTAAAATAAGTTTTTTTCTTGAAATAAGAAAATGATTTTTTGCTGTGCAGGGGTTCAAAATTGTTTTGTAAGAAAGGCTGTTCAAATTTGTTTTCCAAAGGTTGTTTTTATCTATGGAAATTTGTCGGCCTCGCCTGTAACTATAGATATGTCAAAATTATCGCTGGTAATGTGCACGTTTCCCAACATTTTTCCAAAATTACCGATTTGTATGTGCACGTTTCCCAACATTTACAAGAATCAGTGATCATAAGTTATATATACTCAGATATGTTACAAAAAAGTTCTGCCGGAATTAGTGAAAAACTGTGTGAAAAAGAATTACACTTTTGGACAGACAAGCCAATTTTTGCAACATTTTTTCCCGTAGCTAAAAGAGTCTTTTTCGTCTATTTTGCTCAAGACATAAGACCAGCAAACTGAAAAACTGCGAGATAGATAATATTAATCAGCAGTCTATATAGGCGAAGTACGTTACATGTCAAGTTGCGCACATATATGACATGATGGCCAATATTTGAAAAAATATAATATCATCTATAAACCTAAAATAAGACCATACAACTGTTGTATTTTCCTCGGAATCCCTTATAACTTTTGAACAGCATCTATCACTAAATGCGTGGAGCATGTGCATTTCGGTCAAATCATTTGGCATACATGCATAATCATATAGTTTATCGCAATGATAATGATATGTTGTACATATGAAACTTGTTTACAGCAGACGAGCTGCTATACTGATATCAACCAAGGACCTGTTTTGGTAACTTTGATGCATAAAAAGAATTTATAATATGGAGTGCTATATGGTACAGGACTTTTTCTCCTTTTTCAAAGGAAAGTCTTGACTGGGTGGTGAAGCTATTAAAGCAATGAATCAAGGACAAGAATATAGGTTTAAGACGAAATCTGACATTCAGGTCATAGGTATGACAGCTTTCTTTATTTTAACAAAATAACAACATCCTTTTGGAAATAAATCTCATCGAACGAGCAATATCGTGAAAAGGAATCCAGTTACGTTAAAGAAACTTTCCGATCTCAGAGCTTGAAAATTTGTTTCATTGATGACCAGCCATAAGATTAAGGGGCTGATTATATGGTCCCACTTACTCGGGACTAAGTGAAGCGTAAAATAATCTTGAGGTATTGAAAAATGTCATACGACCAAAGTTCGAATGCTTTATGCATTGATCAATAAAAAGATAGATTTAACAAAAATCAATGCGATATACACCATTTTGTTTAATTACTTCATATTTCGGCGAAACGAAAATCTCAAGTAATCAAGGATTAAGCATTTTTTACAACGTAAACTATGACTTATTTCAATACCTCAAAATCATGTTACGCTTCACGCAATCCCGGGTAAGCGGGTCATATAATCAGTCCCTAAGAGTAGATCTTACGAAGCCTTGAGGTATTCTTTTGTGAATCAGGTGGTGACGTGCAACGGACTGCTAAGGCCAAAAAATACTCCGAAGACGTGTATATATAACTACGGCATATGAACATCAACTGAACAAAAGAAAATATAGTGAAATAATGCAGTGGGTTGAAATAACACTGAAAAGATTAATAGTATATAATGACAGATAATAAACTAATACAGGAAAGGTTTGTTTCTTTGATGGTAGTGTCTTAGATGGTAACTGAAGCCCTTCGCTCGTAACGTCAGATTTTACTTTTTCGTTTCAAGCAGGGAAGGAACCGATCCCTTTTGTACTAGTAACCACCCCAGTGAGACTGGAAACGATAGTTCGAGGCTTTAAACGGGCTAATATAGGGCGCGTAATTTTGTTGCACGGAAACAACAGTTGACAATAACAGTTGCCACATCAAAGCGGGGAATTAATGTAGCTTTTGCTGGACCGTTCTTAGGTCGGGGACATTGATTCAGATCATTGACCGACCTACACTAGCTCTTCCCACCGAGCGCAGAGTAACTGCAATGAAATTGTATTCACTTTAACATACTACAATTTACATTTTAACGGCCTTTTTTTAGCGTGCTTTGAAAGGTGCATAAACTCAGTGCCTCAGCACCGCTTGTTATTTATTTCATTTTTTCATATGTGTTGAAGTAAATGTTGAAATTTGACCAATGGCCAATGTTAGTTTCTACTAAGTTTCTACTAAGCTTCCATCTGCTAAGTTGTTCTTTTTCTCAAAGATTTTTTACAATGATTTTTAATGTCTTTTCTATTCTGTAATGCATTCAAAAAATTACAATGAAGATCAATGGTCTGGGGATCAGGAAGTTTTATTCAAGCACGGCTATAAAGCTCTTGACGAAACTGATCCCCAAATACTTTAAAATGCCCCGCATGTGATGACAGCAATTTACACACGGCAATTTCTATCCCTATTTGCACGCATGAAATTTCAAATAGTTTTGAAAACCAATAGTATCGAGCATATTACCACGCAAAATCAATCCATCTTGCCCATCTTAATGTATTTCTTTTAATTACTAATGCAGTTAAATATTGGCTAATAGCGGTAAGTACTGAAAGGTAAGACCTTTCTTTGTCAAGTTATCCATTCTGGTTATGAAATTCCAGAGAACATAACTGTTTTTCGGGGCTAATGCTATTTACCCGCGTGTTTTGGCTCAGAAATTACGGCAATTTGGCTTCGAACTGGAATACTGAACAGGTCACCAGTGCCAGGTGTTTGCCCACGCAGGTCAAAAGAAAGATTCACTCCAGGTCGGAAAACGAGGCAATGAGTGGAGCCACCAAAATGAAACATACCAAGCTGGTCTCCCTTCTTAACATGATCTCCAGCCTTTACTGTAATCTCGTTGGTAGATACTTCTGCCATACCAATTGAGATGAAGGCCATCAAACCAATATCGGGATTATCTGCTTGGATATAGATAATACCTCGAGCAGCTACATGGGCAAGATAGGTTTGAGATTTTCCCATGGCTTTGGGACCATTTTTGATGTTGTAGTTTTGAGAATAATATGAACCATCAACTAACTCTGTCTTCAGGATTAAACCGGAAACAGGACTATGCCATCGATGATAATAAGTGGCGTACAGTATACCTTGGTACACTGTCCCACCGTAGAACTTCTCAGCCATTTCAGAGTTGAACATGTGGTCTAAACATTTTAATAATTTATAAGATCAATGACACCTAATTTTGTTGCTATTTAATATTTAAACCAATACTTTTCATTTTTCGTGCGCGTGTACTATAATAGATTACAGACAACGTCATGCAATGGCATAAACGAGTGCAGTGACTTTTTGTTTTTCACACGTAATGACGTTTTCCGCGATCTATTTAATATAGCTTTAGAAAACACGACGCGACAGTGCGTGAGAATGATGTGATACAACTGGCATCTACTTCGAGCTTTCATCATATTTGTATCTATTTTCCACTTGTCTGCTCCTTTCATGGGGTTCCATCATAAAGGAGATATAACACTTTTTTCCTTTTTGGCCGGTATAGCTTGTAATCAACACTCGTGAAATTTTAAAGAAACTCGAAATTGCGTGAAAACACTCAATTCCCCCTCACTATTTCTCATTTTTCACCATCAACACTTCAAATGATTTATATTTTTAAATGTTAGTCTTTGAGAAACATAAAATTCCTTTAATTTGGTATCTATCCAAAGTTTAACCACAGGGTAAACATCATTAACGTACGATTCATAAAATAGACAAATTTGGCTAACAATGTTTTTCCGTTGCCACCCAGTTCCCAACTTTGGATTTTTCACAAGGTTGAATACCATTGTTCTCGCTTGCGGAAAAGTACATTAGGACAAAAGTAACCAGGCATACGAGTGATGAATACGAGTTATTCACTAATGCCCATACTTCTAAATGCATAGTTACTTTTGTTCTCCGTTACGCTGCCGCATGCTAATATGATAGTAACTATATAGGCATGTAACTGATGTGAGTGATCTTAAAATGTGAATTGGGTATAAACAAACGTTAGCCAAATTTGTCTATGCCTTTAAAAATTCCCTCACAACAATAATGCCATAATTTGATGTTATAATTTTACAAAAATGTGAGCAAAAATAAACCGAACGATTTTAATTTAAAAAAATTGAAATATTTCTGCTAATTAAGTTAACTTGCCTATGGAATATCGTTGATTCTTGATCCAAAACAAATCATATTTCTTTACGTTATAAGCCAGTTTGAAAGGTGCAGATTCGCAGGCATTCGCAATAATACTCTCGTCATCAGGCGCCTCGACTGGCCGAATTCCATCACGATATTCTCTTACGAAGAAATCATCCCAAGATTTGAAACCATAGTGAGGTTGACTTGGATCACATTTGAATTCTTCAACGAAGTTAGGCATCGCCTCCATCGCATCTTTACCAAACCAACCTTCATGTGGATCATCATTCAAAACATGTGTAGATGCTGGAGTCGACAAAAACTTTCCCCAGTGATTTAAAATGTTCTTGAAATGTCGGTTCACCTTAAAAATAAAGGTCATCAAAACTTGCCACACGGTTGTTAAGATATATTTACTCTTAGATACTTGCGATCCGAATTTATTGCATGCATGTACACACAACAATGGTCTGAAAACAAAACGGGGTATGAAATCTGTTGAAAAGAAGCAGTTTTCATGTCCAAGGAATACATTCGTGAGGTGCCTATGTCACATTCTCCTGAAACCTCAACGTTGAAGTTGCTAATAAGAGTAGGAAACGCTTCAACCAGCAAAAGAAATTTTAAAACATATATTCCACAAAACACATTTTATTTGAAAAAACATCCTTCCTATTATAATAAATATCATAATAGTTAACTAAACTAAATGAAAATTAATGAAAAACATGCACAAAACGATTAAAAAAATAATGCCGATGACTTAATTCGTTCTTCAAAATTCAGAAAAGGAAACAAGAAAATGCAACGGGCATGGCAGTGCTAACTGTCTTTGGCAATTAGTGTAGGCAATTAACGAGTGATGTTTGGAAATTTTGCCAAAGTAGGCCAGCTGCCAATTATTAATTATTACCATAAAAAAATATACACCTCTGTAGCGACTTTCAGCTTGCGTAAACAGGAACAGTCAGTATTTAGTGGATATGCATGACGCAAGGACTAGTTCAGATTTGAAGGGGTTATGCCTTGCACGAATCATGTTTTATTCAGTTAGTTTTGTGCATTCGTGCAGAAGGCAATGTTTTAAATTTCATAAATCCCGTCCCAAGATTTCTCAGTTGTTCAAGCAATTGGGACATCTTGGTTTGTGCACCAATCGCCTCGACAAAGCAGAACTTTTGTGTGTAAGTTTACCTTATACAATTGTTATGATTATGTTAATTGTTAATATATAAGTAGTTTGATTAGTAGTTTTCACCTAATTCGTTTTATGATATATAACTTAGTTGTTGCATTGACGCACTCGCAAGACACATAAGTCGCTCATAGCCCATTGATTACTCGATGAACCGCCCCTTGTTTATCGCCTACAATATAAGCAGGAGAATAATGGCAAGTCTATACCTGTAGTATTAATCAGTTTAGAATTCATTGTTTGGTACGTGTTTGACCGTAGAACACCGTTTCGCATTTATTTACCATACCACAACGCGTTTTTACATTTTGTCTTAAAATAATTACATAAGGTTATGGTATGCCGAATTCTAAACAGAATGATTTTTTCTTGTTGAAATCTTTCACAAACCAACGCAAAGATATTGAGTGCTCTAAATTCAATGCATCATCATGCATTGCACAACCCTTTCATATTATTTTTTTAGAAAATGTATATGTGCGATTTAGCCCCTAAAATATGGCAACAGACCTGATACACAAAGCTCAACAATGCATATCTGCCTGATGCCCAAAATGTATCTATGCTTGCATGAAAAGATATAGTACACTGTGAAAGTATAATACGAGCATAAGTTTAGCAGCATAAACAACGCTCGATAGCGTATTAAATTAGCAGAGGAATATCATAGTTTGTTCATACTTTTTCTTCACTGCAAAACTCCTCACCTTTTCATTGCGGAACGCAGCAAAACCAGCAGGAGTGGCCATTGGCCAAACCAGAATAGCTGAGATTGGAAGGCCGACCAAGTAAGAGTTCTTGTATTCAGGAGCTTTGTCCATGACACCGTTAATGGTAAAGATCATTTTTTGCCATGAACAAATAGTTACTGCTTCAGAAATATTTACCAGTTGTCTTTGTTGCCAGAACATTTCATGGAAGTACATGTTGACCTCTAAGAATGAGCAAAATATAATTATTTAGAAACAATATTTAAAGAATTTCATAGTGTAATACGTAAATCATATATTGTTGAGATTCAAATTAGCTTAATGCATAAACAGTCCGAAGTCTCTGGTGGGTAAAGAATAAGCCACGAGTGTCTCACAAAGAGTTAATTTTGAAAGCACTTGCGTTTAAAACGTTTGAACGCTCTGCCAAATGCTTCTTCTTGAAGGAACATTTTGATATGTAAAAGAGCGCCGAACTTTTTGCAATGCTAGTTGCTTCAATAAATACTTTCTTTGGTAGAAAGTCGCTGAAGAAAATTTCGCACAAATAAGAAGAACAACCAGAAGAATAAACGTCTTGCGGACATCCAGCTGGCGTTATAAATCGCCAATCATTTTTATTAGATCTTAAGTAAACAAATAAAATATACGTTTTTCTAATCGTCTACCAATTCATCAATTTCATTGCGCAATTTATCGGCATTTAAATCAAAAGCGCAAGTTAGGAGAGTGAAGTTTGTACAAAAAATTTAAATTTACGCCCATAGCGTGGTGATAAACACGTGTAAAGTGGCCGGAACTTCCCAATAGTGATTTATGCTATCTAAATAAATACATTTCGTAAAAAAACCAGCGAAATTTGAACGTAATTGCTCTCAAATTTCACCTGCCATGTTTGTGTTGTTTTGTTTAGTAAATTTGAACTCCCGTTTTCTTACGGCAAATTTGATTACTTCTTCTGTTGCTACAGATTTTTGCACAGTTGTCGGAAGAGGTTGGACAGCTGCCACATTTTTTCTCAGCGCTAGCTAGAGGAAAGTCAACTTGAAAATAGGCATCTGGCTAAAAATATTTAAATATTTTGCGTTTTGAGGTAAAGTTACACTTGAATGCCACACAGAATGTTTCAACAAGAATTGAAAGACCCACAAACAAAAAACTGCGTAAGGAGAACATAGTTCTGGAGAACATAGTTTGAAGAGGATATATAAACACTGTTTATGTGTTTTTATTCGTATGTATGAGTCATGCTAAACTGATATCTTTTTATTTTTATGGATAGAAATAATGAATGGCGCTTTGAACAGACGTCTGCTTTGCTTCAAGTTGTCGACCTTCACCATTATACATGAAGGTTCGCAGAGTGGTCAACTACGTGACTGTGCATTCCGCTGATTCTAAACCTACTTAGCTAAACTGCATGCAGCACTGCTTAATTCATGATGATATATAAGTCGACTGCTAAATAATATCACTGCTTTTACATACTCATGAGACCATATTCTATTGCATTTCGTCGGTTTTTGAATTTTACTGTGTGTTAAAATTAATAGTCACACTAAAAGGATTTTTCTTAGCTTTGTTAGTTTCCTGATGATCAGTTTCTTCTCCGCACTTTAACGTCTCTTTATAGTCACTTCTTTAACTTCAACAGGAGCTGCATAATGTGCAGATATAGACGTTTTTTTCTTGTTTGTTGCATTCCTATAACAAAATCGACGTAACATTTTCTTCTAGATCCTCGCTTCTTGGCTTATATGATCGAGCAGCAAGACTTTTGTGACCTAAAATTATTCGGACAAATAAAGTCTACCATTGTCTCAACTCACGCAGAACGGAATAAATTATGAAAAGTCTACACATGTAGACAAAGCCTTTGCAACTAGAGTATTTGGTCTCTAAGGAATATATAAAAAAGCGCAATAACGTGAAACCAACTTTTTTTCGCAAAAAAGGCTGTTCGTCAATTTTAGCCTCATACAATCTCGTTGCAGCCGTTACGGGCAAGCTATGATTTGCCTTCAAAGCCCTTTATAGCAGCCTCACACAATCGCTTTACTGTCGACGCTAATGTGTTGTGGCCAAGCGGAAGGGCCGAATACCAACAAGCAGCTTTTGGCTTTCTTCGTTGCGTTAGATAAAAAGCGGCGTTCGTTCTTTCCTTTGGACTAAATAATAAAAAATATATGTCATCGCTGCAAATTCTCAAGAAATAAAGCGTTATATATTTAGCATATCAAATGCATAAAATGAAACTTCTTACCACAGATTACAATATTTTTCATATAAGCGAACTATACAGTGCGTATAAAAAAAGGTAATCCAAAGTTGACGCGCTGTACTACAAAAAGTATTCGGTGTATGTTCATTTTTTTTCACATCTTACAGATCACTTTTTAATTAGCCATTGAATGACACCACAAAATCGTTTCAGAATAAACTATTAAACTACCCGCGTGCACATTTTATTACCTTTCAGTCATTGAGTACAAACATGGTGCAACTTACAGTTGAAGAAAGAACATTTTTAGTCAGAAACTTTTTAATTCAGGGAGCTTGGAAGTAACAAGAATGAGGTTCGCGGAACGTTTCCCTGAGCGGCGTCCGCTCGCGCTTAAAACGATATGGGCGAATGTTAGAAAGTTTTCTGCCCACGGCACAACCTTGAATCGAAACAAGAGGAATTGAGGACGACAACGTACGGGAAAATCAGAAGCCAATATCGAGGCAACAAGAGAGCCAAATGACTTGAATGATTTGCAGAACCACATTCAAAATGAAGCTGATGTGTTTGAGAAATATTCCGGCGCTATCAGACGCACACTTCATGCAATTAGACGACGATGTGAGCTTTGTATCCAGAGAAATTGTGGTAAAAGTATAAACTCTTAAATAGAATAAAACAAGAATAAACTCTTAAAGTTTTAAAGTTTCAAGTTCAAATGTAAATAATTGTCAATAAACAACTAAATGCTAATTGTGAAATGTTTATGATTATATGAATTGTCCTTTTATTTGTTATTCGGTGTTTTAATTAGGCACAGAGGTGAAAATATGCAATTTTGGCCAACACACTTTCTTTTGGTTTTTGTCCATTTGGTGCTAAAAAGGTGTCATTCAATAGCTAAAAGATTGATCTTTCCGAATGTGAAAAAAATGAACATACAACGAATAGTTTTTGTAGCACAACGCGTCAAAGTTGGATTACCCTTTTTTTGATACGCACTTTACAGCGTAGACCAAAATTTTCGTAGGCACACGTCGACTTCAGTCTAGTTTTTCGATGAGTAAGACTTCCAGCGTTTGTCTTGCTCACATCTTCTGTATACTGTGGATTTTTCTTTCGTCATATTACAAAACCATTTGTGGATTTACCCATCGAAGGCGTCGGTGTTCTTTTCCACCACGAAGCACGAAATGCAGAACAAATAGATACACCAACGTCTCTACTAGCTGCTTTCCAAAATCTTCGCCAAGCATTCTACTTTCCCACATCTGATTTTCCTCATCCATTGTAATGACTTCAGCTCTTTTACGGATCAATCCAATTCCGGCCGCAGAGCGTTCTTTCATAACAGCATAAAGCGATCCACGTAGCTTATGAAACAAGTCATCATTGAGAAAAATGGAAATTTTGCCACACTGCGTTTTAAGATACCTTTGAATTCCACAAACTAAACCATGTAGAGAATTTGTAGGGTATTCTTAACCGTCCTGCTTCTTTACTTCGAATAGAAAGTGTGGCATTGACTCGTTTAATTCGTCTGTAGACATATCGGGTTTTAAACGAACGAACTGACTCATCATGACGAGCTATTTTTTCCCAGTTCGAACGCCATGTTTCAAATGCCTTCACTGACCACTCATCTTTGTATCGCTTTGCCACTGGAACACATTGTCGAGCACGTTCTTGTATATGTGACCCGCATAACAAGCGATCCAAACGAAAGTCAATATTCCATTCTCCTGTCGATAATGTATCATTATGAGTACTTTCTCTTGATATAAAACTATTCTGAGTAACAAACAAATCTTCGTCGCTCTCCATCGTGTTGCCTAATAATCAGGGCGCTGATCTTAACTACACGATCTCATGCAACTCAGCAAAGTGATATAAAAACACGTAGTCATTACAAATTCAAATTAACAGCTATTATAATAACTTTAGCGAGCATTGTGACGTATTGTGCAGGCTAAAATGAACAAACAGCGGGCTAAAATACATTTTAGCCCGCTGACATAATAGCCAATGTATAAATAATCGGAAGCCATGTAAGCGTAGTTGTTTTTTTGAAAAACAAAGTTAAAGTTAAGCGTTACAAGTCCTTTAAAGTTATTATAATAATAATAGAGTTGATGTTCTTGGGCATAAATATGTTTTTGGCCCTCCACAAAGCTCATTTTAACCCTTGCTACGCTCGGGCTAAAATGATTCTGAGTCGGGCCAAAAACATATTTATGCCCGCGAACGTCAACTCTATTGTTATATTGACCATAACCTATATAATTATAATAATAATAATAATCTCTAATATCCATCTTAAGTTAAAAAATACAATGGATTTACAAATATTTTGCGTTTAAAAGTTTTACATATTGATTAAAAAGAGATACACGGTGGTTTCGTTAGACTCGTATATACTACATATAAGTTTATACTTAGTGTAACAATGACACTGCCCGTGGTATAAAAGACTTCTTATGCCTGTCAGTATAAGAGCGGATAGGTGCGCAGTCCGTGGTGGTTTGGCATCTTACGTCATATGGATGGCGAACAGGAGCGGAATTAAATTGTTACAAGGGTTTGAGATATCATTAATAATGCGTTCATATTCTCTAATTGTTTGTTTATCTCTCCTCTCATTAAGTGTGGGTAGTGAATTTTTAGGAATGCCTATTATTTTTAGGCTCCTGGCTTGTATGTTCTCCAATTCATCTGAAAGATATTAAGGGATTCCTCCCCAAATAGGTGAAGCGTATTCCAGCAGGGGTCTGATTTTTGTCAGATAGCAGATAATTCCTATTTCTGTTGGTAGGTTAGCCCGGCGGCACTCTCTAAGACAGAACATTCTTCGATTAGCCTTTTTGGTGATTTTCCTAATACGGTCGTTCCATTTCAAAGTATTTTGAAGCCAAACACCTAAGAGTTTAAACGAACTTGTCCTTTCAATTATTTCACCGTCAATTAAAAGGGGAGGTGGTTCAGGGATGCAGTCTCGAAAGCAGATCCACATGTCCTTGGTCTTCTTTGAGTTCAGAGCCATTTTATTGGCATCAGCCCATTTTTGCATAGAGTTGAGAACTTCCTGCATATGACTCACGTTTCCTTCTTTAACAGATTCATCCAAAGTACAGTCACCTGCATATTTCTGCGCATTCGCTTCTATCGCTTTATGAATAGAATCCTCGATATCGTTGATATGTACATTGAAGAGCGTCGGTGATATTACGGACCCTTGTGGAACGCCAGCAGGGCATGATGATACAGACGATATAAAGGAATTCAGTTTAACCTGCTGAGTCCTACCATCTAGGAAGCTTTGTAACCATAACCAGAAGCTTTTGTTGATTCTTAGTTCAGCGAGCTTTCTTAACAGTATTCCATGGTCTACCAGGTCAAAAGCCTTCCGGAAATCTAGAAAGAGAGCATGCACTTCCATGCGGCCATTTGGCGAGTTATCGGTTGCGTTGAACAAATTCTGCGAAATGCAGGCGAGCGCAGACACAGTTGAGCGATTTTGTGTGAAGGCATGCTAGTTATGTGGGTGTTAAATCTTGGCTGTGCGGGGATAGGTGAAGTTTTTCTAACACTTTTGCCAACTGTGGTAGGACCGATATTTGTCGGAAGTCATTGTCTATATCTTTCGGTGGATTTACTTTAGGAACTGGACAGAATAATGCATGTTTATATGCATCCCTATTGTCGTGCGTAAAGTGTTCTCTTGAGAAATAATACTTGCTTCACATCACACTATAAAACACAATACCCTGATTACTTCATATACTAGAAATACATGCATGCAGCAACCCCTCGCCACTAACTAAGAGCATGCAACTATATGTTCGGAATTACATGAAGTACTTGATAGGTTGTTGTCATAGCAACACTGCAATTGTTATTCTTTCTGTATATTTTTTCAAAATGACGAAATATCAGTTTTTAATCCTTGCTTTATTGACATTTTTTTTAAATTGTACAACATTTGTCATCGGTATGTTATTATTATTATTATTATTATTATTATTATTATTAACTATATTTATCCAGGATACCCACGTCACCGAAGTGATTTTCAGTGGGGTCCTGCACATCTATCTTACATGAAATTCAGATTTTATGCATGCATTATTTACATCATCAAATTTTAACAATAATTATCTAAACATGAGTTCACACAATGCACATGAGTTATACGGTACAAAACAACAAAATACAATAAACACAATACAGTACAATACAATACAATAAATACAATACAATACAATAATACAATATAATAGAACACAATACAATAGAACACGGTACAACACAATACATTACTAACTGACTTATCGTGTTTTCAAAAGGTTCTTAAAGTTAGATAACGAAGTTGCGTCTTTTAGTTTCTGTTCCAAGTTATTGAAATCCACTATAGCTTGATATGTTGGACGTTGTCTTCCTTTGTTAGTCTTTGCTCGTGGTAGATGCAGATTGCTACGTTGTCTTGTATTGTGATGATGGATGTCTTCATTCTTTGTTAAGTTAAAATCAAAGTCAATTAAGCCATGCATGCATTTGAAGATGAATGTGCATCGGTGATTATGCCTTCTCGTCGCCAGTGTTGACCATTTAAGTTCTTGTAACGCCTCGGTCGAAGAATATCGCGGATGTTTATCTAAAATGAGCTTTGCAGCCTTATTACGCCTAATGTAAGCTTAAATTTGGTATAAAATACGATTAATGGTCCAATCGTCAGGAAAGTATTCGGAGACAATAATAAGAAACCAGTATGACACACACACAATGTTGGGAGAAGGGTTGATGGGGAGAAATGCTCCAATTCTTGTATAAACTGTGGTCAAATTGCCCCCCACTGACTCACAATTACAGCATTATGATTATGATATAATTATGTGCTCAGGAGGTAATAGATCCCCTATGCTGGATCTTGCCCAATGGGTAGTAGCTCCCCGAGATGGGCACCCTAAATGTCCAAGGGATAGTAGATCCCCGTGATGGTCATTGTTTACTTTAATGTCCAAGAGGTAGTAGATCCCCGTGCTCGTCATTGTTTTCTTTACAATACATTGGTTTGTGTGAGTCTATGGGGTTATGGGCGACCTTTGGGAGCACTACTTCCCCAACACCCAAAAAGATTTTTCGGCTTGCTCTTACACCCGCAAAGAACACTGGACGTGGAGTACCAATATGGCGGCGATGACTTCAAAAGTTAATCTTGAATGTGTGATCCAGTATTATACAGATCAATGATGGGCACTCTTAATGTCCAAGGGGTAGTAGATCCCCATGATGGCCATTGTTTACTTTAATGTCCAAAGGGTAGTAGATCCCCGTGATGGTCATTGTTTACTTTACAATACATTGGTTTGTGTGAGTCTATGGGGTTATGGGTAGCCTTTGGGAGCACTACATCCCCAACAACCAAAAAGATTTTTCTTTTTTTTTTGGAAATATTTTTTTACTACTATTATTATTGACAACATTAAGTATCCTATAATATTTCATTTAACGCTGCATGAATTGTATTCATGCCAGTGATGCATGCTGACAGAGTGTATCACAGAGTATTTTATACATAGTTATATCTGGTTATTTAATTTTAACGAGTTGCGCTAAAGTGGTGCAAAATCACTGAAGGGTGGGATGGGTGGAAATTTCAAAATCTCTTGCTGCAGAGGTCAGATGCCTTTGGTTGCATGTGGCAGAATGAAGCTTACTGATTCAAACAGGAAGTTATTTAAACAAAATGGTGCAACCTGATTGGTCCAATTTTCCCAGACACATACAGAGGGATTTAGACAATGGTTTGTTGTTACAACAGTTGGTGCTAAAGGCACGTGTATGATCATGTGGTTCCGGGACTGACCTTTGTACTCCATTAGACTTTGCACAACTTTACTTCTGGCCCTTTGCTTGTTTCATCAACTGAAGTTGACAGTGCTGTTACACATATATGTACATGTTACATGATGTTACATCAAATTTTTATGGTTTACCCAAGATTCACAAATCAACCAGTATTACAACAGCCATCAAAGAACAAAATGAGAACTACGTAAAACTACCACCACCTCCAAACCTTAAACTCAGACCCATAGTCGCCGGACCTGCACCCACACATCGACCGAGCAATTTCGTTGATATTATATTGAAACCTCTGTGCAAGCGCGTTCCAAGTTATATAAGGGACAAATTTTATTTCCTGAAACCATATACCACACAAAGTAACGAAGCATACCATGTTGGTTTCTTTCGACGTGATGAGTCTGTACACCAGCATTCCTCACGAACTGGGATTAAAAGCAATAGAACACTTTTTGGATAATTTCCCTACATTCTACAGCTACCCTTCTCGAAAAAATTCAAATTGAAAGCTATTTTTATTGTACTCAAAGAAAACACATTTAAATTTGATGGAAAGAATTATAAACAAGTACAGGGAACGGCTATGGGAAAAAAATGCACCAACATATGCCACTCTCGTAATGGGCTTCCTAAAAAAACAGTTGTACCAAAGAATTGAGGAGAAATACGGAGAAGCGTCCAAAACGGAATTTATTAAGAACTTCAAAAGATTCTTTGACGACTGTTTTATATTCTGGCAAAAATCACGAGCAGAACTAGAAATATTGTTCTACATGCTCAACAACATCAACCCAAAAATTCAATTCATAATAGAATTCAGCTCCGAAAAACTCGAAACAGACAGTCACCAATATCTAAACTTTTTTCATGCCATCCAAGACATGTTAAGCAGAGTAATTATACCGATTGCATTAGTAAGAAGAATATGCACCATTGTAACAAAAGACGACATCAGAAACGTTCGACTGGGAGAACTAGAAACCTTCCTAACCAACCAAAACTACCCAAAGAAACTTAGTAATAATAGAATCGAGAAAGCCAAAAAACTAACGATTGAGGAGCTACGTAATCCAAAGAAAAAGGAGACAACAACAACAAAACTCTCCCATTGGTCATTACCCACAGCCTCAATAACTCACAAATCGTAAATATGGTTAGACAGAGTATGAATTTCTTACGACACTCAAAGAAAATGAAGTCAACATTCAAAAATACTGACCTCATTGTAAGCAGAAGACACCCAAAAAAACTTAAAATAAATTTTAACGAAAGCAGAATTTTTACAGCGCGATCAAGAGGGAAGTAACAAAGTGCAATGAAGCTAGATGCTGGACATGTAACATCATCATAACAGTGATTCCCTAATCCTGAAAGGCAATAAAACGTGGACCATACACTCCCCAATGTCATGCTTGAGCAGGGACGTGATTTATCTTATCATTTGTTCAAAATGTTAAGATCGATTACTATATTGGTCAAACTCAAAATCTACGAAATCGTGTTACTCTACTCAAGGAACAGATAAAACACGAACAGTATAGATATCTACCGGTAAGCAAACACCTCCACAGATGCAACAACAGGATGTTCCACGTTGGTCAGAATTGCTTAAAAATCTCCCATTGAGATGCAGTAGGTCACGTGCCAATGCGCTGTCAAATCGTCAATTGATTTTCCATGGAGACATAATCCCCTTTTAAACACAATTATAATGCTTTTTAAATCAAAATATACACTTCTGATCTTGATCAACTTTAAGTAAACTCTTTTAGCTTACAAATGGATCCATATTGAGTACGATTATCCTTATTTTAAGCCCGTATACCACAGTATACACAACACGTTTTAAATCTGCTTTAAATCAGAAAATGATTTTAGTTACCATGGGGATAAAACAAAACGACCTATTTTGGGGAGAGGACGTTGGGGAAAGTCTTAAGCTATATTTTTGACTTTGGGTAGCCCCTTCAGTATTCAATATCCTACGAGAAATTCCACCGAATGCAATATCTTGGCAAAATTTTGTTGTTTTTATACTGATATCTTTTTCCAAATGGACTTAATGAAAAACTATAAAGTCAAAGTCATAGCTACAGCGATATTTTACCAAAAAACGACTGTTTGAAACACTGTGTGCTAACAGAGAATGCAGAGAAAACGGGTAAATTTCTGTCTTGTTCAAATATAATATGGCGTCTGAAAATGCTTTCGACGATTTTGAAAAAGAATGCAAAAAAAGTCGCAAATGCTCGAAGCCTCCACGGCACAAAGGACGTTGTAATGTCCAGAAACCAATAAACCCTTTCTAGGAATCAACTAACACTTACAAATTCAATGAAAGGAAGAGGAAACTACAATTAGAGCAGCATAGCTTTGAAGAAAAAGTCAAGAGAAAGGAATCTGAGTTGGCCAACCGCGAAAATTTGGTTCTAAATAGTGAGGTGCATTTGCGGAATCTGTTAATTGAAAAAGGTAAGAATATTTTAATTAGTCAAACATTCCCTTGCTAGTATATATAATACACCTATTCTGGTCAGGATACCTAGAAAAAATGTAGCATCTTGTATTTTGTATTGTCAACTGCAGGAGAGCTCCCTGCTGGCAAGTAAAAGCTTTAATCATCTGCCATTCGATAAGAAAAGAAAATAAGTAGACCTCATTGCCATTAACTGGCAATGCATGCTAGTGTTGCTGGCTCGTTTAACGCCAGACAATTTTATTTGTCATGAGGAAGCTCTGCCTCTGGATGGCTTAACCAACAAATCTGACAATCTCTGTAGTTAAACCCAAAGGATATTTGTACCAACCACCAACTGAAGGTATTTCAAGGCTCCTGTTCAAGGCTTATGTTTTACCCATATCATATTTGTAATTTTGTCACTTTCCAACTTATTTTTTTCGTCTAACATTAGATAAACCACTGCAAGCATAGCAGAGATTCTGTATTCATGTATTCATGAAAGGACTTCTTATCTTCAAAAATCTTGAATCTTGACTGACAGCTTTAAAATTGTAAAGATATAGATACAGGCAAATGATTGTTAAATAAGATACATTTTGATTTTTGCAATGATCATAACAGGTACAGTAATACACCCAGTTGCAACTCACTGTACTACTGTATCTAATTCTGCCAAATATCGGTCAATTATACTTCCACTGGAAGATTGCTGCCAGTTAATTGGTTACATCTAACTGTGTGTATTAAATGCCCAGTTGGCGATAGAAATTAATGCATTTGGGTAATATTTACACCTTTTCAGAAGAACTGTATTGAATATATTTGTGCATTATCTTTTAGACAAAAGTATTTCTGAACTAAGAAGTGCTTTTCAGAAGTCTGAATCACAAGTGGAGGAATTAGAAAAAAAGTCTAATGTTCTAACAAAGGAGCTGGATCAAGTGAAATGTATGACTTCTGCACTAGGACTGGATGTAAAGCAGTTCTCAAAATCTAAAAGAGAGAGCAACAGTACTTTTCATGCAATGATAAGTGATCCCAATTCAAGTACTCGTTACAGACGAAGAAAAGAATCAGAAAAGGCATTAAAATTCATTCATGGAGGTGAGACTGGCTCATTTTTTGGTGCATGGGATTATATTGCTGGCAATGCTCCAAAAGAACTTGTTACAGAGTTGTTCGTTGGGTACCGGAGGGGATCACAACTCAAAGAAATTTTCAATAGTGCCATGAGTAAATACCAGATGTCACCTGAAGCTCCACAGAAAGCTATAGCAACAAAATACCAAAACCATCTATCACGAAGAAAATTTGTTCTTGTATGCAGGACTCAATCTTCTTACTTTGATGCAGCATCAGAAACATGGCTACCACGAAACGTTAATTGTATGGGGCCGGATTGATTTGAGACTGCCTAAGTCAGTATCGAATTGTGCGGTAGATGCATTTGTGAAGGCTTTAGATATTGGAGATATCACAGAGTTACCAAACGTTGCTGGAGTTTCTAGAACTGCCACTGGCCTTATTCTTATGATACTTGACTTACATTTACGGGTTCCTCATTTGTGTAGAAAGCTTGTATGGTATAACGGTTTGGAATATCATTTTATTATGCAGTTTTCAGATGATGGGGCCCCAGAGACCAGTCAATTCACAATGTCAATTGGGAGCATGACAAGATGGAATTTGGGAGAGAGTAAGGAGCTCTGACTTTCAGTATCTCTTACACTGTGTCAGCTTGCATGAAAAGCACAAAGTACTGGAAGACCTATGGAAAAAGCATACTGATGAAATGGCCATGTTAGAAGAGAATATCATCACAATTGCTGGTAGAAAATGCACCATCGAATTTCAGCCAAGTGCTGATATGTGTTGGCAGAGCTGGGCGAACAACGAAATAAATCAAGCTGCCACCTATCCGTCACCTTATGCCAATATACACTCAGGTAAAAATCAAAATTGTTTACTAAATTTTCCAACACCAGTTGATTTTACTGTCAAATGTAAGTATCATGTCATGTAAATGTCAAATGCAGTAATATCCAAAACTAAAATTTCTTTTACTAAAACCCAATATTATGTGTGTGTTGGCAATTTAACCCATGCATTTAGCTGCAGCAGAGCTTCTCCATTGATGAGTGAAATCATCTGTTGTTAGACCAGTAAAAAATAAGTAGGACAAACTGGGGCACATTGCAGCTTAATGAGTCAATGGGTTAATGAGCTGAACATTAACATGTATATGTTAATCTGAACATGCATATGTTAAGATTTGGGAGCAAAATATATCTACACATATATCAAAGAAATATATACTAAAACAAAATGAACTTTCTCACTTTAAAAGCTTGTGCTGAAAGGTTTTTCTCAATTCTGCTATACTTAAATAGCACTTTTAAATTCATAAGTCCAATAACTGTACAGCTATTTTTGTTACTGTACGTAAACACAGTGGCGGCGCACACTCGATAATTGGGGGGGGGGGGCATATATTCATATATTCGTGTTCTGCATTATTAACATCTTTTGAAATCGATTGTTTTTATGGTGTGTGGACATGAATATATAAATATGCCTACGCCCAATTCAAGGCCGGGGAGAGCCAGGGTCGGGCCCCAGGACAAGCAAGTTATTATGCATTACGGGCCCCCAACCCTCTTGACAGTCGCACCTTTGACCAGATGCTTTGCAATTAAGAGCAGTAAACAAATAATCCCCCCAATTATCGAGTTTGCGCAACACCTGAGAGAGGAACGAAGGCCCGGTTTTTATTGACCCACACTTTTGAAGGTGTGAAGAAATAAGACCCTCCCATTCTCCACTCCCTCCCTCGGTAATTTCTGACAACCTTCTGCAATTTAGGACCGCTTTTATGTGCAGCAGCAACTGTGATTTGGTACAAAACAATACAGTTGAGACAAATTTTGCAATCTTTTTAGGTAACATCTGCACTATGGGTGGGACGATTGGATTCGCTTCTACTGACATATGGAAGCCTTATACCATCGAGGATAGAGAGAAGCACGCAAGCATGCTTCAAAATTTTGAAAAGTCTCTAGAGCCTGGTCATTCTGAAAAAACCCAACATGAAAAGAAGCTCCAGTTCATGGCCGAAAATGGGATTCGGGGATTTGGACCTTCCCGAATTGGAGTTTTTGCTGATAAGCAAAGACCGGAGCCTTTGCATTGTGAAATTAATGCTTGGCAGCTAGTGATCAATATTGTGTATCAAGAATCAGTGCAAAGAAATGTGTTCGATCAGTTCATCAAGGTGCTGGGGGTGCCATTAACTGTTTCAGCCACTCATAACGAAGTAACTGAGACAGATGAGATGCCGGTACTTGGGTGTGGTTTGTTGTTCCTGGTGCCATTCTTCCAAGACCACTACAAAGATGACAAAGTGTCAATATTACTTAGAGTGATGTGTTACATAGAGAATGGCTGGGACAAGGACCAGATAGATCCAGATAAAGGAAAAAATATTGACCAAAAAGAAAAACTACTGCGACCATCAAATTGGTTTCCGGGCGGCCCGGAAAACTGAACAAATCTAACTACAAAAGAGGAAAGTCTACCGAATTTCTCGCTAAGCAATGTCACAAACTACTTTTTTAACATGGACTACCAGCGAATGATTTTAAAAACATCAATCGAAAATCGTATGGATTATTCAAAGCAGGGCATATTCAATATGTTGAACTACTACGGAAAGATTTGTGCAAAGTGTACATCAAATGTGCAAGCCTATCGGAAATGCAAAAAAAAACACGGAATATAATCTGATTAAGGACGGTGAAATTGAGTTTGCAAGATGCGGTTGCCCGCAGGGAAAGGTCCTCACGCAAGTTGCAAATACATAGCAGCTCTGTGCTGTTGCTTGGTAGAGTATGCGACTGTTGGTGCCGTAAGAAATCATGTACAGCAAAATTGCAAACTTGGAATCAGCCTCGAAGAAATAAACTATCTGGGATATTAGTACGCGACATAAACTTTCAAAAACCAAAAAAAAAAAGGGTTGTTATGAAAACAGTAAATGCAGTGCACCTAGAGATGTAAAATCTGCTTTTGAACATATAAGTACCCCTAGTAAATACCAGAGCAGTTCTTCAGAGGCCAATGATGCGCTGAGATCATTTTGTGCAAAATACAAATTAAATTCATGTTTTCTTCATTGCTTGAGAGAAAATACTGGTGGTAATGAAAATTCCACAGAGAAGGAAACAGTAAATAATAGTAATAAAGTCATAAACAGTAACAGAGTCATAATATAATTGTATATCATGTAAATAGCAACACAAATTCTAAATCAAATAATGTCAATAGTAAGGTAAAAGAGAGTATAAATAGTAATACTAATACCACAATGAGTAATGGAATTATGAATGATGTAATTAACAATGCAACCATTGATATATTAATGAATAATGAATTAGAGACACCAACAAAAGAAGTCTCCACAGAATCAAACACAAACATCAATACAGTCAGTTTCAAGATGCTTAATGATGCCAGATAATGAAAATAGTTTCTCAATCAAGCGATATCAGGTGACAGACAACTAAACTTTAACCTTACTCGAGACTGTCTCCTCGTTCTCCGAGGGAAGGAAACCATCTTCACCTTCGTCATAGTCAGATTCTTCAGACAAAATTTCACCTGTGTTGACAGTGTTGGTGTTGACCGTCTTAGTCTTTTCTTTGAGAGGAAGTCACTGTTTAGGGGAAGTACGTTCTTTAGCTGGTTTGGTGAACGAAGTATGGTGTTTTTTTTGAGCATTTTCCTTCCATTGTAGGAGATTAAGAAGCATGAAGGGTCAAAATGCTCGCTGCAAATTTTCACATGCTTGTTCACTGGTGTATGTGTCTTTCGAATGTTGAGAATCCATTTTGCAAGAACCTCCTTGTTTGTCAATGGCAGCAGATGAAATGAAATATCTGACGATTTACTCGATGTATTAGGACATCCAAACGATATACAATTTTGAGGCATTGCGACAGTGACTGTTATACTCCTGGAACGTTAAACAGTTCTCAAAATAACTTTAAAAAGTGCAGATATTTTCAGACTAAAATGTTCGAAGTGTTTGTTTACAATTTCGCGCCGCTCGCCACCAAGCCTCGATTTCATGTTCAGACTATGCCGGAAATAAAAAACCCGCATGCGTGCTATTTAACACCATTCATAACATTCCAACAATGACGTAATAAATAAAATGTTTCCGTAAACAACATCATTATGAATATAAAAAATACAATCACACTCGTAAACCTCATATAGCACTTGAAGAGCTTTTAGCGAGAACGTTTGTGCAATAATATTGTAAATAAAAAAATTTTAAAACAAGTGAGTTATGTTTATTTTTTGTTGATTAATCAAACTATTCTATATTTATATATATAAACTATATATATATATATATATATATATATATATATATATATATATATATATATATATATATATATATATATATATATATATATATATATATATATATATCTCTTTACAATTTCATTTATTTAATTATTAAAAAAAATTTATACTCCATTGATTTTTACTCAGTTGCTATTTTATGTTATTTATAGTTACATGATATAACTATGATTGATTTATAAACATTTCCCCACGAGGCTATTACACCATTTGCATGTAAGATATTTTTAAGCGGTGTATTTACATCAACCGAGTTTAATTTTTTGTTAGCGGTAGTTTCCGGAACCCCATTATTTTACCCCATTAACCTTAATGGCTACTACTTAGAGATGTTGAGACTTGTAAAATAGAATTTAACAGACTGGTTGCTATGGTTAAAAGTTTATATGCTTTTCTGATTGATTGTACTCCTCCTTACAAACAAAGCATCCTGCATGCTCTGTTTCTTTATCCATAGTTTTGGATGAAATCACTTTAGGAGTGAATTAAATATACAATTCATATGTTTGAGCCACGCTTTTCTACTGGTAAAAAGAATGCAGCTAGTTGCAGTGTCATCATTAAATTAGGTCCATTGGTTATTTTATGATTCCAGCCCTATATACTTTTTCATAAAAATTTCTTGCTTAACAGCAAAGTATGTCAACATCTTCCTAGTGAATATCATATGGACAAATTCTCATGTATTCTCAATGTATTTAGCATGGTATAAGATGGATAGCTAGCTTATTTCTCAATCATAACTAAGGTCATCATCACTCTCAATGTCATTACTCTGATTATTGGCCATTTTGCACCTTCCGAGCTCAAACTCTGCCAACCAATGTAGTAGGTTAGTGAATGAATTTTTTAGATTTCTGAAGACAACTTTCAGAGTTTAAGTTTTAAATGAACAAATAATAACTACCTAATATATGCTTTTTTTGGTGGGTAGTTTAATACTAGAGTAGTTTGGAGAGGCCCAAAATCCAATATTGACTCAATACTTGAATAGAGAATACATGGTAGAATTCTAAGAGAATGGATCTTCTTTACTTTGTGTTCTTGATATAAATTACAGGACATTCAAAACTGTCAAATTGAAATGCAAATAAACTAACCTGAAAATTGGATTTTTACAATCAGACTTTGTATTCATAAAGCAATTTGGCCCATCGAAAACAGCTAGTAAATTAGAAAAACTATAGCAAATCGTAGTGTGGATCATAGCAACATGCTTTGCGAGCGTGCACGTCGAGTTAGACGCTCGTTGCCCATGATACTTTGCGAGTAGCTGTCCAAACTACCCTGTACTGTGGTTACAGATTTTAACACTGTTGTTACGGATTTTTACACTCCTGTTTGGGATTAACTACACTGAAATAGAGACCAATCACAGTCGAGATACCTCTCCTGGTATGTTAATAATTCTAAAACCACATCACAAGACGCTTATTGTTCTGTCTATTTGTGCATAATTTGCTCGCTTTTGTTGATTTCAATGAAGCAGAAGCAAAACTGATACGCCTCACCCTTGTACTTGCCGAGCGTGAATCGAACTATAAAGATGGAGCGACAATGTTATTCCAAGCAGTAATTCTTTTTATACAATAACTACAATGAACACGCAATTTGATTGGTCAATACATATACCCGTGCAGGATGAGACAATCCTGTACGCCGGGAAATTTGAAAGTTGATATCGCTTCCCATTTACGAGATTGTTATACGGGTTTAAAATTGCCGACAAAAGCTATTTCGTCTTCTGCAATCATCAGATAATGAAGGCAAAGTTAAATATTAAAGCTAGTATAAAGTAGAGAAACTAATCGTTTATGTTGTCAAACGTTTATATTGGGTTGTATACTTGTCTCCTTGTTTATTTTGGCTATAAATTTAACTGAAATACGATTTTTTGCATTCGAATTCATATATTTTTGTTTTTCTTTAAGCTGTAGCGAAGAAAAATACAACCGTTTTAATTAGCATAAAGTTAACTAAGTTATATTCGCTACAATGCTTTCTAGTACGGGAACTGTACTTAAAATGCTTGTATTTTTTTAGTTTTTTTTTTTGCTTACATAAAAATACAAAATTAAAAATGAAACTTACATATCCTCCACTTTTGGCTGATCCTTAACATTAGTTTTTTACAATATCTGCTCCTCGTTTTGATAATAATCTGTGTCTCAATTAAAGTACTCTGAGATTTAGAGCAAAAGGGTACAAAACAAAAATGTTGTGCGAAATGTTTTAAACATGTCTTACGTACGGCCGAATGCCGAGAAAATTACAGTTGACCATTCATGGAAGGATTGCGTACTTCATCAAATGCTTTAAAAATGTCAAGCGTTGTTTCAATGCAGTTATTTTATAAAACAATTACCAAATGGCTTTTCGGACAGCGCAAAGCAAGCCGAAATCTCGCAATATTATGCAAGCATCAATCACGTTATCCTCCACAAAAAACCATTCGGTAATCCTTTAGGAAAAGGCACCACGCATACTTCATTATATTTTCATGGTTTCAATCCAATAATAAAAAAAACTTGACACCCCCCGTTATTGACAACTAGATATTTCTCTATAAATTTGGCTAATTTATTAGCTTTTCTTGGCCAAACATCAAACATCAAAACATCAACCATGACTTTATATTCACTATGTTCCGGTTTCTCGAGGATGCAAGCAATTGCTCACCTGGATCTTCTAGGATTAAATTCATTAATGCAGCAACAGGAGGATGAAGATCAAGTTTAGTAAGATCAATTTCAGAACTGCTAATATCTGGATAATCTTTCAAGAATCTTTCTTCATCTTCTACAGAAACATCTATTTCCACGAATTCCTCCAATCTCTTCTTGTGCTTTGCTTCTAGATTATCCATTGTTTCCTGGAGCCAAATGTTACATTGTTTTTTGCCTTGGTTGCGGTTTGAGCTCATGATGGGACATGTTGTGTCTCGTTGCTTGTTTGCTGCGGAAAGAATTTTTTTAGATGCAATTAATGGACCGTTCCCCTATTCAACAAACTTTTGAATTTGGAAAATCAATTAGCAAAACTGGAAAGGGCATTCTAAATTTCGTACAATTGTCACGTTAGGTAGCGAAATATTGTAAAATGTAGAAAATACAGTCTTGTAAAGTTGGCGAAATTTGTATACTTTTGTATTACGAACGGAAAAGCGTTACCACTGTGTGGAAATGTGGTAACTCTTTTTCCCGCGTAATACAAAAGTATACAAAATTCGCAAATTTTACATTACTTAACAATTTCACTAAATTTAGGAAGCTCTTTCCAACTGTGCTAAAATTGTTTACGAATTTAAAAGTTTGTCTAATTGGGGAATGGTCCATTACTTGGAGAATAAATTGGTTGTCAGCATTCACATGTATATAAGTGACAAGATCTACGCAGAAACGATAGGCACTTATAGTACGTATTCCATACAAGGTAAGTGATTGTACAATATGCAAGAGCATATACACGACGCTGAAGAGCATTTACACGACGCTGAAGAGCATATACATAACGCTCGAAAATAACAACATGGCGCATACAGAGAGAGGCTCAGCCTTACTCGCCCTTCGGGCTCGCGCTTTAGCTAAATTTGCACTGCATGAAAAAAGACATATTCTAACGTATTCACATGTGAATATGGGTATGAATAAGACGCATATCGAAGGGATATTCTGATGCGCAATACTAGTCTGAATATTGTAATTGTTCGATGGTATTCCGAATGCGAATATCATTTGAATATGGCACGTATTCTATACCATAATCTGACCTAGAATATGTGACTGTGGAGATCGAATTAGTCGTCTCGGTGTTTCCATTATTTGTGATATTCTTAAATTCATGTGATATGTGATCATGTGTCAAGACCGAGAAAACAAAAATACAAAATGCGAATGTGTTAGCAAGGAGTTGTAAGGAATATCGGAAGAGACAAGGATTGCGTGAAAATGCAACTCATGCATAAATAATAAATTGTACGGCTTGTTGCTTATATATGTTTTGTTATTTGTTTTGTTCATTTCGTCGTAATTCACGAATATTCAATATTTGATTATCCATTTTGAAAAGGAGATATGTCGAAAGCTGCCGGCCTGCCGCTGTTTTGTGTGGAGATTTTGTGAACAAACTTCGATCGCTGAAAATATAAAAGCTAACGTTAGTGCGTTCTTAGGTACTATATAAATTAGTATACTGTTTTTAACTTCCATGTTTTCAATATTAAATCTTGTTATTAATGTTTGTAAAGCATTGAGAAAATGGACCTGATATCATTATTTTTACGGAATTTATTTTTATAGCTTACAAACGAATCATGTTTAGGAAACTTTATCACAGAATTGGCAAATTTATACTAGAGACCCCCATTATGCGTCTGGGCGCATAATGCGTCCTTCTATATTGTTTAACAAATACAAAACGACATGCTAAAATTACCATGGAATACAAAACAATACTTGTTCCATAAAGTAAATGTTTAGGTTTGTAAAATGTTTAGGTAAATCAAACGGTAATACTGTCTATTAAGAAGCGCAAGTGAGAATATTCTGGCTAGAAAAATATTCACAGAATATTCTTACGTATTATATGTACGAATACTAGGTGTGTCATATTCCAACATATTCACGTCTGAATCCCACCAATATTCTCACAATATTCGCTGGTAATGCGTCGGAATATGTGTCAATACTAATAATATTCTAAACAGTATTCATAAGTATTCGCGTTAGAATATTGCGTTTTTCATGCAGTGTGGTGAAGTAGATACAGTCCTAGTGAGTGAGATTAACCCTTTTAAAATTGAGAAAAAATATAAGAATATACGAAAAAAAATTATAAAAGAAAAGTACGAAACCGGGCTCGAACCCGAAACAAACAGGGCTTCAGAGCACGACCTACACAATTGATCTAATGCGGCGAATCGAAAGTTTGCCGTTAAAAACTAAATTTATACTGCTTATGTGACTTATTTTATTTGAAACGTCGTGTATATGCTCTTCAGCATCGTGTATATGCTCTTCAGCGTCGTGTATATTCTCTTGCATATCAAGTATATATTAGTCCATATATGGAATACGTACGGTAACTACATATCGCAGAAACTTACCCAGCCAGATTATTTAGTCTCGCTATACAAATATTTTCTACAAATACTTCTCAAACGTTCGAACGTGAATTATTCTTTTGCGTATTGCAATAACATAAGTACGAATAATGCATGCAGCAAATATAAGTGCTTTTGGGCCCTTTGTATATTATATGTATACGACGTATAGACAATGTGTAGTCTTTCAAATTCAAACTGGCTATATACAGGGTGAGTAAAAAAAAAAACTGATGCCCTTTCAAATTCAAATTAGCCGCGAATTTCATTACGGAGCTTTAAGTATTCCCACAGGTATACAGAGAACAGATCGTGACTAAGTACACAGTACAGGATGAGTAAAAAAACTCATACTATTGAAATTCAAACTAGCAGCATTGCATTCTTGCAATTTGACAGACGTTGATCTAAAACAACATCTAATTCCCAGTGGAAGTTAAAATGCATAATTTTAGCCGTGCAAGAATTGTCAGAAACAAGACAAAGTCAGAAACAAGATAACATGGTGCAATTGACAACGGAACAAAGAGTCTTTGTTGTGACTATTTGAATGCAAAATGTACGAGAAGTGCAAGATGCTTTAAGATTAAGATTCCCCGACCGGAATCCTCCTTTACGAAACACAATCGTGGACAACGTGAGGAAATATCAAAAAAAGGGAACGAGCCTTAATCGAAACAAGGGAAAGTCAGGCCGTGAATTGGTTTACCTACTGTGTACTAAATCACGATCTGTTCTCTGTATACCCATGGGAACACACCGTAATGAAATTCGCAGCTAATTTGAATTTGAAAGAGCATCAGTTTTTTTTTACTCACCCTGTACAGGGTGAGTAAAAAAACTGATGCTCTTTCAAATTCAAAGTAGCTGCGAATTTCATTACGGTGCATTCCCATGGGTATACAGAGAACAGATCGTGATTTAGTACACAGTACGTAAACCACAAAGACTCTTTGTTCCGTTGTCAATTGCACCATGTTGTCGCGTTTCGGACTTTGTCTTGTTTCTGACAATTCTTGCACGGCTAAAAGTATGCATTTTAACTTCCACTGGGAATTAGATTTTGTTTTAGCTCAACGTCTGTCAAATTGCAAGAATGCAATGCTGCTAATTTGAATTTCAATAGCATCAGTTTTTCTACTCATCATGAACTTTGTACTTAGTCACGATCTGTTCTCTGTATACCTATGGAAATACTTAAAGTTCCGTAATGAAATTCGTGGCTAATTTGAAATTGAAAGGGCATCAGTTTTTTTTTTTACTTACAAATTTCATCAACCTGCTACCTGAACTTGATGTACTAGTTAAAATATAAGCAGCTAAATTAATTATTCAGCATGACCGCCGGTTTATATTTATTGTGATTCCAATTTTATTTTTCCTGCCAACCTGGCGACTTCACTCCACACTTCCATCAACGTATAAAAATATTACCAACACAGTATTATACTGTGTTGGTAATATTTTTTGTAATAATACTGTGTTGGATATCAATCGATTGTTTATAGATACGATGGATTGTGTATGGATGGGCAACGATGTTTTTTTATGCCAACACGTATCGTTCAACATATATTTGTCGCAGGAAAATTGCTTTACGATATGAAGTATCGTTTGCTATCGTCAGATCTACTAACCGTGGACTGATCTGCTTGGCTCTTCCATCGAAGTTATTTGAAGTAGACTTGATAGTATGTATGGATATTCCTCCAAATCCAGGGTCTGAACTGGGATTCGAATGGAAATGAACATGAGCTAACATCCGTTTGTATAATTTTGGGTGATTATTCAACCCTCTCAAGCATGCTACAGTAAATAGCCTACATTCCATCAACAAAAACAAGACAAGTTTTTACCATAATGGAAGTCCTCTCCACACTTCTTCTTGGTTGTCGACTGACCAATACAGTGTGGGTAAATATGCATGTAAACGTCGACCAATAATATTAAATTTGAACTATATTTCTCTCCCTATATATAACTGTTAATCACTATCTGACACCAAGCAAGTCACTTAAATCTACTGCAAATTTGCATAATTGCATAACACTGACCCTAACTCAGGATAACTTTTGGAAACTGTACAATGTGCTAGAGGATTGAAATTCGGCACTCTCAATGCACGATCATTAAACAATAAGACTGCTGAGTTCCGTTAATTTTGCTTGCAATCGCACCCCAGATCTCATTGCAATCACAGAAACTTGGTTTACTGATCAGGAATCTGCTTCCAGAGTTGTATATACTCCAGAAGGTTATAATAATAATAATAATAATAATAATAATAATAATAATAATAATAATAATAATAATAATAATAATAATAATAATAATAATAATAATAATAATAATAATAATAATAATAATAATAATAATAATAATAATAATAATAATAATAATAATAATAATAATAATAATAATAATAATAATAATAATAATAATAATAATAATAATAATAATAATAATAATAATAATAATAATAATAATAATAATAATAATAATAATAATAATAATAATAATAATAATAATAATAATAATAATAATAATAATAATAATAATAATAATAATAATAATAATAATAATAATAATAATAATAATAATAATAAATAATAATAATAATAGTCTTTATTAGGATACTCAGAAACACCCGTCTGAGTTTACAGTGATAAAATAGTTAAGTCTACAGTATGGTTAAAACGAATTAACTAGTATATTTACAATCAATTTAAAAAAGACTCTCACTGTATTGCGATTGTTAAAAACAGTAAATTGTTGAGACACGTTAGGATCTAAACTAAGTTGAACAAACAACGATTTACAAACGACCTTTTATATCTTTCTGTTCTTACTAGAGGTAGTTCGTAATCGTGCCCTCTTGGCCTAAGTTTCTTGTTCCTTTTTCCCGGCAATAGCTCAAGCAATTGCATTGTCACCAGATAATGTTATTTTCCTCCATAGTCTCTTATCTCTCTTGTCACGAATTTCTTTGATGAATATTCTGGCCTTGGTCGTTAAGGAGGTGGAACGGGAGTCCTTTACAAAAATAGCATTATTACCACTAGCTGAAATGGCAGCGCTTAATTACCATCTTTCGAGTACTCCGAATGGAGCATTAGAGCCGGTACCAAACGCCTTAAAGTAATCATCCCCAAGCCGCAGCAGAAATTGCTGCACGGGCGAAGCCCGGGGCGAGGATTACTAATTCTTAGATGCCAAAGTCATCCGCCATTTTGTGTTGGTTTCGTTTGGACGTTCGACCTTTTTGCTTATGTCATTGAATTCCGAGGGCAAATCGAAATCATTAAAAAACAATAAAAATAGATCAAAAATACGGAAAAGACGACGAAAAACGCGCCAACAGAAGGAAGCAAGAACGGAAACGTACATAAAAAGTGGCCATATTCAGACTATTCAGCAGCTGTAAGGATTCCACACTTTAATTTCGAAGTTTACGTTTCTTTGTTTGTAAAAGCAAGACTGTAGTTTTCTTATAAGTGTGAAAATAATTTACAGGTAAAAAACACGACCGTAGCTATTTCAATGAAAAATGCATGGCTTAAAATGGTTTTTATTGCAAAACAAAGATTTAATATGTTGATGTGACTCAGTGCAGACGTGTCTTTCTGAGCTCCCAATATTTGAGATATTTCATTTTCTACGAGTTAGTTCTTTTATGAGTGAATTAACTCTGAAAAGATTGTATAGTTACAAGTTCCTGAACTTCGATCTGAATTTTGCAAATTGAAAGTAAAGGGACGAAGGCTGATCTATTGGTGAGATTACTGTCCGCCATGAACGGTATGAAGCTTGACAAAGACCTACGAGACTCTTCTGTCAACATGGCACCCGCTTTGGGAGTGAGCCCTGTCACATTAACGAACAACTAGACAAGCGAAGAACACTCTCAGCCATCGCAAACCGACGACGACGATGACTTGCACGAAGTCATAAACTTAGAGTCTTCGTTAACCGAAGAGGGCAAACAAACGGATAGCTATTCAGAAATCGAAGGCAGACTAAAAGCAGGTTTACATGAAATTGAACAGAAATTGTTTTGGGAATTTGGGAAATTGAGATCAGAATTTGCAATTAACAATGACCCTAGTCTTTCCACGAGGGAAAAACGTGATCACCGAAGCAGAACGATTGCGAAAGGCGAATAATGACCTTCAGCAAAGGCTTCGCTACGTGGCAAAAGAGTTTAAGAAGCTGAAAGAGGAGACGCGCGCTCTAAGCGAGGAAAAAAGAAGCTTTGTGAGCCTTAACGAGAAAAAGCGATGTATCGAAGGCGAAGACAAAAATTCCAAAGAAAAAGAAAAAGAACAGGACAAAGAGGAAAAATCCTGAACAAAGTTGAAGAAAACAAAACTCATGTCAATTTGGAAAAAAAAACAGTCGTCATTCTTGGTGATTCTATCGTATAGAATGTTCAAGAATGGAAACTACCAAATAACTCAAGCTCCAAATCATTGGTGAAAGCTTTTCCTGGTGCAAAGGTCAACGACATGTTCCATTACGTACAAAGCCAACGCTAATTCATCATCCCGATGAAATTATCACCCACGTTGGAACTGATGTAAAGCATTCAAGCCCTAAATTAATTGCTGAACTTATTACAGATCTTGGTAAATGTATTGTCACCGACTCTCCTGAAACTAAGGTATCAATCTCTAGTCTATTATGTAGATCTGATGACCATTCTCTAGACATGAAAGTTAAAGAAATAAATAACCATTTATTTAAGTACATTTGGCAGTCAAAGTGGGTGGAAATATATTTCCCATTCTAACATTAATGGTGTACACTTAAACGCTAGTGGTTTACACCTTAATCATCTTGGTACTGAAATTCTAATGAAAAACTTTACTAAGCATGTACACAATACAGGTAATTGACTGGTTGGCTTTTCACTGAGTGCATGCTGTTGCTGACGTATCTAACAGCAGAATTCATCTGTCTCTTAGTTCTCCTGGGAATTTGTTTCTCCCTAAATCACAAGGTTTTAAAATTGCTTCGTTAAGTATTACAAGTCTTCCCAAGCATATCGACGCGCTTAGAGTTTTGTTTGACAAAAACCCTGTTGACGTATTAGCAATTAATGAGACAAGGCTTTATTCTTCTATTAGGGACGGTAAAATGCATATTTCTAATTATGTTTTAGACCGTCGGGATCGAAGTTTAAATGGAAGATTTGGTGGGGCTGTTGGCTTTTACATTCGTGAAAACAGTAATTACACATTACGCCCTGACCTTTTTGTGGATCAGCTCGAAAAACTTGCTATTGGAATACGTAAGCCACGATTCAAAGCCTTTTCTCATTGTGACTTGGTACCGACCACCCAACTCGACTGTTGACAAATTTAAGCTCTTTGAGACATTGGTTGGCAGGATTGATGCTGAGGGAGTGGAATTTTATATGCTGGGTGATATGAATTGTAACTTAGTAGCTTCTCCACTCGATCATAATCCAAGTCAACTAATCAATATAGCAGACTTGTACGGCCTGCATCAGTTTATTTGTGAGCCTACTCGTGTTTCAAATTGTTCGTCGTCTTTGATTGATTTCATATTTGTAATGATATTAGTATGCAGAGTTGGAACCACATAAATACTTATGACGACCGGAATTAAAGGTGGTGTGCTTGGAAAAACATATTTTCTACTGTAATTGACAAGCATGCCCCCCCCCCTCATGTCTAAACGTCTTCGGTCTTCAAAATCACCTTGGATTACATCGCATTAGTTTAAAACAGTGTATGCATGAACGGGATATTTTGAAAAAAAGCTATCCGATCAAATGATCCCAATGACTTGGCTATTTTCACGAAATGTCGCAACTCTGTATATAGCGAAATTAAGCAAGCCAAAGAGAGTTATTATGTAAATTCATTTAGAGAGAATGAGAGCAGCTCACGCAAGACATGGAACACTATTAATGAAATAACTTTGAGAGAAATAAACAATTCGCATATAAAAGAAATCAATCAATGCGGTATTTCAATTAGAGACCCATTGAAGTTATCTGAAGCTTTTAATAAAAATTTTGCCAGTGTTGGGCCAGAACTTGAAAATGAAATCCCATGCACTGCTAATGATCGATCACACCTCAGTAATCTGACTTGGGTGAAGTGTGATAGCAAGTTTAAGATGAAGCCTACCAATTCCTGTACTGTTCTCTCTCTATTGAGAAAATTATAGAAAAGCAAGGCTACTGGTTTAGATAAAATTTCAGTCAGACTTATTCATGAATGTGCAGATCTGATTGCAGACTCCCTTTGTTCAATTTTTAATTGCTCAATAGCCACCGGAATCTTCCCTGACGATTGTTATACTTCGAAAGTTATACCCTTATTTAAGCAAGGTGATCGTTCAGATTTAAATAACTATCGTCCGATCTCAATTATGTCTGTAATTGCAAAAGTATTCGAGAGGGTAGTCTACGACCAGATATTTACATTTTTAAATGAAAATAAGTTGTTATCTCCTCGCCAATCTGGGTTCCGTTGCCTTCATTATACGGTCACTGCTTTATTTGAGGCTACTGATAGCTGGGCGTATGATATTGATCGCGGTAATATTAACGCTGTTGTTTTCTTAGACCTCAAGAAGAAGTTCGATACTGTTGACCATGAAATTCTATTATCTAAGTTAAACAAGTATGGCAATGAAGACATGGAAAAGTGGTTCAAATCGTATTTGAATAACCATAATCATTAATGTTTTGAGAATGGTTGTCTTTCACAGAATCGTTCACTAGCATGTGGTATTCCTCAGGGTATAATTCTGGGACCTTTGATTTATTGTTTATTCTGTATATTAATGATTTACCTAACTGTCTTTCTTATACACAGCCTCGGATGTACGCTGATGATACGAATCTATCTTTTGCCAGTGATAGTATTGGCATCATAGGACATAAAATGAACCATGATCTCGTTGATATTAAGGAATGGCTCATCGCGAATAAGCTTACTCTTAACAAATCGAAAACAGTATTTATGCTAATTGGCTCTAGGCAGAAACTGCGAACTTTTGATAAATCACCATCATTAATCATTGGTGGCGCCCCATTAAATAGAGAATCAAATACCAAATCTCTAGGATTGGCCGTTGATGAAAACCTTTCATGGAGCGAACATATAAGTAGACTGTGTAAGAAGATTGCCAGCGGTGTCGGAGCAATAAAACGAACCAGATCGCTTTTCCCACGTAGGACGCTGCAGTTGGTATATAACTCGCTTGTACTATTGCAACTTGGTGTGGGGGCAATTCTTGTAAAACGCTTGCTACCAAACTTCAAAATTTGCAAAACCGTGCAGCCCGGGTTTTGACTTTTTCTGGCTATGATATTAGTGCTGACAATCTATTTAAAGTTCTTGGCCGGAAAAATTTCGAATGTCAACGTCAAATTGGTGAATCTGTCATGGCTTTGAATAGACTTGCTCCAGATTATCTAAGTTCGAGACTTGTTGACCGTAGCAGCGTCACCAATTATCAGCTCAGAAAAACTGAGGCCAGCCTTGCTACTCCATTGCCACACACCAATTTCATGAAAAATAGCTTTTGCTATAGAGGTGCTGTTCTTTAGAATAGTCTTCCTATTGGGTTGCGATAAGCACAAATTTCATTTTAAAATAAATTTACTGTATTTTATCAAATAATTTTCAAAGATCTATATAATATTTATTAGTCTAGTAAACCTCATCCGCATATTGACTTTGTATTATATTTTTTTTCTTTTTGTGCAAGTCCGTTGTGCTCTTAAAAATTTATTAAAGTTTTTGACCATTTCCTCTTGCATGTTTATTGGTCTCGTTAAAGTGTTTGCAACGTGTATCTTTTCTTTGTGCATGTTTATCTTCTAATGGTACACTAATTAGAATTTATTCCACTTCAACCTTTTTTTTTGTTTGCAGTATCCATATTGTGGGCTTGGGCCACATGGTAGATTGGACAGATTGGTACTCCCATGTCCAAACACAGGACAGTTTCTTGGCGTGCGACCCATAGCGTAACTCCTCACTTGATCAAGCTAGGTTTTTTAGCATTTGAAAATTTTCTCCAAGTCACAAGTTATTTTTATGACCTTCTGAGGCCCGACTCCACTGGACTACTTCGAATGGGCCGTTATTCCTGTGCAAGTATGTGGCTACAAGAATAAAGTAATTCTGTAACATTTCACAACGTATTGGTACGAGGGGTCTCACTGAAAGTTATTTTCAATAAATTTTTTTTATGAATAGCTGCCTCTGAGGCTTTTTCTGGATCGAATTTATTATAGTCACAAACGCTTCTTTCGTTGTCATAATCTGTTTGTGTATTGGGTTTGCTTCATTTGTGCGATCTACATCAGGCGGTCTAGATAACCGTACGTGCTGTAAGTCGTTTCGAAGCTTCAGTAGAATAGCTAAAGTAAATATGCATTGTCTTTAGCATTTTTTCTTCAAGACAATTTGAAGTAATGTTCTGCCATAACTCTTCAAATTCTGTCAGATTTTTTCTGCTGCTTCTATTTTCGACGTTTGCCGCCAGGAATCGCTTTTATCTTCTACTTCTTGCTTGTCATCTACATTATATTGTCTGAATTGTCTAAATCTCTTTCTGAGGAGGAGTCATCAGTGTCTTCACTTTTTCTCTTTGTGCTCATACCAGAGTCAGATTCTTTTGATAAATTATGATTTTGAAGTGGACAATATTCAATTTCGTGTCTTCTTGGATTAAAACCACGATTGGAAGCAGGGGCGTAGGAAGCAACGTGAAGTTGGGGGGCACTACATTATAAGGGCACCTTTTTCATTAAAAAGGGCATTTTTCCCATTGTTTTATCTTGAGAAAAGGGCACTTTGGGGAAAAATTGGGGGGGGGCACATACCCCCAATGCCCCCCCCCCCCGGTTCCTACGCCTATGATTGGAAGATTTTTGCGCCAAATCTACAGTTCATACCGTTATCGCAACAAACAAACTAATGTTGTAGCTTATAAAATACCGAAAGTTACGGGTAAATTCTTTGACATTGACTAATTACACTCTGTTTGGGCTTATCTACACTTACCACTGCACAGGTGAAGATGCACTGACCAACACTGATAGTGACAAATCACGACTGATCGAGTCAAATAGGGACATGCTAAAGTCCTTTTTGCGAGCATGAGCAAACATTATGAGCAGGAGCATGAATTTTTATGATCACTTCGTTGCTACTGAAAGCTTTTGCTCATGCTCATAACTGATCGGATGTAACTTTGATATTTCGAAATTCTAGTGAATCGCGTGAGCATCGAACAATTATGCATACATGAATGTAAATTACTTGTTAGTTATAATCGGAAAGATAGACAGTGTGTGTGTTGTAAAAACTTCGTTAGAGAACATCAAGATTAATAAAACTTTGTTAGAGAACATCAAGATTAATAAAAGTTAAAATAAAATCGTTTCGGCTTCGAACCACATAACTGATAATAAAAACTCATGCTCTTGCTCAAAAAGTGCGTTCTTATGCTCGCAAAGGAACTTTAATATGTCCTATTTTTGACTTTATCAGCTTCAATTTGTCCCAATGAACGCAAAGAGAAAATATACGGACACTGACGACTCCATCTCAGAAAGTGATTTGAACGATTCGTAAAATATAGATGACGGGCAAAAGGTAAAAAATGAGAGCGATCCCTGGGAACCTGGCAAACTTTGAAAATAGAAGTAACAGGAAAAATCTGAAAGAATTCGAAGAGTTATGCAAAAACTGTATTGCAGATGGTCTTGAAGAAATAGAGGCTAATGGAAAAGTATATTTAACCATTCTATAAGCCACCTGAGCTTCAAAAAGACTCACAGCACCTTTATCTAGACCGCCTGATGTGGATCGCACAAATGAAGAAAGACACAATACACAAGCAGATTATGGTTAATAGTAAAATGTATTTGAAGATGAAAAGAGTTAAATTGTTTTAGAAATCTGTCCAAGTCACAAGATTTAGCTAAGGCTAAGTGTTACAGTGTCGTCAACATATTATAGAAAGCAATAGTACCATTGTTAATCGGTGGTTGAATGATGTTTTCAAATTCTGTCATAGTGATGTTAGCTAGTGTCGGTCCTAATGGCGAACCCACAGGAATGCATAGGAGCCCCGAACCTTATGAATTTTAGTTAGACGATGTGCGATGGCAGGATTAGTTGAGATAGGTCTCATGTTTTGAACTGCAAATTAACAAGTGAATTCAGTACGGTTTAGTAATGTTCGTAGGTAGGTTTGGAGAAAATCGTGGTTTACGTTCGAAAGTTTAGTTGCATCAGAGAAAAGGGCCACTACCAAAGAGCGATATAACGATACAGCGATACACGGAGCCAAATCTTGTGCCGGAGCCATAATATTTTAGGACATATAATTGACAATATATCTGGTAATGTAAAGATATGAACGGACAGTATTTAGAGCAAGACTTTTATAACGGGTTGAAATCTGCCTCCTCCGCAGGCTCTTAAAAATAAGGCCAATATGATATTTGATGCACATACAGTAGATATCAAGATCAGCGCTAGCAAAGATAAACTATTGAGATGCACGATGGGAAGGCGAAGAATGAAAAATTAAGAGACTGCCAAATCGTGGTTCGAAACTCTGTCAAATTGTTCGAAACTCTGGCAATGGGCTAGTAAGTTTTATAAATGGCGAAATTGTTGGACAAAACTCGTCATTTTATGATTTTGGAGGATTACCTGCGTGATAGCGATGACGAAGACCTTAAGGCATCGTTCAGGAACTGCATTTTTCATTTACTTACGAGTTTACTCTGTGCGAACAAAATAAGTTGCAAATTATAAATGTACATCAGTGCATACATAGGTGGCAAACCTTGTGGACGCCAAGTTTTCGAGCGGAAAAGAGATCTCGAATGCTGGATAAAACAGGCATTTCAAGTGCAAGAAGGATGTGAAATGAGCGTGGAATCTGTTTTATCTTGTCTTGATTTTGGACCAGATAAAAGAATATTTATTTTACGCCACGCAAAGGAATATTACCCTGGCGTTTATACAAGACGTGAAAGAAGGGGAAGTTGTAAACAGTATCCTTTTCAATGTACCTTATAGTTTATTCATTGCCATTTAACATAGTAAACTTAATGTTACTAAATTTTTTGAGGCATGTAAAGTCCAGAGGGGGGGGGGGGGGCTCTCTTGTAGAATTAAAGAACTCCTGATATCCCATTTTTTTTATATTTGTTGTGAAAAATGTTCAACTAATTAAGTCTAATTGTTGACCTGTATGCAGGGAAATTAACAAGTCCATGTAGTGCTTTACAAGTTACAGTAGCCTGTCAAGGTAAAAATTCTCAATACAGCAGTGGAAGCAGCGACATCAAGTGATTTTGTTAGTCAAACAGTGGTGTGTACTCACTATAGTCTTTTTCATCCCCTAGAGGTGTCATGCTGCACATGCAGTATTTAAAGGTTACAACACAGCATCTTTAAAACTTATATATGAATGTTACTAAAAGTGAAGTTAACAATTCTGCCGAATCATAAAGGAGACCTGAAAAGAGATCTGATACCTGAAAAACTTCAAATTAATGTGATCAGCTCTATTTATACTTTCTCCATGATACCCCATTTAAAGAAAGAAGGTCATGTACATGCACAGACTTCAAACAAAAATGTCTAGAAAATATATCTCATATATAATACTTAATACACTAGTAGATAATAATAATTTGTGATATATTTTCCTTCACTGTATTTATAACTTATTAATCAAATTTGGCAATGAAGTACAAAACATGTGAAACAAGCCATTCAATTTATCAGGACGATAACTCGGTTCCATCTGGTATGTTGCAATGTTCAATTTAACATTGAGTTTACAGCACAATAGCAATTTGCCTTATGACACATATTTGGTCCATTTATGAATTAGTCTTTAATAAGTGTTTCATCTTATAGCAGTTTCATCAAAATAGCAAACTTCCTTAATTTCTCTAAAATTATTAAATTTCATTAACAAGGATCTTCTAGAATTAATTAAAACCATAAATTTTAAATATGTTTTTACATTAAGATTAATAACATAATGTTGATTAATGATTTTAATATCATGCATTGCTACTGTTTTTTAGATGATTTATCAAAACTGGTTGAAAGTTTAAAAACATCCAATGGCATTGTGGATGAAATTTGTAGCCGACTTTTGTAAAAACACACAATGAAGGAGGTGATATCACAAAATTCTTGGTGATTATCACCATAAGCCGATACGCTTTCATTAAGACTGGTGTGGCGGTAACTGCACTGTATTGTGATTGCACGCGTGCGTTCTAACATGCGTACTCGATCTGTATAACTCGATCTCGAATTAAGTTTGATAGTCTTGATGCACGTGATGGTGGTTATCGAATAGAGAAACTAAAGTATGCGTATGTCATGCCCATTTCGTTTGGATCGAAATGTGATGATGGTCATGACTCAACAACCTCTAAGACCAGCACCATCAACAGCACCACCATCCGATCATCACCACACCACTACCAGCACCATCCGATCATCATCGCCATCACGCTCATCTCATCACCAGCTCCGATCCACCACATCATCACCACCAGCACCACCATCATCATCTAGCATATCCTACAATATTGTTCCTTTTGTTATTTTTTTAAAAAACTTTTTTCGCATGATTTGCCGCCATCATTGTAAAGCAATTCGATTGGCTGAAACCGTAAGGGTGGGAAGATATTACTTCCAGCATTAAAAAATTTAGGATTTCTAATGTGCTTATAGAAAATGGGATTTCCTCACACCTTGCTTTATGCATCTATTTAAAGCGCCAATTAGGAACACATGTTAATTGCGTAGGCTGTTCTCATTTTAAAAAGGAACACGAATTGAAACGGAACAAATTGTTCCGACTTCAATTTGATCGTTCCTTATACTTAATTGTTCCTCAAATAGGAACGCTATCACAAATATTGCTATTAGGAACAACAAATATCTTCCCTATTGTGGTTCCTTATTTAGGAACAAAAGGTTCCGCTCTGCGAAACAGGAACGAATAATAATGCTATAAAGTATTATTGGTTTATTGCTAATCAGCTTACTGAAAGGGAACAACAAAGGGTATTGTTCCCTTTACATTATGTTCCGTTTTATTGTTCCCTTTGCAGCATGACATTAACACAGGGCAATGTAATCTATATGGATGAGTGGATTTTGCAAGCTAATAATTACGCTATGTTCACTATAAAATGCAAAAGATTTTGCTCGCGTAGCATTTGCTCTTTGTATATGCATGTTGTCACGAAGGAAAACACAAGTAAATTGGAAATCTGTCGATGGGGCATTTTCGGACAAAGCCGAGACGTTTGCACTTGGTGAAAGGTAGCGATGGGCTAGATCATTGTCCTGTAACGGGCTGTGAACACGCAGGATTTTCAAGTCAAAGAGGCTGTCGCAAACATGTAAAAACAAAGCATACTTGGTATTACTATTTTGACGAGAAACCCACCGTATGCACTTCGCCATGTGCAAACGACGAAAGTAACGCCAATAAAGGCTCTAAAACAGTACCCTGCTGCTCGACAGACAATGACTTCGCTCGTTCATTCTCCCAGTGGCTTCAAAGCAGTTGCGGCGGCGGAAAATCTCGTAAACAGTCTGACATTTCAGTAACGAGAGCTTTAAAGTTTATAAAGTTTTGTTGCGATGAAAATGGCGAAGGGGAAGAAGATGTGCTCCGTGCGCCGAATCTAATCGACTACGCCTTGGGATGTCCTGAGCTGTTGACAAAATTCGTGGACAGTCTAAAAGACAAGTGGGGTATTGGACAATCGGGGCAAATATGTTATGTTGCAAGTATTTCAGATTTACTAGATTTTCGAAAATTCAACCGTCCTCCTGCCTCGGTGCTTCAGAACTTTGCCGTTACAGAAGTGTATGTGAAGAGAGCGCGGAAGTACCTAGCCAAGGACATGCGATCTAACTGGACGAGCGAGTTAGACATAGAAACACTGGAATCGCGTAGAAGTTGGGCGAGCTTGTCCGAAGTTCAATCCGTTATTCCATTCCACATGGAACGTTACGAATCCGTATTACAAAATTGCATGACATGTCCTTCTTCAGTCAGACCCGGTGATGTTACCTTTGCCACTCGATTTGTCGCAGCTTACCTGTTCCTGAAAGTGAAAGGCTGTCGTCCCATGACGTACCAGCATCTAACCTTGCGAATGTTTGAAAGCGCAAAGAGAAACGATGGAATGGTCGATCAGAAAATTTTCAAAACAGCTAAAAGGTACGGTTTTGACAGTGTGTATTTTGACGAATGCAGCATGGATATGATAGAAAAATATATAAAGTACATCAGACCCCTTCTCACACCCACTTGCGAGTACGTGTTGGTCAATCGTAACGGAAAACAATTTCAGAAACTTACAGAACTGTTTAGTGTGTTGGTGTTCGAAGCAATCGGGAAATACATTCACCCAACCAGGTACAGACAGATCATCGAAACTCAAAGTTGTGAAGTTCTTCTACCAAGCGAACAGAAATGGATATCTGAAGACCAGAAACACAGCTCCAACGTTGCTCGTGTGCACTATCAAAAGAAACGTTCGCGGGAAGTGGCCATGAGAGGACGCTGGTGCATGCAAAAGCTACTTGAAGAAAGCAAGAGCATTGAGAATGATTGCGACAGTGTTGGTCAGTCACCACCAATAGAAAACCCAGTAAGTCCAACGAACTTAACAGAGAAATTACCGACACGTCGGGCGGGTATCCGTTTTACATCTGAGGAAGACAACTACCTTAGACTTGGGGTGAAAAAATTCGGTTTGAGTTGGTCAAAGATTCTGCGTGATCCAGATTTTCATTTCAATTCATGTCGTGTTCCAAATACTTTAAGAAAGCGAGCAGAAGCTTTAAAATTAGTGTGAAGGCATTGATGTCATTTTTAATAACCAAAATAAACAGTTACAAAAATAAATGTAACATGTTATATGTAATGCTAGAATCGACTGTGTAAACTTACGTATACATTGCGTACGAATTACAATATGTTTAAGAATCATGGACGTGTGATTGTAACGTTGTACTTGCCCCACTTTAAAGGTTAACCTTTACTTGTTCAAAACTTATGTCAATGATGCCAGTTATTGTTTATGTTTGAAACAAGAAAGGTTTATCTTTGAAATTATAGAATTTAATATATTATTCAACAAGAAAACTCGTCTAAAACAGTTCAGTTTGTTTTCAACTGTGTCCGATGCATATGCAGGCTTGCGTTGAACAATTTCTTTTCTTTTTAATATAAATAAGGCATATTCTATGGTAGTGAACTGACATGTCTTAGAAATATATCTAATTTAGTGGAGTTGCTTGTACCCTATGTAGAATAAAAGGTGTGATATATTTTAATCTTATGAATAACCCAAATTACAAATCAAAAAACTTAAGAATACAAACCATGATAGCTGCATACAGAGAGTGTCGTTGTAATTTACTTTGTCTCTAACTGGACTGGCTACCTAATAGAAATCCTAGTAAAATCCACCGCTTACCTTATATAAAACGACCGCCTACCAACATACGGTACCGTTTTCTCTCTATTTAGCCCCCGGGGTTGGCTTATTCATTTCAGAACCTTTTGAGGGGGGGCTTATTGGAGAGGGGGGGGCTTAATTGAAAAGGGTGGCTTATTTATTCATCCAAAAAACCAGGGTCATGGCTTTATATTATACCCCAAAGGTCGAAATGTGGAGAGAGCACTGGCTTTCTCACTCACTGGGACTGTATCTACTTCACCAAATTTAGCTAAAGCGCGAGCCCGAAGGGCGAGTAATGATTGTCGCGCTACGCGCTCCCTCTTTAACTAAATTTGGTGAAGTAGATACAGTCCCAGTGAGTGAGAAACCCAGTGCTCTCTCGACATTTCGACCTTTAGGGTATCCTATAAAGCCATGACCAAAAAACCAGCGATGGAGATGTTTCGTTGTAATTTACTTTGTCTCAAACTGGACCGGCTACCTAATAGAAATCCTAATAAAATCGACCGGCTACCAACTTATATGGTAGCCGTTCTTGAAATTTTTCTAAGTGTCGTTGTGACTTACTCTAATAGAAATCCTAATAAACTCGACCAGCTACCATGATAAAACGACCGGCTACCAATACATAGTAGCCGGTCTTGAATTTTTTCTAAGTGTCGTTGTGATTTACCTTGCCTCAAACTCCACCGGCTACCGGCTACCTAATATAAATCCTAGTAAAATCGACCGGCTACCATAATAAAACGACCGGCTACCAATACATAGTAGCCGGTCTTGATTTTTTTCTAAGTGTCGTTGTGATTTACTTTGCCTCACACTCCACCGGCTACCGGCTACCTAATATAAATCCTAGTAAAATCGACCGGCTACTGACCGGCTACCATAATAAAACGACCGGCTACCAATATATAGTAGCCGGTCTTGAATTTTTTCTAAGTGTCGTTGTGATTTACTTTGCCTCAAACTCCACCGGCTACCGGCTACCTAATACAAATCCTAGTAAAATCGACCGGCTACCATAATAAAACGACCGGCTACCAACATATAGTAGCCGGTCTTGAAATTTTTCTAAGTGTCGTTGTGAATTACTTTGCCTCAAACTCCACCGGCTACCGGCTACCTAATATAAATCCTAGTAAAATCGACCGGCTACTGACCGGCTACCATAATAAAACGACCGGCTACCAATATATAGTAGCCGGTCTTGAAATTTTTCTAAGTGTCTTTGTGATTTACTTTGCCTCAAACTCCACCGGCTACCGGCTACCTAATACAAATCCTAGTAAAATCGACCGGCTACCATAATAAAACGACCGGCTACCATAATAAAACGACCGGCTACCAACATATAGTAGCCGGTCTTGAAATTTTTCTAAGTGTCGTTGTGATTTACTCTAATAGAAATCCTAGTAAAATCGACTGGCTACCTTGTATAAAACGACCGGCTAGCAATATGTAGTAGCCGGTCTTGAAATTTTTCTAAGTGTCGTTGTGATTTACTTTGCCTCAAACTCCACCGGCTACCGGCTACCTAATACAAATTCTAGTAAAATCGACCGGCTACCGTAATAAAACGACCGGCTACCAACATATAGTAGCCGGTGTTGAAATTTTTCTAAGTGTCGTTGTGATTTACTCTAATAGAAATCCTAGTAAAATCGACTGGCTACTATTGTAAAACGACCGGCTACTATTGTATAAAACGACCGGCTACCTGTTACCTAAAATAGGTAGATTTAAATAATTATGTATATGTAAATTACTATAAGCCTCGAATATAAAAGGAGCCAACATGGGCTTAGGCGAGAGAAAGCCACAAAAGTTAACGAGGAGAACTTAAATTTTGAAATATCGAATATTGGAAAGGACTTCACATGAAGTTATTGATCTTGAGTGATCGAGCAAGTTATTGATCTTGAGTGATCGAGCAAGTTATTGATCTTCATTGATCTTAAAAGAATCTAGATGGGTGTTAGTCCGTAGCTGTCTTGAGAACGAAAGCCTTGCTTGGTTAACGAGAGCATTTGCGAGCTGACGCTTGTCCAACTGCATTTAGCTTTGAAGGAACAAATTATGATCACAACGACAAGTCTTGGTAAAGGTGAAGCGTAATATATCTATATATAATTATGTATAAATGTTCTTAGATATTTGCACTCTTGACACTCCTAACATATAGTAGCCGGTCGTTGAAATTTTTCGAAGTGTCGTTGTGATTTACTTCCAGATCCATTGAATATATAGCAAAGGAATTTCGTGTGTCCATTTCACTTGGAGTTCACATCGGTAACTGGTATTTTTTCGAAGTAAAATTATTAGAGACTTAGATGAGAGACGTTACATGGTAGCCGGTCGATTTTGTTGGGATTTCTATTAAATCGAGTAAATCACAACGACACTTAGACAAATTTCAAGACCGGCTACTATATATTGGTAGCCGGTCGTTTTATATAAGGTAGCCGGTCAGTAGCCGGTCGATTTTACTAGGATTTGTATTAGGTAGCCGGTAGCCGGTGGAGTTTGAGACAAAGTAAAAATCAAAACGACACTTAGAAAAATTTCAAGACCGGCTACCATAAGTTGGTAGCCGGTCGTTTCATATAAGGTAGCCGGTCAGTAGCCGGTCGATTTTACTAGGATTTGTATTAGGTAGCCGGTAGCCGGTGGAGTTTGAGACAAAGTAAAAATCAGAACGACACTTCGAAAAATTTCAAGACCGGCTACTATATATTGGTAGCCGGTCGTTTTATATAAGGTAGCCGGTCAGTAGCCGGTCGATTTTACTAGGATTTGTATTAGGTAGCCGGTAGCCGGTGGAGTTTGAGACAAAGTAAATCACAACGACACTTAGAAAAATTTCAAGACCGGCTACTATATATTGGTAGCCGGTCGTTTTATATAAGGTAGCCGGTCAGTAGCCGGTCGATTTTACTTTGATTTGTATTAGGTACCCGGTAGCCGGTGGAGTTTAAGACAAAGTAAATCACAACGACACTTAGACAAATTTCAAGACCGGCTACTATATATTGGTAGCCGGTCGTTTTATATAAGGTAGCCGGTCAGTAGCCGGTCGATTTTACTAGGATTTGTATTAGGTAGCCGGTAGCCGGCGGAGTTTGAGACAAAGTAAAAATCAGAACGACACTTAGAAAAATTTCAAGACCGGCTACCATAAGTTGGTAGCCGGTCGTTTCATATAAGGTAGCCGGTCAGTAGCCGGTCGATTTTACTAGGATTTGTATTAGGTAGCCGGTAGCCGGTGGAGTTTGAGACAAAGTAAAAATCAGAACGACACTTAGAACAACTTCAAGACCGGCTACTATATATTCGTAGCTGGTCGTTTTATATAATTATATTGATAATAATAATTAAAATACTCCAAACAAAACGTCTTACCACAGTTTACAATTATTTACATCAATTAGTGATTCTAATAGAATATATAATTTATATAAAATTAAAAAGACATCGATTTATAAACACGTTTTTAACCCCCTCAGTTTTTATAATGGGTAATTCAAAGTCATGACCTCTCTGTCTTAATGGACGATTTAACTTATTTGGTAGTAGACTATGTATATAGTGTATTAATTGTACGATCGTTCGTAATTCTTAACCATAAATTTTTGTCTCGATTTAGTATTATTTCTTTAAAATCGGATCTATTACTTGTATAACCGTTTCTGTATGCACGATTGATAGATTTGTCAGTCTGACTCACATATTCAGTACATGATGCTCCGCGTAAAACCTCGACTGCAAAGGTGAAAAGGGAGGGTCATGGCTTTATAGGATACCCTAAAGGTCGAGATGTCGAGAGAGCACTGGGACCGACACCTGTGTTTTGCGTATTTCTCACTCACTGGGACTGTATCTACTTCACCAAATTTAGCTAAAGAGGGAGCGCGTAGCGCGACAATAAGCGTACTGTTTTGCTATATTAAAACTATTCTCACTCACTGGGACTGTATCTACACTCACTGGGACTGTATCTAGATAAATCATTCTATGTATTCACTGCCTTGATATCATTAACCAGTACAGTAAACATTATGGGACCACGTACAGTACCCTGGGGCACGCCTCGATTAATATTCAGAAATTTAGTTGTAACATCGTCAATTTCAACTCTCTGGCTCCGGTTGGTCAGGATATGCATCTGCCAGTTGGTAATATATGGGTTGATTGGTATTTTCTTGATTTTTTTAAATAGAATATCATGCGGCACATTATCAAATGCTTTACTGAAGTCAAAAGAGAAGACTCTGGGCCATTTTTTTAGGGCCATAGTGGAATTATGTCCTTTTTTATATGAAAATTGATCGTCTCCAATATAATTATACATAATATTATGTACACACATTTCTCACACTGACGCAAAATTATATCTCTTAATGAGATGTGTCTAAGCTGCGAACTAATTGAATTTTCGTTTGGTCAAGGAATGACATCTGCTCTTTTCCAAACATTCACAAGTTTGAGACAAAGTAAATTACAACAACACCCTTTGTATGCAGTTATCATGATTTGTATTCTTATCTTTTTTCATTTTTTAAATTGTAATTTGGCACACTTATAAAATATCATATTTCACACCTTTTATTCTATATACGGCGCCAGCAAGTCCCTAGCAACATGGTAGCAATGGTGAATAATGCTGACTTAAACCAATTTCTAAAGAAGCGATAATTTTTTTCACGTCAATAATTTATTTGATTGCTGTTTTAACATGTGATTTTGTTTAAATAAAACATAAACTTAAAGAATTAAGATCAGGTTGAAAGCGTGTGCCGAATGTACTCAAACCTTCATGTACAATTCTTGTACATATTGAGCGCTTTTTCCTCGTTGCTACCACGTTGATAAGGACTTGCTTGAACGCCCTATGCACACAAGAACAAGATCAAGAACAAGAACGAGAACAAGAACAACAACAAATAATGGAAAATGACCTACAATATTCACACACTGTTGGAGTGCCACTTTGTGGCCAAAGAAGAAAAACTAATGTATCAAATGAAAAAACGTTTCCATGCAAATATCGTTCACTCAAAGACATTATGATTAAAGAGCTTATAACGTCAACAAAGACATTTGGGAATGGAAAGCAATATCTTCCTTACAATTATCAATGTTCCTGGATCAGGTAAGTTGATTATTTATATGTGCTCTTCAATCTCTGAATATCCTAACGCTTTTTCAACATTTCTTTCATTTAGCACACACTAACACACAAGAAGTTTGCATATGAGCACATGGATTTCTACCACGGCCTCCAGTTCTTGATCTTAGTCCAATAGGATTGGCTGGTTAAGGGAGGTCTTACAGGATCACCGTCACTGTCCACTTCTTCGTCCTCTGGCACTGGCTGCTGCACGTCACCTCGTTCTTCAGATAAAGCTGCGACAGCCTTGGCAAACGGGCAGCGATCGGGCATGACGCGAACATTGGCTTTCGTCCGCAGTGTTCGCAAATGAGCACTGCATTGCGGGTATGCCTCGGCGAATTGTTCCATGTTGAAAATGTCTCGTTTTTCGCCCAACATGAGGAGTGAAGCATCGATTTCTGGATCAGGATCTTCCCAGAACTTCTTCTCAGAGAACGTCCGACGCAGTCGAGCCTTTCGAAGCCGTTCCTGGTAGCTGTGGACTCTACCTTTACTCACATCCTTGTAAAAGGAGTGTTGAATGAGCTGCGCAACTCTGGAAAAGTAAACGTTGGAGTTTATTCTCCAGCCTTCTGGTGGACAATCTATTGGTCGCTGCGGGATTGGATTCTCCTCAGCTTCAACTGGAGTAGTTGCCCTGTTGGAACGGGGACGGCTCGCTTCCTTTTCGACGTGGGCAAAGGAAGTGGACGGCTCAGAGGGGAAAGCGTCGAGTTCTGTGTCACTGCCGCGGGTACTCACTGATGCAGTGGCTGCTTCGCTGACTGGTGGATTGGCTTGATCACAGACGGACGAGGACTCCGGATGGATTGCTGCAGCTGGTGTTGGTGTGGTCTCTGAGGGAGGAGTTGCCTGGGTGTCTTCGTCAGCCGTTGAGACAGGTGAGGTTCGCCGCCGTCGTTGTCTTCTTCTCTGAAGTCGTTGTGCGCGACGTTCTCTCGCAAACCTCTCGTGTATTGTTTGCAATAGGTCGATGTCGTCTGGGTCCTCGTCGTTTCGAAGATCGGCCGGACCAATCTGTCGAATATGGCCGACTTGAAACGGCGCCGTTGCGTCGGAAGCCGTTATGGTGAGGTCCTGTGGATCCGCTTCCTCGTACCACAACTCTTCCGACGCAATATGTTGGTGGTGTTCCAGCAGTTCTTGCGCGATCCAGGCAATGCAGTGCATAGCATTGTCGTATATCCATTTGTCCATGCCTGTGGTTGTCGATGGTAAGGACTTGGTGGTGAAAATCTGGATGCGCCTGGCGACGTTTTGATCTTGGTCTCCAAAGTCGGGAACATTGTTCGACGTGATGTAATACGGACTGTTGTTTAAAACTTGCCTTGGTTCCCCGTGCTTGATAGCGGTTACCATCCATCCGCCTTGCAGAATTGTTTTGGCCAGGTGGGAAGTCATCATTTGAGAAGACCACTCGTCCACTATAACCAACTGAGTGTCTTCTCTGATCATTGCCGCGGAGAATTGGCCTTCGTTGGTTACTGAGGCGATGCATTCGCGTGGCACAACACGATGGAAGACGTTAGCCCAGCTCGTTTTTCCAGAGTCTCGTGGCCCAACCACTACAAGTTTCCTCACTTTGTGCGGCATCTTCGAGGCGAGCAAACACTGGTAAAACTTGTTGAGGAAATAGACCTTTTGCGTAATAGCATCTGGCCGCAAAGCATGACGGTAGGAGGCTGTATGTTGCTTCCGAATGAAATGGCCGACGAACAGGCGTGCAATTTTGTTTGGAAGAAAAAAATATCGGCTTTTTGCAAACAATTTGAACTGATCGGTAGTATTTTTGTATGGAATATTAAGAAGGAGTTTATGGCTAAGTATAACAAAAATATTAGAAAGATTTGTGCATTGACAGCGAAGAAAATGCCTCGCGAAGCGGTCGTGTTGTGGACGTTCTTTGGAAGAATTTGCTTGCAAAAAATCGACTGCTTGAAGTTAGAAAGGTGAGTTAACTTGTTCAGCCGCGATCGGTCGATTTTTTTTTAAAAACAAGTATCTCTGGTATATTTCCCAGCAGGAAATAGGCTTCACTTACTTTTACCCATGTTAAAATGTGATTTTAGGCTCTGTGAAATCGACAAATGTTGTCACGGTTTTGTTCGGATTTGACATTACACATCCTGGGTCTGTTTGGCGGGAAAATATTTGAATTTTAATAAGTTTACAAAGTTTATGACACGAAATTTGTTGATAAAAGTGATTTTCTTGGTTCATTACTGTTGTTCATCCTCTGCCTCAGACGTGTTTTGGTTTCTCTCCTCCATTAAACTATTTAATCTATCGTAAGCCTATTTAAAGTAATTTTTAGAATAATAAATATAGTTAAATTTAGCTTTTGAAATTTTTAAAATTGACTTGTACTAAACCATGGGTAAAATTATAAAATTTTAGGTGGTAGGAATATGAATTTTTAAATTAATAATAGTTGTAGTGCTATAAATTACAAAACATGGAGGAGGGTGCCAGTAATTCACTTAGAGCAGACAATGAAATCCTAAATGTGCAAAGATGGACAAGGAGCCTTAATGGCCTTCCAACATTTACATATGAGATGTTAGCAAAACATTTAAGCATGGAAAATTCAGGTGCTGGCTCTCAGAAACACAAAAAGTTAGGCTAACAAATGCTTAAAGATAAATATGTTGGAAAAGTCGAGGTTAAAGCAAATGTTGGCAAGGATAACATGTCATGCTTCTTGGTTAAAGGATGCATAAATGCTGCCATGAAAAGTAATACATAAATTGTATATGTTCATTTAAATCAAGCTAATGGGGAGGTTGTGTACAGCAATTGCACATGTGCAGCTGGCAAAGGGGGAAGATGTAAGCACATTGTGGCTCTACTATTTCAAATAATTGAGTACAGACAATTAGACATAACTGAGATACCTGATCAGCTTACATGCACTCAACTTCTGCAACAATGGCATGTACCAAGAAAAGTTGAGTCAGACAAGCCTGTTTTATGTGAAAACATTGCATTCAAAAAAGCAGTTTACAAAAAAGATGTCCAGGGTAAAAAAACGAAAGAACAGTTTCCGTGAAATAGAATATGACCCTTGTTCTGAATTTGCAAAGACTATTGAACAAAATGACATTAAAAAATTAGCAAATTCATTAAACAGCTTTGACCCAAACAGTTACTTGGGAAGGTTATTAGAATCAAATGAATGTCAACCTTGTCACTTTGATAGTCTGCATGAAGATCTATCATTAAAAAAGATGCACACTGAATCAATACAACTTAATATAAATGACAGCAGTGTCCGGGGTAAAATTTTACAGAATTTGCAACATACATTGGATGAACAACCACTTGACTCTGCAACAAGCCAATTAAATTGGTCAGTTAAGATAACATTAGCAGAAGTATTAGAAATTGAGAAAAATACTAGGGAGCAATCTTCTAGTTAGGTTCCCTGACTAGTTAGGTTCTAGACTCGAGTTAGGTTCCCTGACACCTTTTCTTTTCAACACTTACATCCACTTTTTATTTAACTCAGGAGTTTTGGGGATTTTGTGAAATGACAGTTCTGGATTTTTTGGATTGTTGTTATCACACTTTGTCACGCAGCAGTATCTTTTCCACATTCGATGGCTAGGAGCTTCATTTGGGTTGTTGTTACTGTCTGCTCTAAGTGAATTACTAGCACCCTCCTCCAGGTTTTGTAACTTACAGCACTACAACTAATTATTAAAATTAATATTCCTACCACCTAAAATTTTATAATTTTACCTACGGTTTAATACAACCAAGTCAATTTTAAAAATTTCAAAAGCTAAATTTAACTATATTTATTATTCTAAAAATGACTTTAAATAGACTTACAATAGATTAAATACTTTATAATGGAGGAGAGGAACCAAAACACTTCTGAGGCAGAGGATGAACAACAGTTTATCAACAAATTTCGTGTTATAAACTTTGTAAACTTATTAAAATTCAAATATTTTCCCGCCAAACAAAACCAGGATGTGTAATGTCAAATCCGAACAAAACCGTGACAACATTTGTCGATTTCACAGAGCCTAAAATCACATTTTAACATGGGTAAAAGTAAGTAAAGCCTATTTCCTGCTGGGAAATATACCAGAGATACTTGTTTTTAAAAAAAAATCGACCGATCGCGGCTGGACAAGCTAACTCACCTTTCTAACTTCAAGCAGTCGATTTTTTACAAGCAAATTCTTCCAAAGAACGTCCACAACACGACCGCTTCGCGAGGCATTTTCTTCGCTGTCAATGCACAAATCTTTCTAATATTTTTGTTATACTTAGCCATAAGCTCCTTCTTAATGTTCCATACAAAAATACTACCGATCAGTTCAAATTGTTTGCAAAAAGCCGATATTTCTTCTTCCAAACAAAATTGCACGCCTGTTCGGCGGCCATTTCATTCGGAAGCAACATACAGCCTCCTACCGTCATGCTTTGCGGCCAGATGCTATTACGCAAAAGGTCTATTGACCCTGGTGACAATGTCTTCAAACGAATTGAGCATGGCATCTCTGAAGTAGCCGGGCTGTGGTGGAGTCGAACAGTCGTAGGGAACGTAGGCTGTGGGCGAGATTTTACTGCGCATTGAGGGGGCAATTGGAGAAATGATGAAACGTCGCTGGAGGATCGAGAAACAAAAGCCGTTGGATACCTCTATGAGGTCGGTGTTAAATTTTAATTGCTCGATTATCTCGCATGCTGGATGGGCAAGGAACTTTTCGAGCATATGGAAATGTCTCATGACACCGTCTCTCAAATGATCGTTTGCGAGCAATTTGTGAAGGTAGCTTGAGACATCCGTCATACGAACATACGTGTAGGTTGCACCGTCGGGCCTTCCATATACGTGTGAGCGATAAATTGCGTGGTTGCACAGTAGCATCACCTTGTGAATATCTTTGATTAAAACTGCGAGTTGGTTGGTAGCCGTTTCGGTTGGGTCAGCCGAGCAGACGTCACGTGATGCATCCGTAACCACGACAAGTCCATCGGAGCGAAGTTTGTCGCAAGCTCGGTGCAACCTTAAAAGATGAAGGTGCAATATCAATATCTGACCAGTTTCAATCATCGGTAAATAACCAATATAATTTACGTAGTTATTGCACTATGCTAAAACTAGCGAAACCTAGAACGCACACATTGAAACGAAGTTTTAGCTACCATGCCGCTAAAACCTGGAATAAACTGCCAACTGATCTGAAAAATCTAAATATATCTGATAAGGTATTCAAACATAACTTACAAGATTTCACAAATGAAAATCCTTCGTTTGTAAATAACTTTTCAAGTTCTCTATAATTGCTAAATCTTTATATGCATCCTAGTTCTATCATTATTAATTAACTATAGCTTTATATCAGTAATCCTTATGTAATTAATTCTTGTATCTTGACGCTTTTATCTTACTATCTCTACACGGCCTTATAAAAAGCAAGCTTTTTTTCTTATCCAGTTAATAATATTGTGCTTCTTTTAATCTTTATCTAGATATGTCGATAAGTTACCGTGCACAAAGAATTTTAAATAATAATAATAATAATAATTACCTTTCGCCAAATTCCCTCTCGTTCACAACGACCTGCACGCAAGGAACCATTGGGAAACGGGTCGGATGTATTTCGTTCTCTGAATCTTCGTCGTCTGAGCTGCCGTCGGCGTTGCGATAACAATAAACATTTGAAATGTCCAACATTTCTTGAATGGTTGGACTGTTGTGGTCTTTCACGACTTGGAATAGCTGTTTGGCAGCTTTCTCTATTTGGTTTGAGCTGCGCACTCGAATTGGAGAAATTTCAGGCTCCATGTCATGATTGTGCATCGCCGCGAACAGAAGGTTTTCGTTGCACGTCTGTGTTTCGCGATACACGATGAAATAGGCAATGGCTGGGTAACTTTGCCGGGCCCTTGGTACTTGCGACGACGACCTTGCGTTTGACGCGACGCAGGAGATGGCAGAAAAGAAATATTGCACCCCATTTATTTTGCATAGTAGGTCGTCCAACTCCAATCGCTTTGAAGCAATTTGGTACTGTGCCAATTGGATGTCCTCAGCACAAACACGCCAGATTGCTCTGCAAGAGACGGCTTTGCAATCGTTGGAGATCTGAAAGAAGTTGTGTGTTTTGTCTTTAGTTTTTAACAATTTTAACTTGTACATATATATTATACTCATTTAATTCATATCTTTAACTTGTACATACACGGCCATCTGAAAATCAACCTTTTTATTTTCCATATAATTTTCATGATCGTTTCAGTTTAGTTAGGGCGAGGTTGAGATATTACCGTGTTTAAATATTTGTAAATAATAATAATAATAATAATAAGGGTCCGGTTGAATTTTTATCAATAATAATAAAATCATTAAAAATATGCTCACAACACCACCTGAAAGCGGCAAACCCAAAACATGCAATAAACAATAGGCGTTTTGAAGCCAACTTACCGTTGTAAGAATGTTTGCACGTAGTGAATCCTGTAAACGTTTGGAGTCGAGCTCTTTACGTGGCCGAACAGTGGCCATGATTGCAAAATGGCTTTTGGTGAAAAATTTACACAAAAAAATTGAAAGCGAACTATTTGAAGCGAACTTTTAGCAAGAAGCAATCGTTCTAGTTATAGCAGCAATAATCATGCATCGGAACAGATTTATATACTTTGGTCATTGCAACCAGCACCACAATCATCATCAGCACCAGCAACACCATCATCGCCATCATCACCACTGTCACATCGACCAGCACCACCATACATCATCACCACCATCATCATCACAACCGCTATCATCACCGCCATCACCACTTTCACCACCACCATCATCACCAGGACTACCATCATCATCACCACCACAACCAGCACACCCATCGGATCACCACCACCGTAGTCATTGTCACCAGCACCACAAGCATCATCACCACCAGCACCACAAGCATCATCACCACCAGCACCGCTATGATCATCATCATCACCAGCATCACAATCATCATGACCTCCACCACCACCATCATCATCACCACTACCATTCGATCATAACCACCCCACCATCATCGCCATCGTAACCACCACCATCATAACCACCAGCACCACCATTCAATCACCAGCCTCATCATCCTCATGACCAACACCACCACCACTATGAGATCATCAGCACCATCATCATCACCACCAACACCACCATCATCATCACAACCGCCATCACTACCAGCATCGTCACCAAAAGCATCACAATCATTATCACCACCATCACCTCCATCATCATCACCACTACCATCTTCATCAGATCTGCGATCATCATCACCACCAACATCATCCATCCAATCCATCAAACCAATCCACCAAATCCAATCCACCAAATACCATCCAATCATCACCACAACCATTATCATCACCATGAGCACTACGATCATCACCACCACCACCACCACCATGCATATGAGTGCTTATTCAAGAAAATTGTTTTAATTTATATTACAGTATGTGACAATTTTTATGTTACGAATTTTACTTGCTCTTGAAAACGAAGGCATTTGCCGGGATTCTATGTGGCATACAGAATTGCTGAAAACCTAATTATCATCATCATTACCATCATCATCACAACTATCCGGTCACCATCACCAGCACCGCTTCACAAGTCTAGAACGATTGGTGGTAGATGACCAAAGTATATAAATCTGTTCCGATGCATGATTATTGCTGCTATAACTAGAACGATTGCTTCTTGCTAAAAGTTCGCTTCAAATAGTTCGCTTTCAATTTTTTTGTGTAAATTTTTCACCAAAAGCCATTTTGCAATCATGGCCACTGTTCGGCCACGTAAAGAGCTCGACTCCAAACGTTTACAGGATTCACTACGTGCAAACATTCTTACAACGGTAAGTTGGCTTCAAAACGCCTATTGTTTATTGCATGTTTTGGGTTTGCCGCTTTCAGGTGGTGTTGCGAGCATATTTTTAATGATTTTATTATTATTGATAAAAATTCAAGCGGACCCTTATTATTATTATTATTATTATTATTTACAAATATTTAAACACGGTAATATCTCAACCTCGCCCTAACTAAACTGAAACGATCATAAAAATTATATGGAAAATAAAAAGGTTGATTTTCAGATGGCCGTGTATGTACAAGTTAAAAATATGAATTAAATGAGTATAATATATATGTACAAGTTAAAATTGTTAAAAACTAAAGACAAAACACACAACTTCTTTCAGATCTCCAACGATTGCAAAGCCGTCTCTTGCAGAGCAATCTGGCGTGTTTGTGCTGAGGACATCCAATTGGCACAGTACCAAATTGCTTCAAAGCGATTGGAGTTGGACGACCTACTATGCAAAATAAATGGCGTGCAATATTTCTTTTCGTCCATTTCCTGCGTCGCATCAAATGCAAGGTCGTCGCGAGCACAGCGCGCAGGGGAAAGTTATCCGGCCATCGCATATTTCATCGTCTATCGTGAAACGGTTGCATGTAACGAAAATCTCTTGTTTGCGGCCATGCACGACCACGACATGGATGCGGAAATTTCACCAATTCGAGTAAGAAGCGTCAACCAGGTGGAGAAGGCGGCCAAACAACTGTTTCAGGTCGTTAAAGACCACAACAATCGGACGATCCAGGAAATGTTGGATATCTCGAATGTTTACTGTTACCGTCACGCGGAAGATAGCTGCGACGAGGATTCAGACGACGAAATCAACCCTAGCCGATTCCCCATGGTGCCTTCTATACTGGTCGTTGTCAACGAAAGGGAATTTAGTGATATTTTAGAACGAGCATGCAACAAACTTCGCTCCGATGGACTTGTATTAGTCATGGACGCATCACGTGACCAAAGTTCGGCAGCTGCAGCAGAAACGACGAGCAACGAAGTTGCAGTTTTGATAAGAAAGATCGCCAAGGCAATGGAACTATGCAGTCACGCCATTTATCGTTCCCAGGTGTATGCAAGGCCCGATGGTGCGGCCTTTACATACGTTCGCATGATGGATGTCAGCAGCTATCTGCATAAATTACTTGCCAACGATTGTTTGAGAGACGGTGTGATAAAGCATTTTCAAGTGCTTCAAAAATTTCTTGGTCATCCAGCATGCGAGATTATCGAGCAGCTGAAATTCAACAATGACCTCATCGAAGTGTCAAACGGCTTTTGCTTTTCCGTCATTCAGCGTCGCTTTATACCTTGCCCACTTGTCCCTTGTATGCGCGGAAAGATCTCCCCAAGAGCCTTCGTTCCCAACGATTGTTCAACTCCACCTGAGCCAGGCCACTTCCGAGACGCAATTTTGAATTCCTTTGAAGACCCCGTCACAAGAGTAAACTTCTTGAATAAATTCTACCAATGTTTGCTCGCGTCCAGAATGCCGCACAAAGTGAGGAAACTTGTTGTCGTTGGGCCAAGGGACTCCGGGAAAACGAGCTGGGCTAATGTTTTCCATCGCGTCGTGCCTTCAGAGTTCATTGCGTCCATTACCAACGAACGGCAATTCTCGGCGGCAATGATTAAAGACGACACTCAGTTGGTGATAGTGGATGAGTGGTCTTCGCAATTGATGACGTCGCACCTTGCCAAGACAATCCTTCAAGGGGGCTGGATAGTTACAGCAGTTAAGCACGGCGAACCTCGGCAAGTATTAAACAACAGCCCATATTACATAACATCGAACAATGTTCCAGACTTTGGGGAGGAGGATGAAAACGTCGGAAGGCGTATCCAAATCTTCAGAACCAAGTCGCTACCATCAACAACAACAGGCACGGATAAGTGGGTGTACGACAATGCCATGCACTGTATCGCTTGGACAGCAGAAGAATTGGCACAAAACCACCAACTTATTGCATCGGAAGAATTGTGGTACGAGCAATCGGACCCACAAGACCTAACCGTAAGTGGCAATCAAGGCAAGTCTCTTTTTCGAGTGGACCATCTTCGTCGGATTGGCGCGGCAGACCTTCGCAATGACGAGCATACGGACAACGACAGCGACCTTTTACGAATCATCCACGACAGGTTTGCGCAAGAGCGTCGAGCACAAAGGTTTCGCAGAAGAAGACAACGACGGCGACGAACATCCCCGGCGTCCACGGATGACGAGGAAGACAGCCAAATCGTCTCCGATTCAGTTGTGCGACGTTCGGCGAACTGCAGTCCATCAATAAGTGACGAAAGTCAACACGACGTCGCTGCAACAGGTGCGAGGCAACCAAATACGTCGCCACCCAGTGGACAGCCTGCTTCACCAGCCTTTTCATCAGCAAGTGACTCTGCTCCATCAGCCACCCGACCAGCCACTCTGCCAGCTCATTCCTCGGCCACACTTGCAGGAATTCAATCAGCCCACACGTCCACCAGTCGACAGGGCCAAACGAAAACGTTGGCCATTTCATCACAGCCGTCCACTTCTTTCGCCCACGCCGAAGAGAGCGCTTCCAATTCAAGCGACACGACACCGTCATTTGTTGATGCGCGCGAAGATGCGGTCGTTGTATCTGCCAGTACAGTTCGTGAAGTTCAGCAGCAAGACATTCCGGACTATCCTATTGAAACTCCACAACGAGGTTGGCAAATTAATACGGAACGTTACCACAAGAAAGTTGCACAATTGGTAAAACACTCGTTTTATAAAGAATTGAGCAAGGGGCTAGTCTACTCCTATCAGGAACGGCTTCGAAAGGCTCGACTGCGTCGCACGTTGTCGGAGAAGAAATTCTGGCAAGATGCCGATCCAGAAATCGACGCATTCCTGTTGATGTTAGGGCAATGTCGAGATGTCTTCAACATAGTGGAATTCGCTGCCTCCTACCCACAATGCAGAGGACATTTGGACGCACTGCGGAGAAAAGCAAATGTTCGCGTCATGTTTGATCGATGCCCATTTGCCAACGCCGTCGCAGCTTCAGAGCAAAAAGCAGGGGAGGTACAGCAGCCAGTCGAAGAAGAGGAGGAACTTGATGCGGACGGTGACCCAGCACGACCTCCGTTAAGTAGCCAGTCATACTGGACCAAAATTAAGAAGTGGAGGCCGTGATAGACATGTCTTCTTTTACGCCAGTAAGAATGGGGTAAAAATATTCCCATAAAATTTGAAATGTTTCCATGTCTAAACTTCATGTGTGCTTGTGTATGTTTCTGCTATATAAAGTAAATATAGAGATTTCAAAAAGACCTTATCATTTTCATACTAACGTTCATGCAACTGAAAACGTTAAAGTGCATATATCAATAATCATCTTACCTGGTGATCAAAGCTTCATAAATATAAGCAAGAAAATTGCTTTCAGTTGCAAAACAGACTTGTTTAAATCACTCGTCGTTACAAACAGTGATTCTTTCGTTCACCATTATCGTGCGGTAATACGTTCGATAGCCATGAGAGCTGTTACATTTGGTCGCATTCCATAACCCTAACCAGCTGATGATGTTTGTATATATATATTTTTTCATTACTTTTCCATTCTCCATATGTGCTAGCTGAACATTTCACAGTGTGAAAATATTGTATGGAATCTACCAATGAGGAGTTCCGTGATTTGTTGTTGTTGTGTGTGTGTGTGCATATGCATATGTATGTATGTATGACTGTCTGTGTACGGCCTTCAACCAAGTCCTATAATCAGCCAACGTAACATATAGCAACGGCGAGAAATGTACTTAATACCAAAATTATACACTAACATTTCAGTTAATTCATCATTGTTTTAACTAAATATTCATTGTTTGAAGTTTCTGTCTTCTTTAAAAACAAAAGTTCCGTTAGTCGTCATTTGAACACTGACTTCAAGCCAATTATAGGCATGACAAGAACAAGATTTTTGGCCTTGAAAAAGTTCAGAACATTCATTAATTCTTTAACACGAGCTTTGGGTCTGTACGATTCAAGAACAGTCTGCAGTGATTGTACATGTTTAACGTCTTAGAAATGGCTAAAATTTGAAGGTTTAACGCAGTTGCTACGCGGTTGCTACGGACTTTGTTGGAACGTTTAAGACACAGGATATGTAGAATATTGGAATCGCATAACCACAGGAAAAAAAATTTAAAATAGCAAATGAAAAAAATGAAATTTAAAATAGCAAATGAAAAAAAAAAAGAGGTTACCATTAAGAATTACGATATCTGCTTACATTTGGGGTTTTCTCTTAGTGTCCTTCTCATTCAGTTTGAAAAAAATACCTAAAAATTAACTGGCAACCTAATAGAAATCCTAATAAAATCGACCGGCTACCATAATAAAACGACCGGCTACCAACATATAGTAGCCGGTCTTGAAATTTTTCTAAGTGTCGTTGTGATTTACTCTAATAGGAATCCTAGTAAAATCGACTGGCTACCTTGTATAAAACGACCGGCTAGCAATATATAGTAGCCGGTCTTGAAATTTTTCTGAGTGTCGTTGTGATTTACTTTGCCTCATACTCCACCGGCTACCGGCTACCTAATATAGATCCTAGTAAAATCGACCGGCTACTGACCGGCTACCTTATATAAAACAACCGGCTACCAATATATAGTAGCCGGTCTTGAAATTTTTCTAAGTGTCGTTCTGATTTTTACTTTGTCTCAAACTCCACCGGCTACCGGCTACCTAATACAAATCCTAGTAAAATCGACTGGCTACTGACCGGCTACCTTATATAAAACGACCGGCTACCAATATATAGTAGCCGGTCTTGAAATTTTTCTAAGTGTCGTTGTGATTTACTTTGTCTCAAACTCCACCGGCTACCGGCTACCTAATACAAATCCTAGTAAAATCGACCGGCTACTGACCGGCTACCTTATATAAAACGACCGGCTACCAATATATAGTAGCCGGTCTTGAAATTTTTCTAAGTGTCGTTCTGATTTTTACTTTGTCTCAAACTCCACCGGCTACCGGCTACCTAATACAAATCCTAGTAAAATCGACCGGCTACTGACCGGCTACCTTATATAAAACGACCGGCTACCAATATATAGTAGCCGGTCTTGAAATTTGTCTAAGTGTCGTTGTGATTTACTCGATTTAATAGAAATCCTAACAAAATCGACCGGCTACCATGTAAAGTCTCTCATCTAAGTCTCTAATAATTTTACTTCGAAAAAATACCAGTTACCGATGTGAACTCCAAGTGAAATGGACAGACGAAATTACTTTGCTATATATTCAATGGATCTGGAAGTAAATCACAACGACACTTCGAAAAATTTCAACGACCGGCTACTATATGTTAGGAGTGTCAAGAGTGCAAATATCTAAGAACATTTATACATAATTATATATAGATATATTACGTTTCACCTTTACCAAGACTTGTCGTTGTGATCATAATTTGTTCCTTCAAAGCTAAATGCAGTTGGACAAGCGTCAGCTCGCCAATGCTCTCGTTAACCAAGCAAGGCTTTCGTTCTCAAGACAGCTACGGACTAACACCCATCTAGATTCTTTTAAGATCAATGAAGATCAATAACTTGCTCGATCACTCAAGATCAATAACTTGCTCGATCACTCAAGATCAATAACTTCATGTGAAGTCCTTTCCAATATTCGATATTTCAAAATTTAAGTTCTCCTCGTTAACTTTTTTGGCTTTCTCCTTGCTCCTTTCTCCTTGCTCCTTTTATATTCGAGGCTTATAGTAATTTACATATACATAATTATTTAAATCTACCTATTTTAGGTAACAGGTAGCCGGTCGTTTTATACAATAGTAGCCAGTCGATTTTACTAGGATTTCTATTAGAGTAAATCACAACGACACTTAGAAAAATTTCAACACCGGCTACCATAAGTTGGTAGCCGGTCTTTTTATTATGGTAGCCGGTCAGTAGCCGGTCGATTTTATTAGGATTTCTATTAGGTAGCCGGTAGCCGGTGGAGTTTGAGGCAAAGTAAATCACAACGACACTTAGAAAAATTTCAAGACCGGCTACTATATGTTGGTAGCCGGTCGTTTTATTATGGTAGCCGGTCGTTTTATTATGGTAGCCGGTCGATTTTACTAGGATTTGTATTAGGTAGCCGGTAGCCGGTGGAGTTTGAGGCAAAGTAAATCACAACGACACTTAGAAAAAATTCAGGACCGGCTACTATGTATTGGTAGCCGGTCGATTTATTATGGTAGCCGGTCAGTAGTAGCCGGTCGATTTTACTAGGATTTATATTAGGTAGCCGGTAGCCGGTGGAGTATGAGGCAAAGTAAATCACAACGACACTTAGAAAAATTTCAAGACCGGCTACTATATATTGCTAGCCGGTCGTTTTATACAAGGTAGCCAGTCGATTTTACTAGGATTTCTATTAGAGCAAATCACAACGACACTTAGAAAAATTTCAAGACCGGCTACTATATGTTGGTAGCCGGTCGTTTTATTATGGTAGCCGGTCGTTTTATTATGGTAGCCGGTCGATTTTACTAGGATTTGTATTAGGTAGCCGGTAGCCGGTGGAGTTTGAGGCAAAGTAAATCACAAAGACACTTAGAAAAATTTCAAGACCGGCTGCTATATATTGATAGCCGGTCGTTTTATTATGGTAGCCGGTCAGTAGCCGGTCGATTTTACTATGATTTATATTAGGTAGCCGGTAGCCGGTGGAGTTTGAGGCAAAGTAAATCACAACTACACTTAGAAAAATTTCAACACCGGCTACAATATGTTGGTAGCCGGTCGTTTTATTATGGTAGCCGGTCGATTTTATTAGGATTTCTATTAGGTAGCCGGTGGAGTGTGAGGCAAAGTAAATCACAACGACACTTAGAAAAATTTCAAGACCGGCTACTATATATTGGTAGCCGGTCGTTTTATTATGGTAGCCGGTCAGTAGCCGGTCGATATTACTAGGATTTATATTAGGTAGCCGGTAGCCGGTGGAGTGTGAGGCAAAGTAAATCACAACGACACTTAGAAAAAATTCAAGACCGGCTACTATGTATTGGTAGCCGGTCGTTTTATCATGGTAGCTGGTCGATTTTATTAGGATTTCTATTAAAGTAAGTCACAACGACACTTAGAAAAATTTCAAGACCGGCTACTATATATTGGTAGCCGGTCGTTTTATTATGGTAGCCGGTCAGTAGCCGGTCGATATTACTAGGATTTATATTAGGTAGCCGGTAGCCGGTGGAGTGTGAGGCAAAGTAAATCACAACGACACTTAGAAAAAATTCAAGACCGGCTACTATGTATTGGTAGCCGGTCGTTTTATCATGGTAGCCGGTCGATTTTATTAGGATTTCTATTAGGTAGCCGGTCCAGTTTGAGACAAAGTAAATTACAACGAAACATCTCCATCGCTGGTTTTTTGGTCATGGCTTTATGGGATACCCTAAAGGTCGAAATGTCGAGAGAGCACTGGGTTTCTCACTCACTGGGACTGTATCTACTTCACCAAATTTAGCTAAAGAGGGAGCGCGTAGCGCGACAATCATTACTCGCCCTTCGGGCTCGCGCTTTAGCTAAATTTGATGAAGTGGATACAGTCCCAGTGAGTGAGAAAGCCAGTGCTCTCTCCACATTTCGACCTTTGGGGTATAATATAAAGCCATGACCCTGGTTTTTTGGATGAATAAATAAGCCACCCTTTTCAATTAGCCCCCCCCCCCCTCTCCAATAAGCCCCCCTCAAAAGGTTCTGAAATGAATAAGCCACCCCCGGAGGCTAAATAGAGAGAAAACGGTACCGTCTGTTGGTAGGCGGTCGTTTTATATAAGGTAAGCGGTGGATTTTACTAGGATTTCTATTAGGTAGCCAGTCCAGTTAGAGACAAAGTAAATTACAACGACACTCTCTGTATGCAGTTATCATGGTTTGTATTCTTAAGTTTTTTGATTTGTAATTTGGGTTATTCATAAGATTAAAATATATCACACCTTTTATTCTACATAGGGTACAAGCAACTCCACTAAATTAGATATATTTCTAAGACATGTCAGTTCACTACCATAGAATATGCCTTATATTAAAAAGAAAAGAAATCGTTCAACGCAAGCCTGCATATGCATCGGACACAGTTGAAAATAAACTGAACTGTTTTAGACGAGTTTTCTTGTTGAATAATATATTAAATTCTATAATTTCAAAGATAAACCTTTCTTGTTTCAAACATAAACAATAACTGGCATCATTGACATAAGTTTTGAACAAGTAAAGGTTAACCTTTAAAGTGGGGCAAGTACAACGTTACAATCACACGTCCATGATTCTTAAACATATTGTAATTCGTACGCAATGTATACGTAAGTTTACACAGTTAATTCTAGCATTACATATAACATTTTACAGTGACTGTTTATTTTTGTTATTAAAAATGACATCAATGCCTTCACACTAATTTTAAAGCTTCTGCTCGCTTTCTTAAAGTATTTGGAACACGACATGAATTGAAATGAAAATCTGGATCACGCAGAATCTTTGACCAACTCAAACCGAATTTTTTCATCCCAAGTCTAAGGTAGTTGTCTTCCTCAGATGTAAAACGGATACCCACCCGACGTGTCGGCAATTTCTCTGTTAAGTTCGTTGGACTTACTGGGTTTTCTATGGGTGGTGACTGATCAACACTGTCGCAATCATTCTCCACGCTCTTGCTTTCTTCAAGTAACTTTTGCAAGCACCAGCGTCCTCTCATGGCCACTTCCCGCGAACGTTTCTTTTGATAGTGCACACGAGCAACGTTGGAGCTGTGTTTCTGGTCTTCAGATATCCATTTCTGTTCGCTGGGCGGAAGAACTTCACAACTTTGTGTTTCGATGATTTGTCTGTACCTGGTTGGATGAATGTATTTCCCGATTGCTTCGAACACCAACACACTAAACAGTTCTGTAAGTTTCTGAAATTGTTTACCGTTACGATTGACTAACACATACTCACAAGTGGGTGTGAGAAGGGGTCTGATGTACTTTATATATTTTTCTATCACATCCATGCTGCATTCGTCAAAATATACACTATCGAAACCGTACCTTTTGGCTGTTTTGAAAATTTTCTGATCGACCATTCCATCGTTTCTCTTTGCGCTTTCAAACATTCGCAAGGTTAGATGCTGGTATGTCATGGGACGACAGCCTTTCACTTTTAGGAACAGGTAAGCTGCGACGAATCGGGTGGCAAAGGTAAAATCACCGGGTCTGACTGAAGAAGGACATGTCATGCAATTTTGTAATACGGATTCGTAACGTTCGATGTGAAATGGAATAACGGATTGAACTTCGGACAGCGTCGCCCAACTTCTGCGCGATTCGAGTGTTTCTATGTCTAGATCGCTTGTCCAGTTAGATCGCATGTCCTTGGCCAGGTACTTTCGCGCTTTCTTCACATACACTTCGGTAACGGCAAAGTTTTGAAGCACCGAGGCAGCAGGACGGTTAAACTTTCGAAAATCTAGTAAATCTGAAATACTTGCAACATAACACATTTGCCCCGAGTGTCCAATACCCCATTTGTCTTTTAGACTGTCGACGAATTTTGTCAACAATTCAGGACATCCCAAGGCGTAGTCGATTAGATTCGGCGTACGGAGTACATCCTCTTCCCCCTCGCCATTTTCATCGCAACAAAACTTTATAAACTTTAAAGCTCTCGTTACTGAAATGTCAGATTGTTTACGAGATTTTCCGCCGCCGCAACTGCTTTGAAGCCACTGGGAGAATGAACGAGCGAAGTCATTGTCTGTCGAGCAGCAGGGTACTGTTTTAGAGCCTTTATTGGCGTTACTTTCGTCGTTTGCACACGGCGAAGTGCATACGGTAGGCTTCTCGTCAAAATAGTAATACCAAGCATGTTTTGTTTTTACATGTTTGCGACAGCCTCTTTGACTTGAAAATCCGGCATGTTCACAGCCCGTTACAGGACAATGATCTAGCCCGTCGCTACCTTTCACCAAGTGCAAACGTCTCGGCTTTGCAAATGCCCCATCAACAGATTTCCAATTTACTTGTGTTTTCCTTCGTGACAACATGCATATACAAGGAGCAAATGGTACGCGAGCGAAATCGTTTTGCTTTTATAGTGAACATAGCGTAATTATTAGCTTGCAAAATCCACTCATCCATATAGATTAATTTCCCTGTGTTCATGTAATGCTGCAAAGGGAACAATAAAACGGAACATAATGTAAAGGGAACGATACCCTTTGTTGTTCCCTTTCAGTAAGCTGATTAGCAATAAACGAATAATAGTTTATAGCATTATTATTCGTTCCTGTTACGCAGAGCGGAACCTTTTGTTCCTAAATAAGGAACCACAATAGGGAACGTATTTGTTGTTCCTAATTGCAATATTTGTGATAGCGTTCCTATTTGAGGAACAATTAAGTATAAGGAACGATCAAATTGAAGTGGGAACAATTTGTTCCGTTTCAAATCGCGTTCCTTTTTAAAACGAGAACAGCCTACGCAATTAACATGTGTTCCTAATTTGCGTTTTAAATAGATGCATAAAGCAAGGTGTGAGGAAATCCCATTTCCTAAAAGCAATTTGAAGTCCTAAATTGTTTTACGCTGGAGGTAACATCTTCCCACCCTTACGGTTTCAGCCAATTGAATTGCTTTACATTAAAGGCGCGAAATCATGCGAAAAAAGTTTTTAAAAAAAAATAACAAAAGGAACAATATTTAACGATATGCTAGATGATGATTGTGGTGCTGGTGGCAATGACGACGGCGGTGGTGATCCAATGGTGGTGATGTGATGATGGTGGTGGTGGTGATGATGATGGTGGTGGTGATGATGATAACTGTGGTGGTGGTGATGATGATAACTGTGGTGGTGGTGGTGATGATGATGTTAGTGGTGGTGATGATGTAGTGGTGCTGGTGGCGATGATGACAGTGGTGGTGATCCAATGGTGGTGCAGGTGGTGATGATGATGGTGGAACTGGTGGTGATGATGATGATGATGGTGGTGCTGGTGGTGATGATGTGGTGGAGCTGGTGGTGAGATGAGCGTGGTGGCGATGATGATCGGATGATGCTGGTAGTGGTGTGGTGATGCTCGGATGGTGGTGCTGTTGATGGGGCTGGTCATAGAGGTTGTTGACTCATGACCATCATCACTAACAACCACCACCACCATCATCACAATCACCATCACCATCACCATCACCATCATCATCATCATCATCATCATCATCAACATCATCATCATCAACAACCTCATGAAGAGTATCAATTCACTTTTTTGGAAACAAAACTTTTTTTTTCTCGATTGTTTAGCTCGAATATCGGTGGTAACAATGCGCTAATAATACTAGATGATCGTCATCAGTGCTAACAGTGCAAATAAATTTATATGGTGACTTCACAAACTAAAAAAGTATTGATGTTCACCATGCAGACTTGGAATACCTGATCCTGCTTAAATCCTTTATGAAAAGTGTAAACAAAACGCGCCCATAGCCGACGCCCATCCCACGGAGTAACTTCGACGTAGCTATGACGCCAGCCTCCCTAACCACCGGGACTCCAGTAATAGTCGATGGACTTTGACCGGTTGCATGGGAGGACGCGCACCAAGACCCAAACTTATCACGCGCCCTAGCACGCGTATTGATGGCACCTTTATCTTAATTTCGCCGGCCACATTTACAAACACCGTTCATTGGCATTTATAGTGAAGAGCAATATTGACCCAGCTGACTGTGGTGCATTATCTTATTAAATTATTGCGCATGTCCAACTATCCTATAGGACGAACTTATGCCCTAAGATAAGGCGGGTTAATTAAGAGAAAACTTTGCATGCTGTATTATCACGACAGTTATGTATGTTCGTATTTTCGATTTTTCTGTTATATCATACAGCAAAACTCCAGTGGTGTCTCACTGGTGTCTATTCATATCAGTGAATGATGCCGATTAAACATATCATAGTGGTAAAAATATTTTCGCGTGATTCGTGTAACATGTGCCATATCTCCGCCTGTTTTATGTTGACACAACCAACACAAAACTTTAATTCTTGATTTTTTAATTTTCAGGTTGTTATACGTGCGCCGAAAAATAAACGAAAAGCTGCGGGCAATATAACGGAAAACACAAACAAGAAGAAAAGCAAGACCAATAGTTAAACTATACATGCATGTTATACTTGTAATATAACCTGCGTTATTCGAGACGTTTGTGCGCAAATTAATAGGTAGAGAAGTCTACAAAATATGCATGCCACGTTGTTCGGACACTTGTTACCAATGGCCTGCAAATTAAATAACTGGCTTTATTGATACATTAATCTTAAATCGCATTGCGTTTAAAATAGTGAAGTCAGGTTGTGTTTGAACTCCACATTCTAAACACATTGCTATCCCGCAGCGCATAGTGCTTATCACAAAACTGGGCATTGTACAATGTACACTGATGTGTGCTCACCGTCTTGAATAACATCTGTAATTCAAACTAGAACAGAATTTCAAGTAAAGTCACATTCATTATGTCTCAGGTGCTGCTGCATTCCCGCTATCTACTATTTTACTACTGTAATATTAAGTGTTGTATCATATTTAAACCGCGATGGGCATCAAAGCGTTTTAAATATGATATGACATTAGTTCTGATGTTTTGAATACTCCGCATAGTAATGCCAAATTTTAGGATGTTGCATTATTATAAGTAATAACATGGCTTTGAGGTTGATTAGTGATTAAATGTACCCGAAAGCCGAGGAAGGTTTAGTAAAACCTCCTTGAGTAAAACCGGGAGGTTTAGAACCTCCCGAGGCTTGAGGATAGTAACGTGTTTGGCTGTGAAATTTGAGTAATAAGACGGAGTATACGAAGGTAGGTACGATTAGCTAGTAATCGTACCTAATGCGTAAATATTAGGTACGATTAGCTGGTAATCGTACCTAATGCATAAATATTCGGTACGATTAGTTATTAATCCTACCTAATGTATATGCATCGGGTTATTTAGTTGTTAATCGTCACTAGTAAAACAAAGGATTTCGAGGTGACTATGATATTAGTATAGGTAATAGTATAATTTCGAGTGCAATTACGGATAAACAAGCACGAGTGAGTTTTTAAAAACTCACGAGTGCTTGTTTTCCGTAATTGCACGAGAAATTGTACTATTACTTATTGCTGCCGAGCGCCAGCGAGGCAGCACACTATTCTTGACGTTACACGAAGTTCTTGCTTTTTCGTGTCCAGTTCCCCGGCCGAGTTATATTTATTCGAAATCTCGATTTGTTGCGGTGGAGATGTCAGCAATTCCGGGGGAAAATTAAGTATTCAGGTTGGTTTTTAAAATGAGGGGGTTGGCCCGGAAAATTAAGTATTCAGGTTGGTTTTTAAGATGGGGTGGTCAACAAAATTCGGAAATTTGATCAACAAAAGTCGGAAAAAACTCGGAAATTTGATCAAATCTCGATTCAAATTGAAAGCTGAAGAAATATTACTAAAATTGTAAGCTCAAGAAATATTACAAACGTGTCAGCTATAGCCTCGACAAGAAACATCACAAACGCCTCAGCTATAGACACAAAGTCCGACTTCAAATGGCAACGAGTGTTTGTGCGTCCGACTTCAAATTGATTAAATGTCGATTAAAACTGAAAGCTCAAGAAATTTTACAAACGCCTGAGCTATTATAGACTCCAGGGTCCGACTTCAAATGGCAACGAGTGTTAGTGTGTATATTCATGTACTCACGTTGTTCTGCTCAATTAATTCTTTTATAAAATGTTAGCTATAGACCCCAAAGTAGGCAAAATTACTATATTGTCACCTATTACTATTGTGTCACCTATAGACCCAACGAGTGTTTGTGTGTATACTGATATGCTCATGTTATTCTGCCCAATTAATTCTTTTGTAAAATGTTAGCTATACAGACTGCAAAGTAAGCAATATTACAAACGTGCCACCTTTAGACCCTAAAGTCCGACTTCAAATGGTGACAAATGTGTATGATTTTGGTGTAAAACTGTGCACCAAAGTTCATTTTGGTAAGGTCATTTTTGATAGTTAACACACTTATCACTGAATTTCAATCTCCAAAGTCTGATTTCAAATGTGGATAACTTTGATTAAGATTTCAGTCTACGATTACAAAAAAATATGTCCACATGCACATTTTCCTAGGGCTAGAATGTATTGACAATGTCAATTGAAAATTTTCAGTCCATGATTACAGAAAAATATGTCCACATGCACATTTTACTAGGGTTAGGATGTATTGGCAATGTCAATTGAAAATTACTGAATAAAGATGACACAATCAAGATGAGAAATTTTAGCAGAATAAACACAAATTGGCCCCCGGCTATGTAAGTCTATTTTTTAAAAGACATCTATTTGCTTTCTTAAATTAAAGATTTTGCACTGCAATGCATTATTCGGAAACTGTACGGCTGCCATTTTAATTGTGCTATCAAAGCACTATCTGGAGGACTCAGAGTTGTTAGGGTAGGGATTAAATATTCAAGTTCTGTGCAATTAATTTCTTTTAGAAAGTGTCAGCTGTAGACCCCAAAGTAAAAATATTACAAACATATCAGCTATAGAACCATTCATATATTCATGTTCTGCCAATTAATTTCTTTTAAAAAATCAACCTGATGTCAGCAGAGCCCCTCAGCATACGTGTAAATTGGAAATGCCTTACATAAAAATATCAAATGATTCCACTCTTGAAATACTTTATAATGACTTTATTTATGAAATATAAACATTTTCCCCATGACAGTTGCCCAAAATCACACTTGTTGCAACAAGTACATAATTTACTCAACTTTGCAAATATTTAATGAATAAAAGTATTGACTTCAAATACTTTTTAAAGTAACGTTAACTTTCTATTTACAAGAAATAAACTATTTTCCATGTTGAGAAAAAATTATTGTGACAACATGAGTGGAAATTGGAAAAATGAGTTCTTCCAAATTCTGCTAGTAATGGTACAACTGCAAAAATATTTTATAGTTTTTACAATATAGCACAAAGCTACATCTTAAAACTTAGAAAAGAGCAGCAATAGGTTCCTATGTTGACATTTGAGTTATTTGAACATGGTTCTAAGTCAAAATTGAAGAGTGAAATTTTGCTGTATTATAAAGTTAAAAAGACACCACATGTTTTAAATCTACCAAATGGATGGAATTCAGTTTATCATAATTTATGCAATGGGATGGAATCTTCAAAGCACAGTATGGTTAAATCACCATACTTCTTTTCAACCTTCATCGTGGATGCCAGGAGCATCGTATCCCAAGCTTACCCTAACAAGTTATTAGACAATAATGATGGCCATCAATGAAGACTACATGTTAAATAAATTTGGAACATCTACATGTTGCACAAAAAATCAGACAATGGACTATCATAAACTGCCTAGAACTAATATTGCAAGAAAGAACTTATCTAACACCTTGAAGGACATATTTCCTTCATGACGTCTTGAAGACTGAAATAATAGTATGACTTCTATTCATGTTTAATGGCAGTTTAGAATTATTATCGGCACCAAGAATCACATGACATTACACAAAGTAATGTAATTCACAGTGCAGTATATAGCACGTTGTAATTTCAACTGTTTTAAACAAATTAAATTCATTCATACAGTGTGTGACTGTGTGTAAAATTATGTTAAAAGATTAGTATAATCAAGGCATAGATCGTACGGCAGCACTTTCCTTGCGATAGTAACTTCTAGTTAATAATATAAAAAGGAAATGTTCAAACAAGCATTTTGTACTTACAACTTCGCATTATGCAAGTGCACTCATTCTCGAATTTCTTCGCTTAAAAAAATCATGTTTACAAAAGCCATGGCTAAAAATTTTATGTACAAAGTTCCAGCATACTTTAGAGTTTGTTTTGTGATCATAATTGTCAGAGAAGAATCCCAAATTGTGTTGAAATTTCGACGAAATCTTTAAGCAAACGTGAAAATAATTCGGCCGCCATATTTTTGGTTTCTGCGAGTAAATCCCATCGCTCAAAGAGCTTATTACAGATTTTTGCACTGTTGTTACAGATTTTTGCACTGTTGTTACAGATTTTTGCACTGTGTTACAGATTTTTGCACTGTTCTGGATGATGTTTGGGATTAACTGCACTCGAATCAACCAATCACAGCCCAGAAACATTTCCTTGTATATTATTATATAAAGAATACATAGGTGTAAAGCTATGACCTATTATGCTGACATTATTTCCCATGGTTACTCGAGCCACTACAGCAAAACCGCTCAGCCGCGCTCTGAGTGCGATACGTCACTCTCTACGTGTAGAGTGTAGACACGCTTGAAAACTTCGTAGCCTAACACGAATTTTTTCGTGACACTACTTGAGGTGTTAATTGACCTGAAATTAGATTAGCATACATATATACCATCTGTACATGTTTAAAAAGTTTGTTAGAAGCTTGAGGGCAAACAGAGGCTATTTTATCTGAGGAGTGCTACGTTAATTGCGCAGTACGAAACTATATGGTAATAAATATGCCAAACAAAGCTTGCTAACTTTTTGTGTCATTCTTTATTATATATATATATATATATATATATATATATATATATATATATATATATATATATATATATATATATATATATATATATATATATATATATATATATATATATATATATATATATATATATATATATATATATATATATATAATTGTGCAAAATACCTCAAAAACTTACCACTACAGTCTGTTTCATCCAGATATATATATATATATATATATATATATATATATATATATATATATATATATATATATATATATATATATATATATATATATATATATATATATATAAACAAGAAGGATAACGAATACTTTTTCTGTCGCTACTCGGAGTTTCACGCGCTCAGGAGATCATCAGAATAAGTCAGACTTGAATTATTGCATTTGAATTTTAATTCACCACAAATTCATTTCGTATGACAAGCAGAAGCTTGCCACACTCATTAGGTGAATCTAAATATTCGCGCACATCATTGCCTAGGATATACTATATACATGTTTGACGTCATTGCGATTATATTACGTTGCTTTAAATAAACTGTTTATTGCTCAATTTGTTGCGATGTCTACATTTCGATAAGAGTAGTCATCTCTAGAGTTCAAGCTTCAAAGAGACAAGGTTCGGATGGTAGATAATCAGAAATTTCTCGTGCAGGCATAGTTGACAGCGTTTGGGTTTATTCAAGTAGCTGTTGCATTTTGCTAATTTTGTCCACTTTTTTATGTATATAACTGAATCTTTTATGTTGTTATTTTTGAGACGTCAGATAAATTTGCTCAACTCCATCGCATGCTTTTGTATCTGGAGTTTCTGAAGGAGCTAGTGTACCCGCTGCATGTATCGTGTCTTGAACTCTCCTGCTGTGTGCTCTACATACGTTTGCCTTTCGTTTGCATCGTTTGTCGTAACCGTTGCTTGATAAACAACGTTAGTCGTTAAACACTTATTCTGGAGAGGCAGACATCCTTGTTGCGGCAGTTGCATTGGTCACGCGTTTAATCCGTCACTGTTTTCATTTGTTTGTTAATTATTGATTTATATATTGTGGCTAGACATTACGCATTTCACGTTAGGCATACAGCTGTAGCTTAATTTTAAAGTATTTCTGTTGAATATTTTGTGTAAGGGATGATGACGCGGAAAACAATCGTCGATAGCTTGCAGAAATTTATAGCCAATGTTGGTGGTGCTTACTGTTGAATTGTAGAGAGGGTTAAACCATATCACATTAATGCTTCTTGAACGTTTGGGTTTTGATGATTGGGGGCTGTATTGTAGTTTATAGTTGTAGCCACTTCCAGTAAAGCTTCTTGGTATGGAAAAACAGTTGAGGCAATTAGTCAAAAGCATTCTTATCTGACAATATGTTGGATAAGCGTTTATTTATGGCGTCTGGGCCGAGGGTAATATTGATGGCGTGAATACGTATGCAAGCTGTGCCGTAATATCACATCAAGATTTTGACAATGAGGCCATTTTCAGTACATAACAAAACGGCTATACGATTTCTATGAACTTCTGTGCGTTCTCGATCCAAACGAAATGGGCATGACATACGCATACTTTAGTTTCTCTATTCGATAACCACCATCACGTGCATCAAGACTATCAAACTTAATTCGAGATCGAGTTATACAGATCGAGTACGCATGTTAGAACGCACGTTTGCAATCACAATACAGTACAGTTACCGCAACACCATTCTTAACGAAAGCTTATCGGCTTATGGTGATTTAGTTTTTATTGGGTACGTCTAGAAAGCTGTATATAAATACAGCCATTTTGCTTCGATGGAGTACGCATAAGAAGCGTATTGCCGTTTTGTTTGCATTGAGACGCATAGAAAGATAAGCTTAACTAGGACTGTAAGACTTGCGTTACGATGTTAAAATTTATGTTTGAATTTGATTCAAATACAATTCTTAAACAGAATAAACCTCCTATAGTCGGGCTATGAAATTAGACTTTCCGATTTTGCTGGACACTTTGCATCGGAAGTTAAGTTTATTTAGAGACAAACGATGTTCAACTATTAATCACACCCTGAGATTACACGTGTCTATTAGTTTAAATATTTGCAGTTAAAAGCAGCATTTTACGCGAACATGTATTTTTGATATAGCGTCCTCGTTTATCAATGCCTTAATGCGCTAAACTGGATCTAAAAACAACTAATCACTTGACTTGCGTTTCAGTCACATTGTGTTTAAAATAGTGAAGTTAGTCAGGTTGTGTTTAAAATCCACATTCTAAACAAATTGCTATCCCGCAGTGCATAGTGTTTATCGTACGCAGATAAAATTGCGCCAAGATTGCCCACCGTGCAGCACTATGCACTGAGATAAGTATCAGAAAAAAGTCGGGAATAAAAATGAACAAAGATCTAATATCCAAAAGAACTGGCTGTAACAAGGCGCACAAACTACAAACATGGATGTGGATTAAACAAAGCCAAAAAGGTAAATTTTCATATATTGTAACCATTTATTCGTTTAGCGCCGTTTTCGATAAGCGGACCGCGTTTGATGCAAATGGCTACAAACGATCTCATGTCATTTCACTTGTTAATATATGTGTTGACTATAGAATGTTTGCACGGATTTAATATTAAGTCCAAAGTTTTTGTGAATGTCCACGAAATGTATATACCTATAGTTATGGGTACGGTGTACCTATATGTAGGCAATAACATAGCGCGGGTTAATCACTGCGACACTGTTTATGGTTGGCGTTTATAGTGATTTAAATTGTTTGCCTTTTCGTTCAATGCTTTAATTACTATTATTTTAGGCTATAGGCTATAGCATAGAAAGCCTTCGTATTACCTCGCGCTTTTGTCAGTGTTCACGCATGATTCCGAATATATTAACTTAGTCTGATTGTGCTCTATACTAAGCCATTCATATCTCCTCTATATTTTTCTAAGATGTTCATTCGATTCAATTATTGCACCAAAATGTTTCATAAAATGTACAAACATAAATATCGCGCTAAAAATACGGTACAGAAGTACAGAAGTTAATAAATCTTTTATATCAAGTGTTTGCCTGTCATCGACTTAATTGAATTATGCATGGCATTTCCGTCTTAGTTTTCATCTTAGTCTGGTGTTACAGAAAACAAGCATATTGTGTTTGTTTTCAGATACTATTAAACACAAAGTGTTTGTTTTCAACATGAAACAAACAGGATGTGTTTAATTTGCATACCAAACGGCATATTGTGTTTAAAAGCCACAGTGTGTGTCTGAAAGGGTCATGTTGTGTTTAAAATGTGGCATTTAGACACATTGACCTTAAAATTCCTGCAGTCCGGAATAAATTGTCAGTCCACCAAATTTCCGACACGCGTTAGTTTTAATAATGCTGACAATTTGCAACTCTTGTTTACAACAAAAAGTGCAATGTGGAATTTTCCAGTACTAGACAAACTCGAGATGGAATAAAATTATTGTGACATGATGATTTGACTAATCTCATTTTGCTATGCAAAACTTGCCTCGTTCAAAGGATGTCGTTGTACTTTGCTAGGAGTTGTCTACCTGTCCCTTGGCAATATTAGTCCAAAATACAGGTCTACACTAAACAGCATCCAGTTACTTGCTGTTGCCACATACCCTATGATAAAACAATATGGCATCGATACACTGCTGGAGCCAATTATGAATGACCTTGCCTTGATTGAACAGGTATGTTGCAATACTGTACATGTTCAGTATGTGCCTTGGATGGGAAATACTTACAAGATGTATGCCAGTATCTTTGGCTCAATTATTTCACTATTGCTTTTTAGGATGGTGGGTATCAATTTATCATAAATCATAAACCTGTTTCCTTTTCTGGAACTATTGCCTTTATATCTGCTGACAACTTGGGTGCCCAGCTGATAGGAGGATTCAAAGAGAGTGCAAGTGCTCTGGTGAAATGCAGACATTGTATGGGAACTACAACTGAAATCACTTGTTCTGTGAGTTTCTTTTGTGTTTATCATATTATTTTCTAATAGCCAAATTATTTTATTAAGCCAACTTTGGTAGGAAATTTGTATCTGGTTTTGATATCTGGTCCTGCTTTAGATTCTGACTTCATTCAGGAATAGAAATTGTAGCAATACTTAAAACTAATGGTGCAGTACAGTCATAAATTTCTAACATGACTTTCCTCTTTTACAAGTTCTGCGAGAAAGACTTTGTGCTGAGAACTAGAGCTGGTCATGATCACCAGTGTGAACTGATAGAACATAATCCTGATTTAAGCAAGACCTATGGTGTGAATCGGAAATCAGTCCTGTGCAATTCAAGATATTTTCACGTTGTTGACGGTCTGCCTGCCGATGCCATGCATGACTTGCTCGAAGGAGTTTTGCAATATGAATGCAAGGAGATGTTAAGTGTCTTTGTCTATGAAATAAAGTATTTCACCTTACAAGAGCTGAATGACAAGCTAAAGATGTTTGACTATGGCTACTATAATGACAGGAACAAGCCTTCACCTGTTACTCGTCAAGCACTGAAAGGAGATGCCAATAATATTCGACAAAAAGGTAAATATGAAGCTTGATTTTAATGGTTTAAAGACATCTGTCAATGTACAGGGTCTGTAAAAGTCACAGTACATATTAGCAAATGTATTAACTTAACATAGATTGTTAATTAAGTAATGTTTTCTTCTGAATAGCATCTGTTAGTTGTTCAAATCTGCATGGGTTAATGCTAACCATGGGTTAAAGTTTAACCAACTGTAAATTTTAGTTTGTGAAATATTTCTACAGGTCCGTTGATTTTATAACTTAGAAAACTGAAACAACCCTTCAAGATAAGACAAGATTTCTAAAAGTATCTTTCATTTTATCTCTTTTCAAAAAAATATGATTATGAACAAGCTGTTGAGAAATTTTCTTTAAATTTTTGTTAACCCAGGTTTAAGGTTAACAACATTTGAACTACTGCCCTATAAAGTGTAAACCATGTTTCTTTGTGATTTTCTCATTTAACAGCTGCACAAATGTGGTGTTTGGGCAAGTATCTCCCATTAATGATTGGTAGTCTTGTTCCATTTGAAGATGAGTACTGGCAACATTTCCTGCTTTTGCTAGAGATCATTGATATTGTATTTTCTCCTATAATTTCGCTTGATCTTCTTGGAGTTTTGGAAGCATTGATCCAAGAGTACCTTTGGAAATTTGCTCATCTTTATCCTGGACGATCCATAATACCCAAGATGCATTACTTGGTTCACTACCCATCACATATTTACAGGTAATATTACACAGTCAGTGTATTGACATTTAGTACTTCATGGTAAATGATGATTTTCGATTCTTTAAAGCCATGGTTGATTGGTTCATTATCAGTAAAATATAGTAGAGACTTGTAAGGCTTGTTTTATACATTGTATTTCCATGGAATTGAATCCAAGTCAAACAATGGATTATAAGATGAGTAATCCCAACTGGCTATCTCATCTATTAAGATTCTTGTTCCTTTTAGATTTGGTCCCATGGTACGCACTTGGTGTATGCGCTACGAGGCTAAGCATAACTTTTTCAAACGCCTGGCTTCGTGCATGGGTAACTTTACCAATGTGGCATTCACATTGGCAGACCGTCATCAGACTCAGAATTGTTTTTTAACAAACAGTTCTAATGGGAGCAGCCAAGAAAGCTTGTATCGGTCAAAAGAAACCACAATTGGTATGTACAGAATAACTACATGTTAGTATTAATTTATAATATTTTCTGGTTTATTTATAGATACTTGGATGTCCTGTTAAGAATGTGTCAGAATATTGTTTTGTAACATTCCAGAGAAAAATTCCTTGGTGTACTATCTTGTAATTACCAAGTAATACTCTATGGGATGTGTATATTTTATCATTATTACTGAATCCAACACCTCCCTATGTCCCATTCAATATTATATTTAAATCTCAACATTTTCTGTTAATTTAGATAGTGGAAAGAAAGTAGTTGCTGGTGATTGTTTGTACTATAATGAGTTAAGACAGTATGAACAGACCCTTTTACTAACGGATGAAGTCTATGAGTAAGTACAGCATATTTTAAAACATAAGATGGGTGTATATATATATATATATATATATATATATATATATATATATATATATATATATATATATATATATATATATATATATATATATATATATATATCAAGAAAGAGTATGGACTAATAGTTTTTATGATATCTGTGTCTCTTTTCATCAAGAACCAAAAAAGTGTCCATACATGGAACAGAGTACAGAGTAAATGCTGTGATTCACATTGGATGGGAGGATGAAATGCCAACATTTGCATCGATAGCAAAGCTTGTCATCCCAGAATCAAGAAGAGTATATTTTGTTTTGAAACAATATAAAACACAACAATTTGATAAACATTATCATGCATTTCAAGTATGCAGACCGCAGGAAGAAATTACCTTCATTTTACAACAAAATGACTTTAAACATTACATGCCTGCACATGAAGTTAGGTTGTGTGGCGTGTTGTATATAGCACAAAGGTGTACTATCCCTCAGTATTAGACAATTTTATGTTATGTGGTTGTTTGCTTTGTAAAATATTTCATATTACTAATAAATGTAAAGGTGCATTATGCATGTCTATTTTACGAAATGACCATAACGTAATGATATGTTACTCAATCATGTCTGCATATTAAAATTTGTGTATATTATAGTAACCAGCCATTCAACTTTTGCCAAAGAATAATTTATTTTATACTTTTTTAGCATTTAAAACTTTCCTATAGCTGCATAGGTCTTTTAAACTTTTTTACACTTATCTATACTAAAAAGGTTGTTTTAAGTTGAGAGAAACTTAAACTATTTGTGTTAGTCATCACACTGATTAAACATGGGTTATTTTTAACGTTTGTGGTACCTTGTATGTTTTAACTGATGAGAAATTGGTCATTTTAACCTATTTGTAATAGCTAATTTTGCTCATCTTACCGGACTGATTAACAATAGGTCATTTTGACCTATTATTATTGGTTTATAAAGACTTTTGTCACAGCACTTATTATTAATAGGTCATTTTAACCTATTTCAATTGGTTCTAACCTATTTGATTAGTTAAAATAACCTATTAAGTAAGGTTCTAACCTTAAGAAATAGGTTGTTTTAACCTACCAGTTTTTACAGTGTATTGACCAATTCGGTGTAACAAATACCGCGTCCCATTAGCAAATTCTGTTATAGGTTTTCATTGACCAAAGTTGCAAATATTGATAAAACGAAATACTTACATTGCAGGAAGTTTGTGTTGGTCTCAATCTTTAAACACAAAGACTCATAATGGAGTGTCCTTAGCATAAATATACACTCGATCCGAGCGTTGTATCCCAATAAAATTATTGTATCTAGTAAATTATTAGGATTATGACCGTTAGGGTTAGGGTTGGGGTTGGGGTCAGGGTTCATTTTATATGCATGAAATTAAATGACAATTCCAATAGGTTATTGGAATTGTTAAACGTTGTCACCAGTAATCTTATTGGATTACAACGTGTGGATTGGCTGAAATATATTTCAAGACGAAACAAGCAAGATCAAATTAAAGTTTATTGATGTTTAAAGATCATTTTTTGTTTGTTAATGTAAGATATTTTGCTTTGTTTAATATACTGTACAGGGTGTACCAAATAAACCGCAAACTATTGAAAATAATAATGTGTTGTTAGAATTTCAAAGGCCGAGCACTAAGTTAAACCCACGAGTGCATAAATTATTGACATAAGTAAGTATTATGCATAACGAAGTGTGTCATCTTTGCAAAATTATTCTCCTTTAGAATTTACGAAGCTGCTTTAAATTCCCAAGGGCAGAAAACTACAAAGATATTTTAATTTCTTAATACGTCAATACTTAATATATGCGCCCTGTCAATATTTTGCACTCTTTACCTTTAGATTAATCTGCCATTGCAATTCTAACAATAGATTATTTTCAATACTTTGCGGGTTTTTTGGTACACCCTGTAGTATTTGATTGGTCACTGTCACGCATCACATCATTGACTGTTTTGTTGGCGTATCGGTTGGGCAGGTCCAGTGGCTTATTTCTCAAATCAGATAAAATAACGATGTTATCAAAAATATTTTAATGCCAAATTGTTCAATCGAGTTTGTAGCAAGTAATTGGATGCGAAAGATGCCAATACTATGCAACATGTAACATGTCTCGAGCGAGAACATAATCTATACATTCGTATCAAATGTATTTTATAAGTGTTGAAAATATGTTATATTTTTGTGTAGACATGAACAAAACGGATCTGAATGCTGGCCGATTCCAATTAGTTTTACGCAAGAAGAAGAACTTATATTTATCGCCGTGGAGAACTACAACTAATAATAGTTACATTTTTCACATTTTACTTATTTTACGAACGGTATAATTATACAATTATAGCTTATGTATATTGACATGATAATATTATAATAAATGTGCAAATAAGACAATATATACTTGGAATATTTAAGTTACATCATCATCAAAGCGTAATAACATCACAGACAAAGTTGTATTACGCGATGCTTTGCTAGCTCACCGACTTTCTTTACGTTTTAGATAAGCATAAAATATAAATGACAACACGACAACTTTTCCTAAGACAAACCCGCAATAAACTGCCGTTCCATTTTCTAATTAATCTATTTCATTTCTTAATTAATCGATTGACGTAATCAATCAAATCCTTCACAATTTCTGAACACGGTAACCGAAGTTTTTGAAAATAATCTAGCCATTTCAATGAACAAGCTGAGTCCGCGGGCTACCATTGATTGATTTTGATTCTTGGCGCGCTGTCTACTGGCAAGGAAACAGTCAGTCATCGCTCTGTCAAAAATCTAGTTTTCTCCGGGTGCTCCGATTTCGAGCATTACGTTTCGGGTGTTTTTACTTATGGGCTAAGTATATGAAGGTGATTTACCCGGTTAAGCGAGTTAAAAACTGCATATATTGAAAGCGAGCCTTTGATCTATATACGCAGTTTTCAAATCGCGTTTATAGCCAGATAACTAAACTCCATATGATAAGCGCCTTTCTCGTTTCTCCATATCCCTAATTTCTCGTTTCTCCATATCCCTACTCGAGTATGTCTTTACAATTGTGAATTTGTGCGCAAGACAGCAAGTGTTGCACATAAATACTCTTCTTGGTCCTCAAAAAGTCAACAACAATATTAAAAAATGCGAGTGGGAACGACTTTGTGAGCACATACTAACATTTTTTTAAACACGAAAAGAAAATATTTTTAATTTTTGCTTGGAAATCAAAACTGCAGTTTCATTGAACTAGCTAATAGCAACGTTTGGGTTGATTTTTCAATTTGGGATGATAGACAACTATAGGAGAACGTATTATCTTTTACATAAGTCTCGATTAATTTGTCGGGAAAATAATGAACAATTGAATTCTTCACGGTAACAGTGCAGGTGTAAGAATCATATTTTGCTCGCTACTCTGGTCATGTTGGTCCCATGTAATATGATGTTGCACATTGATACGATATTATAGACAAGAGTTTCAAAACGTTGGTTCGTGATTGGAATTCAAGCTGGCCTTACATTCTTTTAAACATAACCAGAGCACCGAACAAAACATGATAAATATATGGATTTTAAACTTCATTCACTATTTTTGCTAAACTATCACAAGGTTTTTATTTTGCACGCAGTCACTATAAAATAGGGAACAAAGAAACACGTTCCTCAATAAGCTTTACAAACACCTAGCCTATCAGAGTACTTCATTTTGCACCAGATATAATGTCTTGGCACAAGGCATCTAAAAATTATTCACCGTAAATGATTTAATAAACGCCTAGTGTGTTTATTGATTATTTTGAGTGATTTGAAAGCGGGCATTTATTGAATAAAATACATGTATTCTTACATACGGAATCTTAACTTTTGTGAGCAAATATTTCAAGCAATTTGATTGTGATCTAACATCAACGTAATCAACGTCGAATATTAAACAGTCCAGCACGTTTGCTCCATAGAATATGTGCTATTAAATAAAGTTTCATTTTTATATATGCATGATAAAATCTGTTTGACCACGAGAGGATAAGACATTTATTTAAAATTCGGCTGCGTTACTTTTTGAGAAATGCTGATTTAGCCGAGGCGACTATTAGAGAACATGCATTGGAAAAAACCGTAGGCGTTTATTAGATCATTTACGGTATGGCGCAAGTTTTTGTTGAAATTAGTTACCTTAAGAAAAAGTGTGAGTGGAGTGTTAATTTAAGTAAAGTACTTCCTCTTCGGATGGGGTGAAGTAGCGGCTGCCGCCAAGCAGGGAGCTTGTGTTGGTTTCTCCGTAAGTGTAACCATGTGGGAGGTTGTAGGTCCAACCAAAATTTGTGCCGGAGTTGGCGTTTGATCCTGCGTCGCTGACAATGTACAAGTCACCACCATAACCAAATGTTGGTCCATAACCACTACGACGGTAAATTGCATACTGATCACCCTCATCTTTCAGCGTAGACTTGAATGGCGCCAGACCATCGTTATTACGTAGAGAATACATGAAAGATCCTGGAGCCATTGCATAATAATCTGTCAAAAATATCAAAAACGTGATGGAAATAAATAAATTATTTCATGTTCAAAAACGACTACTGATTGTTTCAAAGACTTGCCACAAGTTGCTCGCAAATTGCGCGCAGAAACAAAACCGTGCTTAAGAAACGAGTCAGCGAGCGACTTCTGTCACTAGCAAGGTTTGAAACCTCATTAAGTATTCTGGCGCGAAAACGAATAAAAATTATGCAGACGTTAACTATGTCAATCTCGCCGCTTTGAGCCTTAAATTGTCGATTACATACTGTAAAGGCTGTTTTCCAGTTATGCGTTTTTCACACCAACCTCGTACCCAGGCTCTTTTACCTACGCCCGGCGCTGCGGCAAAGACCCTGGTTGGAGCTGGTCACGTGAACCCCCAGATTTTAGGGGTAAATCGAATTAGCGCCTTTTTGCCACTAAGGGAGGAGTGGTAGAGAAGCGTACGCGTTTTTCGTGTTTAAGAATTACAACAGTTGTTAAATAAAAATAATTTTCAGCAAGAAATTGGGGAGAAAGTTAATCTAAAATTGTATTTTTGCTGTTGTGATTTCTTTCTGTGCATGAAACGCGTATTGGGTTACACTTAGAGCACAAATGTGGATCAGATTTCAACTTGTCATACATCGCAGCAATTATGTTGAGGAGAAAATACTTCTATAATCTTTGGATTCGTGTTGACGGCGTTTGCAGTTTGTTTCTTAAACTACATACGATAGGAGATACTGAAGGACGCCGATCCGGGATTGTTAGTGCGAAATACAGAGAAACAAGTACCGCGCAAAACGACGGCAAAATGTGTAAACAATGTTTCGAGTTGACATATCGCGATGAGGAAATACATCCACGTTATCATGTTTGCTATAACGACGACAAGAACAATTCAAAGATAAGTCAAAGACTCGTCTATACGCGTATGTTTAACAATACAATTCCCAAATTGATCCGATATGGCTGCTAGTATGCGCTGTATCTGTGACACATGTAATACATATAAAACATTAGACAATACAAAGCATATAATATATACTGATTTTGATAGATATCCTTTTATATAGAGGATTACCGTTCTTGAAGATTTTTAAAAGAAGTATATGTCTAGAAGTTATGATTTTTTAAACATGTTGCAAAAAATTAGTGTGTAACGTATGTTTAATACATTGTAATTGTTTTTGTATTTGTAATGTAAAATTTCTGTGCATTGTTAAGGCCCTGTTTAGGATAGGTATGCAAGTCGCTCCTTTTATTTTAAAGATACAGAATATGTTGTTTCTTACAAACAATGCTGTGTCCCTCTTTTGACATCTGATTATTATTTTTCCCTCATATGTATGAGCTGTCGCATTTACGGCAAAGTTTATGTCACCAATTCAAAATTTTCCCTAACAAGGCCTTACAACCCCCCACTTCATATGTATGCATTGCTGTTATTATAATACAAATATTGTATATAACATAACAATATGTGCAAATTTCTGTTGCAAAAGGAGATATTTCACTGCATGGGGCTTATGTTGGACATTCACCTTTTTCGTATTAAATTAAATTTTGTAGAAATTCTTCTGTATCTCTCCCTTTCACATCCTAGTATTCAAGTTGGGCTGTGAACATTGAAGATAAGTAACCCAGTAGTTATTGCAAAGCAGTTTTACATGGTTTTTGCGTGATTAGGAGTTTCATAAAGTCAAAATGTTATAAATTCGCTTATCTATTGTTCCCTGAGCAACACTGACATTTTGAAGTTCGCAGATGCTTTGCGTTACAGGTACACTGCATTATACTTGCATCGGTGCAAACGTTAACATTCTTAATGGAGTGTTCAGAGGTTATGTAATATTTTAGGCATAAATTGTATGTATCAGCGAATAAAGCAATTATGAGAGCCCATTTTAATACCTTTTAAAACACGACAACGAAACACCTATAAACTTAGGATCGCTTGACAGTTGCCAACACCTAACATAGTTTACTTATCGACACTCGTGCTTTCGGTATTCAAACGCTAACAATAATAAATGAAATGAAACACACAAAATAGACAAAAATCGATGATTTTAGGTCAAAAAGTTTATATTGTCGTTCATAGCAATTAAATCTCTCTCCTTGCATTTGAAATGTATCACTTGTATGTGGAAGCATGTAATTTGATACTTTCCCCACCCTATAAAGTAACGGATTTTTTAAAGAGTCACGTGACCAGCTCCAACCAGGGTCTTTGCCGCAGCGCCGGGCGTAGGTAAAAGAGCCTGGGTACGAGGTTGTTTTCACACGTGCGTACACGCACGTAAAACTCTAAATCCATTTCAATATTACATTTGAAACGAACAATTGTTTACATAGAAAGAATTCAGCATTCCCTACGAGTTAGCATGTTTTAGTGATTCTATTTGTTAAATACAAACTACTTAGACGAGTTTAAACATTTACGTGCGTGTACGTACGTGTGAAAAACGGATAACTGGAAAGCAGCCTTTAGGCTTGTTTCATCTTCAAATCCATCCCACCTAAAGTCGTATATATATGATATTTTTCACAAAACGGCGTTAATTAAGAATACAGAATAATAAATAGAGAGGTTCAGATTTCGCTTCCAATACCTCTACCGCTACCTAAATCTAACTTTCACCCAATCAGATGTGTTGTACCTACCCGATTAAGCAATCAAATTGGCTAAAATTGGGAAAAGGCAGCCACAGTGGTAGAGGAAGTCAATTCTGAACCTCTCCATCAGCTGAAAATGACGTTACCTGAGCCTTATTGCCCCGTTGAATTTGGCGCGCTTGGAAGTGACACAAGTCGCTAATGTTTCGCAGTTAACGAGATATATGTAAACAGGTTTTCTGTTTGGTCGGTATTATACGAGAAAACACAATCACTTCAGGAAATATATTTCCGTAAAAACCGGCTCCCGCAATCATTGCTGTCCACATTAGGGAATCTAATCACAAGACATATTCACTAGCCATGCACGCGTCTTTTCTATGAATGTTAATTTCCGTATCCAGTCGTAATCTTAAGTAGAATGCTCAACGTAATGTGATATTAAATGTTAATATGGAATAGGTATAAATTCATCTAGTTTATTGACTATAATAATATTGCCATAAGAACGTATCGGGATTTTTGGTCGTTCAAAGTTTATGGAAAAGAAATCGTTCACTAACGCTAATGACGTACTTAGATAGTACAGTATCGACCTGCTAATTTTTTAAAGAAATAGAAAACAACTGTAACTCCAAATACACATATAGTAAGTAATCATGATGTCATAACTATTACAGTCGAGACGATGGAATCAACCGTACTTTGTTTGGAGTTATTATTAATGTTGCTATTATATTGAACTAAAATATGTTTTCGATTTCAGTGTTTGCTGTATATTCATAATACGCTTATATGACTGGAACTGTAAACTTCGACAGGCGATGTTGTGAGCGGTGAGAATATGACATTTCTCACTATAGCTTGAATTGCATACTGGTCAGTGCAGGCAAAAATAGTCATTGACTTTATCTCGCGCTTTTGTTTTATAAAATTACGTAGACAACATATCTTCGTATTTTGACTTTCACTTTCACTTACACTAAATCATTCGTTGTGACAATATTTTTAAATCTGAACAATGACCTGAGATATTATCAGAACCAATGATTTTTTCAAGGGATAGAGAACAACTGCAATTAATTATAACCGATCCATTAACATGATGTAACATTTGAAAAATTGTTTATTTACTCAAACTAAACCGACAGTTATAATTTCGGTATAATTTCTTATTCTTCAACGGCGCCACTCTAAATCTTGATCAATTGGGACAAGTCCTATATACTTGAGCTTATCTCATTGATAGTTGCTCATTAGCATCATTTTCTCATCTCATTCGACTTCTTGTCTTTGATTACGACCGGTCTGGCAAGTGGCAACATACTGATGTATGCTTTCCATGCATCTCGATTCAAACAAAACGGCTATACGCTTTCTATGCGTACTCGAACCAAGCAAAATGGCTGTATATATACCCTTTCTACGCGTACCCAACAGAACTAAATGGCCAGTAGAATAGTCACAGCTATATAACACTTAGTCAGCATTTTTCACGGAGCTCTTACCCCCGTGAATTAGTTCCCAGGTCATCCGTGTGAGACAGGTGCGCACGCATGTTGACCAAAAATACGTATAAAACCTATTTTGACTGGTTTGGGCTATTGTTTTGAAAGGAAAGACGTCATTTGTCCTGCTTTTAGCGCCAAAAATTCACACAGTCATTGTTAAGTGCAAACGTGTGGCACATTTGCGCCATCAAATGCTCGTTCTTCAGTTGTCTTCTTTACTGAAACTTTGTATTCAGTGTTGTGAAGTGATTATGTGTGGACATAAACTGCTAATATTCTATTGGCAAAAGGGTGAATCAAGCTGACTGTTCTATATCAATATACAGGGTGTCCCAAAAAAAACCAAAAACTATTGAAAATGATCTATTGTTAGAATTTCAATGCCTAGCACTAAATTGAATCCACGAGTGGATAAACTATTGACATAACCGTCATAATTAATGGTAATACGCATGGGTTATTTTAGCCTATTCAATTTGGTTTTTATCAATATTCCCATGAGCAAAACAAACGTACTTTACAAAGATATTTTAATTCTTTAACAAGTGCTAGGGCATTCAAATGTTAACATAAGTGATTTCAATAGTTTTTGGTTTTTTTTGGGACACCCTGTATGTGCTATGGAGCAGGGTTGCATCATTTTGTATGCATGCTTGTTTATGTTGATAATGACATGGATTAATTTTATAGTAATGATTCCGTTTTAATACACAGTGCCATTATTTTCTTGTGAACGATAACTTGTTATACTTTGATAAAGTTGCCCTGATTTTGATATTTTCCATGCGTGTGTATTGATCGTAAAGCGACATTACTAATATATCCTCATGATTTAGTTTCCCCTGGTGTCTATAGCTTGCATGTTTACTGTAAACAGTACTGTGATTAATTTGAACAACACATAAAACACGCACGATAAAATAATTTCAAACCTTAACTTTACCAAAGCAGGAGATTACCGACCTTTTTGAAACTTCTGTAAGTTCTAATTTTATCTTAAACGTATGTATCTTATGATTGGAATTTGGGACAAATGTAATGTGTTACACATATATATAAAGAAGAATTCGGTGACGAGGGCATTTCTGCAGTAAACTTGTCAGTTCAGTAGTGTCACCGATATAATTATGCGCATAATTTTTCTCTGTGAACAAAGACTAGCTTTGGTGTTAAATGACATGTGTCTAATTGCCTAATAACCTACTAAGACTGATTATATTGGGTGTTTGTGTATCAGCTTTGTGTTAGTGAGAAAATGGAAGCGATGGACGCCAAGATTTTTCTGCCATTGTACAGTATTTATCGAAGCGATGGACGCCAAGACTTTTCTGCCATTGTACAGTATTAGCCAGTATAACATACATATATATGCTTTGATAGACGGCCTGATGGTCATTAAAATCTTTCAATACTGCAGTGTGGCCAATATGAACGAGATATAAAACATGCACAATATCAAACCTCAGTTTTGTGAAAGCAGAAATTTAACCGACCTCCCTGAAACTTCTGTGGATTCTGGTTTTACTTTAAAATAATCACCTGTGTACTTTACGAATGAACTTTGAAGCAAACGTGCATTAATTGTATGTACAAAGAAGAGTTTGATGACAATTGCATTCAGCTAATTATGTATACCATGACTAACCGTGAGCACTCACGCAAATGACGCAATGTTGAGTCTTACATCTGTAGCAATACAGTAAATGTTTAAACTATGATTTTTCAGCCATTGGTCTTGGGTCATTGGTTTGGGTCTATATTGTTACAGTGTCACGCAAACTAAGACACAGTACTTTGGAATTTGGTAAAGTATGGCTAACCATATGGCATAACTGATGTACCAAAAGCGCTGGATATTACCATGCAAGACGTGCTCCAACACGCTCAGAGATGACTGGTTTAAAACTTGCTTTTGCGCTAGAGTATTAAAATGCAGGGTTTTTCGAGAGACCAGCACAAATATCGTGTTGGCTTGCGGGGTATGTGTACGCACATGGTTAGGGGTGTGCTTAGGTAATGCGATAAATTCCCCCATTTAAAATTCTTTAATGGTCACAGATTTATTAAGACAACAGCGATTTTTACAGGGCTTTTACCAATGAAATGCCCACTTTGTACAACTTAAGAAATGTTTTTAATTTTTTTAAAAACTGTTGAGCTACAGGAAATAAAAAGGTTTTGAATGCACATTATACGAATGGGCACAATTTTACGCGATGAGCAGATGAGCACCTGCTCATAACTGCTCACGAGCACTTGCTCATACGCTCATATGGCCCAATTAGTCTTGTACAAGTTTATGCGATGAGCAGATGAGCACTTGCTCATAACTGCTCATGAGCACATGCTCATACGCTCATAAGGCCCGATGGCTCGACAGTTATTAACCCTCCCATATATTAAAATAATACCAAACTCGGATATGTATATATATAATTTTATTGAGAACAATATGACAAATATTAAATAATGTAGTTAATAATCTTCTTCATCATCACTGTCCTCAGTGAAATTGCAGTCCTTTAAATGCCTGTTAATAAGAAATTTTCTCTTATTGACAACTGCTTCCACAGCCTCTTCTGTATCAAAATCATCATCGTTCACGAAAGTATCTTTTGTTTGCATTATTTTCTTATTCACTGGATCTTTTTTTAGTTGTTGTATCCATTGGAGACGCTGCAAATAGATACTTCTTAATTCCTTTTGAAGCTCAGGTAGAATATTAGAGTAAGCTGTTTCCCCAGCGGTTTCCTCATCCAGACCACTATGAGTCAAATTCATCTTCATTTCCTGAAAAGCCGCCTTATGCTTTTGCATCGCTTCTTTTACCATAGGCATCCAAGGATCCGCTTCTTCTTCCTCAGTTTCCGTCTCATTGTCTGTTGTCATCGGACTTTCAGACCCGTGAGTTGCAACGCTCAAAGCATCATCCTCTGAGTCCACTGTCTAACTTTCTGTTTCTGACATTTCTCTCTCTTCGCTTTTCAGCGGACAATACTCTTTTTCGTGTCGACGTAGATTGAAACCACGATTAAATGTTTTCCCGCAAAACTTGCAGCTCATTCCGCTAGAACTGATTGTGTAGAAATGCCTTGTCGTTGAGCAGCACTGTATTTTTTTGAGCATGTGAGCAAGTGCTCATAAGAATTTATGAGCAGGTACTCAAATGTTGATAAGGCCCTACCTGTTAGGTATTGACAGTTATGGCCTACGTATGTAGGTCCCAACTATTGGTATGAGCACTTGGTTACATGAGGTTGAGCAGAGGTCGATGTGGGCCTATTTGGAGTCCATGTGACATCGATGTGGGGTGGATGTATTGAGGGCATGCAAATAGAACGACGCTAACAGGTGTATATATCCTTTATATACTACAGCTATTTTTTACAAGTTTCATAATGTTTGTTCTATTAATTCCTTCTCACAAATGTTTTGGCAAATGTTATGTGCGACAGACAAGGCCAACTTCCTACATAACAAACTCTGGCACAGCGCTCCGTGGTTGTTTCTAAGTCTTCTAATTTCTTTGAGGTTACGGCATGCATCGTCTATCAAACTGTTTAACATCCAGGTTTGTACGTCAACCCTCCGTTTGCGAAGGTATAAAGCAGTCCTCTTTTTCTTCAAATATCCAACTCTTTTTCAAGTTGTTCAAGTCATGTTACCGCAAAAAGTTCTCCATTAAATTGGCCATCTAAAAGTCTTATCTCTGTGAAAGTTGCAAGCAGTATGCTCTTACCGACTCAAATTTATCTCTTTTTACTGTTGGTTGGATGACTGGAAACCAATCAGATTTAAAAATGGTATGTTTCATATGTGACCGGGCCATCGGGCAACATCGGGCCATATGAGCGTATGAGCATGTGCTCATGAGCAGTTATGAGCAGGTGCTCATCTGCTCATCGCATAAACTTGTACAAGACTAACAAAATATAGCTCTACTGTCCGTAATACTTACAAAAATAAAATATCCCAAACACTTTTCAAATGCTCATCAACTGTTGCTTGGGTCATGTCTTCTATTTAAATGAAACAAAGGAACCGTGTACCAGTGTTATAAAAATTAGTTTTCCGATGTCTCTGTTAACTGGTCGTTGGGTATGGCTTGTGGCAACTTTACACACTTTTTAAGTACTCGTCAACTGTTGACTGGTCCATGCCTTCTTTTTTTAATGAAACATGTTACCAGTGTTATAAAAATTAGTTTTCTGTCTCGGTAGATTGATCTTCCGGTTCAGTTACTGCCTATAAGTCATATTTTCTGGTAGGTCTAACTGCTTGTCAATAGGGCCGTAGTTTTTAATTGTTTTACTGTTGTACCCCATTTGCAAGTGACCTTCCAAATTTAAATCGTTACGGCCAAAACTTACACCCAATTTAAACATTTTCTGTCTGCTATGATTTTTGTCTCTTTTGATTTTATCACTCTTGCTATGACAAGTTCCCATGTTACCTCTTGCAAGCAGACCGAGTAAAATGAAGAAAAACAACACAGTACAGTAGGTAACCCCCCATCCAGCGGTGGAAGTAATTAGTATGCAAGCGCATTATTCAGCAAAGGAAGTAATTAGTATGCAGGCTCCTCCATCCAGCAATGGAAATAATTATTATGCAGGCTTCGGCAAGTGTTGACATTATGAGTAATGTTTTTCATTAATAAGAAAATGTCACGCAACAAAACGATGTCAACACGTATAAGTTGTATAGCCTTAAAGGTCGTTTGTATAGCCTTAAGGGTCGTTAATGGGAAAGTGTCGCGCGACAAAACATATGTCAACATGTATAAACAGCATGGCCCTAAGGGTTGATGCTTATAGGAAGAACCACAATATCTTTTTGGACAAATTTGATCCAGGTAAGTGTCATTTCACTAACACGAAATTGCATCTGTGACTCCAATTCTATATAGTATAAACTAGATAATAGATCTTTTATTTATAATCATAGATTTCTATATTAGCTATGTTTTGTCAGGATTGCTGTGTAACATAAACTTAACGGAATCATATTATATAGATATGGATTTAGCAGCTAAAATTATGGAGTGTCAAACGATTGCTGCATTGACAGCTTTGGAAAACTTGTATGTTTTTACCGAGCGTGAACAAGAAATGCTGCTCGAGAGGAAAGTGGAAATTGTTTGTCGTGTGGCCGAATGGAGAATAGAAAACGAGCGACTTGGACTTGTCGCTGATCTTACTGATACGTGGACACCTGAACAACGAGAAATGTTTTTACTTGATTGGAATAACGACGAACCCCTTTTGGAAATGATGGCAAATGAGGATTTTATACGCGCGTTCGAAGATAACATTCATCAGGATGAACCCTTATTACAAGTCGGTTGTGGAAAGAAAAGATCCATCGACGAAGCGAATGACGGTTCTGGGACATCTGACGAGGTTAGCGGTAATAACTTTTTTACCATGACAGATGTTAAACAAGTCAAAGTTAAAAAGTTCAACACCACTGGTGTGGATTATACGGTTCAATTTACGGACACGTTTGCCCATTTGGAGGTTTCTGAATTTCATGATCGTCTTCATGAGATATTTGAAAATTTATTGAATGCCATCACTAAAGATATCACTAAACATGACCAAGTCCGTTTTGTGTTGAGATCACCTCAGCTTGAGTACCCCATCTCTCTTCTTTTCTTGCCTCTTTCTCGTCTAACAACCGAGCGAGTTGTAGCTGAAATTGAGCGTGTGATACAATCAAATCATGAATTTCGTCTGAATGATACTGTCCAAGTCAATTTGATTCATGTTAAAATGCCCAATGGCGGTACGGGTACAAAACGTAGTGAAATTAAATTGGAAAAGCATTTAGCCAAAAAGGGCTCAATTATCCGTATACAGAACAAAGATGAAATATGTTTAGCTCGAGCCCTAGTTGTTTCTATGGCTAAAATTGAGAATGGTGGTCAATATAAAAGCATAGTTGATCACCGCCGACCACTTCAAACACGTTTGGCTTATGATTTGCACGAAAAAGCCGGGGGGTCCTGTAGGTCCTTGTGGTCTGGATGAAGTCAAGCAATTTCAAATCCATTTGACCGACCATCAAATCAACATTGTTTCAAAAGAGCATCAAAACTCTATACTTTATTCGGGACCTGAGAAAGAGAAAAAAATATATTTGTTTTTGCATGATAGCCATTATGACGTTATCACTAGTATGCCGGCCTTTTTTGCTAGAAAACAGTATTGTCACACCTGAAAAAAACCATATGATCACACAGGGGATCATATATGTCCTGAATTGTGTAAACTGTGCTATTTTTCAAACTGTCCGATTGATTCATGGGTTCCTTGTACCGATTGTAATCGCTTCTTTAAAAGTCAGGAATGTTTTGATCGACACAAACAAAATATAGGACAGGGAAAATCTCTTTGTGCTTCCGTTGCTAAGTGTGATTAATGTCACAATGTTGTCAGACGGGGTCGACTGAGGCCTGATTTGCATCACTGCGGGCAAACGAAATGTTCGACATGCAACCAATACGTTGACATCAAGCATCATCAATGCGACATGCAACCTGTCAAGAAGAGACCTGTGGGTGAGACTCAATCCAATCTGCTTGATGACGAAGCCAGCGATGAAGATGATAGCTATGAAAGCGGGTACAATGAGTTGTTATTCTTTGACTTCGAATGTCGTCAAGAAAACGGTACTCACGAACCCAATTTATGCGTAGTTCATAACGAGGCCGGCGACGAGTGGGTTTTTCAGGGAGACAATACGCGAAATGACTTTTGCGAATGGCTCTTCACGAAAGAACATGCAAATTGTATCGTGGTGGCACACAATTTTCAAGGCTACGACGGTTACTTCATTCAACAATACTTACGCGAGAACGGCATTGTTCCAGAAGTCATTATGCGCGGTGCAAAGATCCTTACACTGTCCGTGCCGTTGTTCAAGATCAAATTCATCGATTCGTTGAGTTTCATACCAATGAGGCTGGCAGACTTTCCCAAAACGTTTGGCATCGATGAATTGGAAAAAGGGTACTTTCCCCATTTGTTTAACAAAAAGGAGAACGAGACCTATGTTGGACCCATACCACCAAGTCCGTGTTATAACCCTAATGGAATGAGTCCAAATGAGAGAGGAAAGTTTTTGGAATGGCATAATGGTTTGAAAGAGAATAATTACATCTTTAACTTCCAACAAGAGGTCCTCACTTATTGTCGCTCCGATGTGGATATTTTACGCCGATGTTGTCTCCAATTTCGCGAGCTGTTCAATGATGTCACGGATATAGACCCCTTTGAACAGTGTCTCACTATTGCATCTGCATGTAATGTCGTGTTTCGAACAAATTTCCTCAAAGAAAATACGATTGCCATCCTACCTCCTCATGGCTACCACCAGAAAATCAAGCAGTCCAACATGCCTCTGAAATGGCTATCGTTCATTGCTGAAAAGAATGACATTTACATAAGACATATACGGAATGGTGGAGAAAAAAGTGTTGGAAGCTATCTCCTGGACGGCTATCACGAAGAAACCAACACAGCCTATGAATTCCATGGATGTTTCTGGCATGGTAAGTTCGTCCCGAATTCATATCTCCCTCAAACAATTGTTACAAATACTAAATCGTTCTGGATTTTTCCCCCTTATTTTTTACAGGATGTTTAAAGTGTTATGCACGAAATACGGAGATTACGGTGTGTAATGAAACCACGCATGATCCTCACCAAGCTACGGTGCAGAAGACTTCATATCTTAAAGAACGTGGTTTTAACGTGGTTGAAGTATGGGAATGTGATGTCAAGCGAGAGCTGGAACAGAATGAAGATATAAAAAGCTACTTCGACAATTACGATCTGACGGATCCTTTGGAACCTCGTGATGCCTTTTTTGTGGACGTACTAACGCTGCAAAATTGTTCTACGAATGTGAAGAGGATGAAAAAATATGGTGTGTAGCATGAATTCTCGGATGCATCGATAATATGATGACGTAAATTCTAATGATGACGTCATTTTTTCTTACAGATATGTGGATTTTACCAGCCTATACCCGTGGTGTAACAAGATGACGCGGACAGTGGTAGGCCATCCAAGCATCATAACTGAAAACTTTGACGATATTTCCACCTACTTCGGTCTCATCAACTGTACGGTGTTACCACCTCGAGGTCTCTTTCATCCTGTTCTTCCTTACCGTACCCAAGGTAAACTGATGTTCCCCCTGTGCAAAACCTGTGCTGACGCGTGTAATCAGTTCCCCTGCACCCACAACGACAGCGAAAGAGCCATTCAAGGAACGTGGTGTAGTGTAGAATTGGAAAAAGCATTGGCATGGCCAGAAATTTCGGACATGTTCGACGGCGCGTGCGCAAAATTTGCAGCTAAAAATGGCTACCCGGCTCCTATGTCTTAAGTGTTGAATAATAAATTATTCATAGATTAAAAATTTTCCTTGCGATGGTTGACAGAATCTGTCATACTGCTAAAATCTAAAGATTAATTTGAATAAATTAAAAAACACAAGGAGTCTATGGGGCCAACAGTTCCTCTGCTTTTCGTTCATTAATATAAGAAATTTATCGTAGTTGAATGCTTACCAAAATGTCCTGTTTCTGTGAAAGAACACACAAAAGCTATACATTCTCCTCTTTACTAAGAAATCGATCAAAATCTGTCTTAGCAGTACGAAATTGAGTGGTGTATTAAAGCCATCAGCCATATTGATTCTTCATACACGATCATACCGCTCTGCTTTTAACCTTTAAATGTTGTTTTAGCCAGCATTTGAACCGCATATTACCAGTACCCGACATGATAACTTTTTCACCGATGTCAAAATTACATTCATGCTCATAAAATCCGAAATATTGGTCGGATTACGCTCAAATTTACATCAAAATGCAGAGAAAACCCTCGGCTTTCTTTATTTGAAGCTCGTTGCTAAGATACGAGCAAATGCGCCACGCTATTGGCCACTTATTGCCAACCTGCTTGCATGCTCAAAGTGCGATCTGGAGCCGATATCATGTTCTTTTGTCCAGAATGTCGGAAGACATGGAACTTCGTAAGATCGTCAATTGGGAACAATTTAAGGATCGTTTTAAGGTAGATACAAAGCATTGCTTAACCCATGTTAATAAACAATGTGTATCAGACAAAGACATAGTTCTTACGGTGCATTTACCTTACGAAAGTCTTCGAAGATGGAGTGATGTCAGAAAGAAAATTTCACAGCTGCCATGTGGCACACCAGCCAGCTATACCAAAATATTAAACACTTTCTTGCACTCAAATTGCGGCTATAGAGTGAAAGAAAACCTAGGTCGTGTTGAGAAACGTTTGGAGAAAGCTTGTAGTGAAGTGAAACGTAAATTTGTGGGAAAGAGTGGAGCAGCCTACAGAAACCTTTGTCAGAAGGAGTTACATCTCGCCTTGATGTTAAATGAGCTGGTAACTGTTGGTGAAGTTGAATCAGTCTTGTATGCAGAAAAATTAAAATGGAAAGATATTGAGAAAGAAAACCAAGAACTCAACAAATCTATGGCCAAAATTCAAGAGGATCATGAATGCCAAATGGAGGAACTTTGTAATGCTCAAAGAAAGATTGACAAATTAGCAGAAGAAAACACAAACCTCAAGGTCTATATTGAAAAACTTGGCCAGGATCTGAATTTTCAAAATGGCAGCAGAAAAATAACTGAGGTATCTGAACGACAGCAAAGGCGAAAACTGTCTGAGCTAAAAAACCACACTGAAAAAGCATTATGGTTTGCAAAGACATTTGGACTGGATGTTCAAGATGTCAATTTTAAAGATGAAAAAGGTAGACACTACACATTCTCGTATGAACAAAACCAAAAACAAGCATACAAGGAACTGTCAGAAGAAGAGCAAAAAAGGGTGCAAAGTGTTCTTTTCATACTGGACAAATTTTGTATAGGAGATGCAGCATACCATGAGCTGTCAATGTTGTGTGAGAATTATGGCCTTCCACGTTCTTACCTTATTAAACAATGCAAGGATGAAGTAAACAAAATAAACCACATCGTGCGCAACCCAGGCCCAGCACAGGGAGCACAACTTGATTTTATTACTGAATTAAAATCAGTTGTTCAAGGCATGGTAAGTTTAAGTTAATGCTGCCTAATGCCTAATGTTTAAATACTTGTATTAATACTGCCTAATGTTTACTGTCGTCAGGGATGGATCCACTGGGGGGGGGGGGGATGTGGGGGGTGCACCCCCCCTAGCCTTGGCTAGGGGGGTGCTAATTTCCATATCAAATATTTAAATATCAAGCAATTGTCATTAAACAAATTTCCAAAACTATATTAGACTATTAGAGACAAAATAAGATAACTGCAAAAATTGAACAGTGAGTAATATTATACATGTACAGTATTCAATGCCACATACGAAATATAGCTGTGTCAGCAAATCAGCTATATTTGTTTTGGAATGGCATTCATTTCATAGAGTACAACATCAAGTATTTCGCATCTATTTTTAATTATTTCGCATTTTGTTGCCAAAAATTAGCAAGTTTATTAAATAGCTGAGCTGAGTTAATATCCATAATTTAATAATGGATGAAAACGCTTCATTTTTTATCACACCTGGTCGTGATGATAATGGAAATGGAATATTAAAAAAAATATTGAAACTTGAAAGAGGTACTGTATTATAAATAATCTTGCTGTTTTAACTAAACAATAAATACAACTGACTGAGTAGCCAGTTGCAGGGACAGGAAATATAATACATTCTATTATTATTATAAAGTTTAAAGTTATTAGTTATAACTTGATACAGTCCAACTCTTTGTCTCTAGCTGTACAGTTTAAGTGTAACAATGTTTATCAACTGATCTGATCAACTGCCTGTTGGCCCTGTCAGTGTCAGTGCTATTAGATTCTATCAGACTATTCTGCTACACTAAAGACTACAGTATAAAAGCATTAATTTCCTACAGTTAAAAAGAACACAATAACATGTCATCAACATAGTTACACCACTTACGCTGCTGACCGCTGTACATTGCTGGTCTGGTCACATGGACGGGGATGCCCGGCCCCATGATCGACAACCAGTCCCATATGCTTATAGCGCTGATCAACACCCACCCGGGACTGGTGCACCCCCCTACCAGATCCTGCTGGATCCATCCCTGACTGTCATCAATAAGCCAAAATGCCTTTGATTGTGCATTTGTGCTGAAGAAATCCTAAATTTTACTTTTAGATACACCAAGGGACCATCAACATAACCGATCCAGGATTCAAATTGGATGTTAAAATATCTGGGGATGGTGCAAAGATGTCACGAATTACAAATTTTGTTGTGATATCTTTTTCTGTATTGAATAATGAAAAAGATGTTATGTCATCAAAAGGTATATATTAGCTAATTTTAAATGGCTGTAGTACTTTTATGGCGCTTCAACCTTATTCAATAATATTACACCTAATCAACCAAGCCATTAATAATTAACACCTATATATATTTATTTTACATGGAACTTCATTTTAATATTACTTAAATTTTCTTGTAATGGACACAGGGAACCACACCATTGCAATAATAAAAGGCCAAGAGTCATATGGTTTGTTAAAAAGTTCTTGCTCAACGATATTTGATGAAGTCAATAAGCTGGTTGAATGCAAGAAAATTGATATAAATGGCACAGAGATCCCAGTGGAAGTCTACCTTGGAGGGGATTACAAAGTAAGTATATATATAATGTATCGGAATATGATTTTATCTCTCAATGAAGAAGCTCTTCAGCTTAATGGCTTGATGTTTAGCCTAATGTGCATGATATATTTACTTGTTAACTTGTTGTGTATTAAAATTGCTGTAGGACCAATACATTTATTTGTAATTAAGCAATCAATAGTTCAATGTTAAATTTATACATGTACTGTATGTTTTGTTTAGTTTCTGCTTCTCATGATGGGAATGAAAGGTGCCACGTCTGATTATGCATGTATATGGTGCAAGATCCACAAGAAAAACAGGTTTGTATATTTACATTTCTATAGATGAGAAAAGAGGATGGGAACATGTATATTATAATTGCATAGTTTACAAGGGATCTAAGGCTTGAATGGTTTTAAATTGTAATTCCTACTTGGTTTTATAATACTTTGGTATATAGGGAATTAAAACTATAACTTTGTTATTTTTAGATGTGATGTATCAAAACATCAACTTTTTTATCAGCAAAACCTGACCAGAAGCATTGACGATATTATGCAATGTGCACTGAAGAACAGTTTTTCTTGTGAGCACAAGCCTGTTTTAAATGTTCCTGTTAGTAATGTGGTATTGGATGAGCTTCACCTGATGTTACGTGTTACAGGTAGGGCAAATTTTTTAAATGGATACTGTCTAGTTAAACTTTTATATTAGATACTTCTCTAGTACATAAATATCTGAATGTGTAAATACCTACTATTGTAGACAAGCTGACAAAAAATTTAGTCATCAATGCCATAGAAATGGACAGAAAGGCCAATTTAAACAAAAGACCAATGGACAGAACTAATAAAAACGTGGATGCCCTTATTAAAACAATACAAAGTTGTGGTGTGACTTTCAATGTCTGGGAGAAAGTGGATGGGGATGGCAAAGGTGGTAACTTTGATTTTACTAGTCTGATGGGTGCTGACAAGCGCCTTCTACTTAAGGCTTTGCCAAGCAAATTACCCACAATTCTCCCCAAAGAAACAAGTGAGACAATTGAAAAGCTGTGGCAGGTAATATTTCTTTCTAAAATGTCTTCCAAAAAGTTGGGGTGAGGTATTGGTGTATCTAACTGTTTGATTTTGTGCTAGGAATTTGATGAAATGTGTCAAATTATATGTCTCCCAGCTTTGACTAAAGAACAAATAACAGAATATTTTGACAAGGTACATCAATTTTATTAAAGATTTGATGGAGAATATTTCATTGTCCCTAAGAACAAAAAATTAATATTTTTTTAGGGTGTAAACTGGATCAAGATGTTTCTTTCCCTAAATGGAAAGAACTTAGGGTACGAGCCTGCAAGGGTGACCCCATACATGCATGCCATGGTGTACCATGTCCCATACTTCATGGAAAAGCATAATGGGATAAAGAAATTTACTGGCCAAGGTAGATTGACTTTGATAATGTGCATTCATTATGTGGTCAAACAGTACAATTGCTTTGTCTTCAGTATACTAATTAAATATTATTATTTCATACAAGGTGTTGAAAAACTGAATGATGATTGTAGAAGAGTCCATCTGAGAAGATCAAATAAATGGGATGCCCCAGTGGATGTCCTGCGCGTGGGAAAACGAGTGGAGCACTTGTCTCACTGCGAACGACAAACAAGGCCTTATCAAAAGAGGAATAATGATTACTGGGAAACCATGATCAAGGATAGCAGATCAAAGCGACTACGTGTGTCTGGGCCAATTGAAGAGCAGGTAGAAGCTAATGACATTGAATCATTAACGGCTGTAGAAATCAAACAAAAACTCAAAGATCTGGGAATAACAACCAAACTGAGAAACTTGAAGAAGTTAAGGGAGCTTCTTAGAGAGAGTTCATTTGATAAGGAGAATGTTCCAAACAATCAGACATTAGCATGATATACTGTATGTATTATATTAATTCACCCATAATAATAGTTATGAATACATTATACTGTATAAATAAATATCCCTTAGTAACACTTTCATAATTCTAATCTATAAGCCTATTGTAAATATAAATTAATAAACCAACTAAATTTGTTCTGCTGTACAAGACTTTCGGATTATAGTTAAAGACACTTTTTCAATAGGATATCTTTTTGCCTCAACCATTCCCCCATCAGTTTTTAAAAACTTTTTCGGTGACCAAGACAACGTTGGTTTTGCTTTAATTGGAAAATCCACTGCAGTACCATTTCCATCACCATCCAGATTGTACCACCAATTGCACGGCAAGTATTTAAATTTTGACAAATCTTCCATCTTGTATAAGTAATGGCCATTATGCTGAGAGGGAATCCCTTTCCTAAAGACCACATACCTCCAGACATCAAGGTCAATGCTTGCATAAAGTGGTGCCAAGCGCTGGCTACGAAGGGCATTTGTAACAGCACAAGCAAATTGTTGGGATGCTTGTTGGAGCCTTTCATTTGTGACTGGTGGTTGGTCAAAGTTTCTAGAAATTAAAGGTCAAAATAGTTGTGTTAACTGATTGAGCTGCATTCCACCCTACTCGTTTTAATGACAGACATATTTACCCATCATTTTACAGTCCCCTTCCCTCTTCATATGAAAAACCATTCAATGAAGCATTATTTAAAATAAGAGAATTCGCTAATGTTATGTCCTTTTACTGAATGCGTAAAGACTGAGCAGCATGCAATGATGTTCTGTTTTGTCACAGACTCAGATGTTCAACTAAACTATTTAGATTGCAAAACAAACCTTAACAGATCTGGCGTTAAATGCTCAGAAGGTTCCCATGTACAAGACTCCATGGGCCATCCTTTCCATTTTATTAAGTATTCGTTGCCCTGAAATAAATTGGATATATAGGAACGTCAATTTACAGCATATAATAAAAGCAACCACATTGTATACGGTATATTCGACCACTAAAAATACAGAAAATAACACTTACATGAGAAATTCTTCGCCTTGCTATAACTCTTTCAACTTCGTAGAAGGTACGGTTGTTCCTCTTCGCTTTTTTCTTAGTGTCGTATAACACAACTGATGAAAACGCATTCAGTTGTTTATAATCAACGACCACGTTTTTTCTCCGTGCAGCAGCCATCTTGTTTATTCTCCACAACTTTGGAGGAGAGCGTGGGGATATTTAAGGATATATGCACTGAAATGCGAGCGCTGTCCAAAACTTGCGGGGGCTCGAAATGTCCGCAATTTCTGGCCATGGAGAAAGGCTATCAGGTCCTACAACTACATGAAGTACGGCACTTTCCTAAAACCTCCGATGAGCTATTCGCCGATCATATTAACACGTTCCTCAAAATCAAGCAGGAAGCAAGTGGTTATCCCAAAGGCGTAACAACGGAGGAACAGAAACAACGGTACATCGAGGAGTACTTCGAGCGCGAGGGTGTTCAGCTAGACCCAGACAAGATCGACTACAATCCAGGATTAAGGGCTCTGGCTAAGTTGATGCTCAACTCATTTTAGGAACGCGACAGTTGTTTTTTATTATACTTGTAGGCAAGTTTGCGCAACGCACGAATATGACGAAAGTGCAAATGATTACAGACCCTCAAGTGTACTTTGACTACCTGACTTCAGACGAGATCAATGTACTCGACGCGAGATTCGTGAGTGGTGAAATGATCGAGATCCACTATGAGAACAACGAGATTTCATTGCGCCCAACGCCAAGACGAATGTGGTCATCGCCGCATTCACCACGGCATACGCACGTCTCAAACTTTACGGTGTGTTGGATATGTTGCAGGGAAGAGTGCTGTATTACGATACGGATTCGATATCTTTGTCAGCAAAACCAATGATCCAGAGCCACCGATAGGTCCATATCTTGGCGAGCTGACTGATGAGTTAGGAGGGGATTACATCACCACATTTGTGTCCGGCGGTCCTAAAAATTACAGTTATCGAACCAACACCAACAAAGTGGAAACAAAAGTACGCGGAATCACACTTGACAGCACGGCAAAGCAGAAAGTCAACTTCGACGTGATTCGTGCGCTGGTGTACCTTCATGCCCAATGTCATGTCACTGGACATGTCAGCGTGGATATTCCGTTAAAAATCACAAGGGATGCGAAGACAAAAAACATTGAAACGAAACGCATGAAAAAGGACTATCGTATTGTTTATGATAAACGTGTAATTGCTGAAGATTACAAAACATTACCTTATGGCTATTAATTGAACGTTTATGTTACAGTGTTTGTTTACAAATGATAGTTTAAAATACATCTTATAAAAATGCTTGAATTGTCAATTTTGAATGTTCAGTTTATAATAATGGTTCAAATTCACCCCTGTCTGTTCTTCCAACATTTTGATCTGTTTTGTATTTTTTGCACCAAGATCCCACATCATCATCTCCTTGGCGTTCATGTGGTAAGTAAAGCCGCTCTCCTGGGTAGGAGCAGGCACTTGTAAACGTGCCAATGATTCTAACATGACCTGTGTCAACAGGATGGAATGTAACGTAGAGTTATCTATAAGCGTTGCAGGCACCATGTTTGCATGCACCAAATGGCGTAGCAAATCCAAAAGTACTGCATTTTTATCTCGATTTAGTGCTTTGTCTGAAAGCCAACGAGTTACGATATCTCTCCAATACGTGTTTATATAACAAGCTCTTGCTCAAACTGTTATAAAAAAATCGGAGGTTTAGGCATTTTATAGCACAACTTTCATCGCATCGAGGAACTTGCCCATGATGTCATAATCCTTTGAAATATAACCTTGACGGACGCAAGCGTACCAAACCCTTTCGATAAAGTTTTCATCAGTATATATTTGAGGATCACTATTAAAATCGAAAATCCATTTCTTCTGCTCTTCGTTTGGTAACTCTTTGAAAATCTTACTGCGCAAATTAGAAAAACACATATTGACAAGAAGCACGAGCTCATTTTTTAGCCATAAACAATATATCGACAGTCATCTTGCGAGCGATCGAGCGAATATGATCAGAAACGAACAAGACGCAGAGCTTTTATAGGAAGGGTTGCGGACGCTCTCAAATGTTACAATAGTTTAAAAGTTTCTTGTTTTAGCAATCGTCTCTGCTCTGTACAAAAATCAGATCTCCAATCATGACATGTATACTTGAGCAATTCAAAGCCATTTACTTTGGGTGTAATATCGTTTAAACTCTGGGTAAAAGCCTCCATGAGATTGCCTTCTGAAACCTTTTCCAAAGTACAGTCAAAGTACAAACATAACTGCTCATCCCTTTCCATCATGAGGCATTGATGGTGCGTTTGGGACAGATGGTTAATCATGCAGCCATTACAGTTTTCAACGACGAGGTGAGATATGATCGCTGCTATTTCGTGAGCGTAGCTTTTTAAAAGTAGCTTTTCGATGCGTTTCTGACGATAATAAAGAACTAGTTCTCTGTTGTCTATGTCTGTTGACATGATGATCTGTTTACTTGACAAGAGCCAAAGTACGTTTACTCGTTCCTGTCAAGTTGACAATGTTTTATATGTGTCAGTCATATCAAAAAGACGCGTACAAGTACGGTAGGTTCAGAATAAGGTGGAAGTCGTGACGCAAACATGGGTCACTCTGCTAGCAAAAATCCAAAGACCAACAAAAACCATAACAGACAGAAAATGTTTAAAATAGGTATAAGTTTTGGTCGGAATGATCTCAATTTGGAGGGGCATTTACAAATGGGCTATAACAGTAAAACGATCAAAAACTGCAACAAACAATTTGAGGCACAATATGTTCATGCACAGCTGACCCAAGACGAACCATCCAATCCGAATGACGAGGAATAAAACAATGTATAATGAATGTATCGATTCATTCTATCGGTGATAGTTGAACATGGATGATTACTTGGCTAAAGTTTATTACGATCCAAAAAGATCAGGAGGGTTTGGTGGCGTAGATCGTTTGGCGAATCAAGATCGCGAATCAAGGAATGGTTGATGAAACAGGACACGTATACTCTCCATAAACCCATACGTCACCATTTTAGAAGAAACCGGGTGATTGTGGGAGGTATTGACCACCAATGGCAGATGGACTTAGCCGATATGCAGTCCATGCAAAAATTTAACGATGGCTACCGCTACTTGCTGTTGTGCATTGACGTGTTTTCCAAATACGCTTGGGTGGTTCCATTGAAAAATAAGACGGGTCTTTCGCTAGTCGACGCGTTTAAAATCATTTTGGCTAGCGGGCGCAAACCCGAGAAGATCATCACGGATCAAGGCACGGAATTTTTCAACAAACATTTCAAAGCATTACTGAAAGACGAAGACATCGGATTGTACAACACATATATAACCAAACCAAAGCTTCTGTCGTGGAACGCTTGATACGTACGTTGAAAACCAGAATGTGGCGATACTTTACGGCAAAGAAAACCATGCGATACATCGACAGAAGCTTTGGTTTGGTTATATATGTGTTGTACAATCCGATGTCTTCGTCTTTCAGTAATGCTTTGAAATGTTTGTTGAAAAATTCCGTGCCTTGATCCGTGATGATCTTCTCGGGTTTGCGCCCGCTAGCCAAAATGATTTTAAACGCGTCGACTAGCGAAAGACCCGTCTTATTTTTCAATGGAACCACCCAAGCGTATTTGGAAAACACGTCAATGCACAACAGCAAGTAGCGGTAGCCATCGTTAAATTTTTGCATGGACTGCATATCGGCTAAGTCCATCTGCCATTGGTGGTCAATACCTCCCACAATCACCCGGTTTCTTCTAAAATGGTGACGTATGGGTTTATGGAGAGTATACGTGTCCTGTTTCATCAACCATTCCTTGATTCGCGATCTTGATTCGCCAAACGATCTACGCCACCAAACCCTCCTGATCTTTTTGGATCGTAATAAACTTTAGCCAAGTAATCATCCATGTTCAACTATCACCGATAGAATGAATCGATACATTCATTATACATTGTTTTATTCCTCGTCATTCGGATTGGATGGTTCGTCTTGGGTCAGCTGTGCATGAACATATTGTGCCTCAAATTGTTTGTTGCAGTTTTTGATCGTTTTACTGTTATAGCCCATTTGTAAATGCCCCTCCAAATTGAGATCATTCCGACCAAAACTTATACCTATTTTAAACATTTTCTGTCTGTTATGGTTTTTGTTGGTCTTTGGATTTTTGCTAGCAGAGTGACCCATGTTTGCGTCACGACTTCCACCTTATTCTGAACCTACCGTACTTGTACGCGTCTTTTTGATATGACTGACACATATAAAACATTGTCAACTTGACAGGAACGAGTAAACGTACTTTGGTTCTTGTCAAGTAAACAGATCATCATGTCAACAGACATAGACAACAGAGAACTAGTTCTTTATTATCGTCAGAAACGCATCGAAAAGCTACTTTTAAAAAGCTACGCTCACGAAATAGCAGCGATCATATCTCACCTCGTCGTTGAAAACTGTAATGGCTGCATGATTAACCATCTGTCCCAAACGCACCATCAATGCCTCATGATGGAAAGGGATGAGCAGTTATGTTTGTACTTTGACTGTACTTTGGAAAAGGTTTCAGAAGGCAATCTCATGGAGGCTTTTACCCAGAGTTTAAACGATATTACACCCAAAGTAAATGGCTTTGAATTGCTCAAGTATACATGTCATGATTGGAGATCTGATTTTTGTACAGAGCAGAGACGATTGCTAAAACAAGAAACTTTTAAACTATTGTAACATTTGAGAGCGTCCGCAACCCTTCCTGTAAAAGCTCTGCGTCTTGTTCGTTTCTGATCATATTCGCTCGATCGCTCGCAAGATGACTGTCGATATATTGTTTATGGCTAAAAAATGAGCTCGTGCTTCTTGTCAATATGTGTTTTTCTAATTTGCGCAGTAAGATTTTCAAAGAGTTACCAAACGAAGAGCAGAAGAAATGGATTTTCGATTTTAATAGTGATCCTCAAATATATACTGATGAAAACTTTATCGAAAGGGTTTGGTACGCTTGCGTCCGTCAAGGTTATATTTCAAAGGATTATGACATCATGGGCAAGTTCCTCGATGCGATGAAAGTTGTGCTATAAAATGCCTAAACCTCCGATTTTTTTATAACAGTTTGAGCAAGAGCTTGTTATATAAACACGTGTTGGAGAGATATCGTAACTCGTTGGCTTTCAGACAAAGCACTAAATCGAGATAAAAATGCAGTACTTTTGGATTTGCTACGCCATTTGGTGCATGCAAACATGGTGCCTGCAACGCTTATAGATAACTCTACGTTACATTCCATCCTGTTGACACAGGTCATGTTAGAATCATTGGCACGTTTACAAGTGCCTGCTCCTACCCAGGAGAGCGGCTTTACTTACCACATGAACGCCAAGGAGATGATGATGTGGGATCTTGGTGCAAAAAATACAAAACAGATCAAAATGTTGGAAGAACAGACAGGGGTGAATTTGAACCATTATTATAAACTGAACATTCAAAATTGACAATTCAAGCATTTTTATAAGATGTATTTTAAACTATCATTTGTAAACAAACACTGTAACATAAACGTTCAATTAATAGCCATAAGGTAATGTTTTGTAATCTTCAGCAATTACACGTTTATCATAAACAATACGATAGTCCTTTTTCATGCGTTTCGTTTCAATGTTTTTTGTCTTCGCATCCCTTGTGATTTTTAACGGAATATCCACGCTGACATGTCCAGTGACATGACATTGGGCATGAAGGTACACCAGCGCACGAATCACGTCGAAGTTGACTTTCTGCTTTGCCGTGCTGTCAAGTGTGATTCCGCGTACTTTTGTTTCCACTTTGTTGGTGTTGGTTCGATAACTGTAATTTTTAGGACCGCCGGACACAAATGTGGTGATGTAATCCCCTCCTAACTCATCAGTCAGCTCGCCAAGATATGGACCTATCGGTGGCTCTGGATCATTGGTTTTGCTGACAAAGATATCGAATCCGTATCGTAATACAGCACTCTTCCCTGCAACATATCCAACACACCGTAAAGTTTGAGACGTGCGTATGCCGTGGTGAATGCGGCGATGACCACATTCGTCTTGGCGTTGGGCGCAATGAAATCTCGTTGTTCTCATAGTGGATCTCGATCATTTCACCACTCACGAATCTCGCGTCGAGTACATTGATCTCGTCTGAAGTCAGGTAGTCAAAGTACACTTGAGGGTCTGTAATCATTTGCACTTTCGTCATATTCGTGCGTTGCGCAAACTTGCCTACAAGTATAATAAAAAACAACTGTCGCGTTCCTAAAATGAGTTGAGCATCAACTTAGCCAGAGCCCTTAATCCTGGATTGTAGTCGATCTTGTCTGGGTCTAGCTGAACACCCTCGCGCTCGAAGTACTCCTCGATGTACCGTTGTTTCTGTTCCTCCGTTGTTACGCCTTTGGGATAACCACTTGCTTCCTGCTTGATTTTGAGGAACGTGTTAATATGATCGGCGAATAGCTCATCGGAGGTTTTAGGAAAGTGCCGTACTTCATGTAGTTGTAGGACCTGATAGCCTTTCTCCAATGCTTTTTCCAATTCTACACTACACCACGTTCCTTGAATGGCTCTTTCGCTGTCGTTGTGGGTGCAGGGGAACTGATTACACGCGTCAGCACAGGTTTTGCACAAGGGGAACATCAGTTTACCTTGGGTACGGTAAGGAAGAACAGGATGAAAGAGACCTCGAGGTGGTAACACCGTACAGTTGATGAGACCGAAGTAGGTGGAAATATCGTCAAAGTTTTCAGTTATGATGCTTGGATGGCCTACCACTGTCCGCGTCATCTTGTTACACCACGGGTATAGGCTTGTAAAATCCACATATCTGTAAGAAAAAATGACGTCATCATTAGAATTTACGTCATCATATTATCGATGCATCCGAGAATTCATGCTACACACCATATTTTTTCATCCTCTTCACATTCGTGGAACAATTTTGCAGCGTTAGTACGTCCACCAAAAAAGGCATCACGAGGTTCCAAAGGATCCGTCAGATCGTAATCGTCGAAGTAGCTTTTTATATCTTCATTCTGTTCCAGCTCTCGCTTGACATCACATTCCCATACTTCAACCACGTTAAAACCACGTTCTTTAAGATATGAAGTCTTCTGCACCGTAGCTTGGTGAAGATCATGCGTGGTTTGACTACACACCGTATTCTCCGTATTTCGTGCATAACACTTTAAACATCCTGTAAAAAATAAGGGGGAAAAATCCAGAACGATTTAGTATTTGTAACAATTGTTTGAGGGAGATATGAATTCGGGACGAACTTACCATGCCAGAAACATCCATGGAATTCATAGGCTGTGTTGGTTTCTTCGTGATAGCCGTCCAGGAAATAGCTTCCAACACTTTTTTCTCCACCATTCCGTATATGTCTTATGTAAATGTCATTTGTTTCAGCAATGAACGATAGCCATTTCAGAGGCATGTTGGACTGCTTGATTTTCTGGTGGTAGCCATGAGGAGGTAGGATGGCAATCGTATTTTCTTTGAGGAAATTTGTTCGAAACACGACATTACATGCAGATGCAATAGTGAGACACTGTTCAAAGGGGTCTATATCCGTGACATCACGGAACAGCTCACGAAATTGGAGACAACATCGGCGTAAAATATCCACATCGGAGCGACAATAAGTGAGGACCTCTTGTTGGAAGTTAAAGATGTAATTATTCTCTTTCAAACCATTATGCCATTCCAAAAACTTTCCTCTCTCATTTGGACTCATTCCATTAGGGTTATAATACGGACTTGGTGGTATGGGTCCAACATAGGTCTCGTTCTCCTTCGATTCTTGTTAAACAAATGGGGAAAGTACCTTTTGCCAATTCATCGATGCCAAACGGTTTGGGAAAGTCAGCCAGCCTCATTGGTATGAAACTCAACGAATCGATGAATTTGATCTTGAACAACGGCACGGACAGTGTAAGGATCTTTGCACCGCACATGACTTCTGGAACAATGCCGTTCTCGCGTAAGTATTGTTGAATGAAGTAACCGTCGTAGCCTTGAAAATTGTGTGCCACCACGATACAATTTGCATGTTCTTTCGTGAAGAGCCGTTCGCAAAAGTCATTTCGCGTATTGTCTCCATGAAAAATCCACTCGTCGCCGGCCTCGTTATGAACTACGCATAAATTGGGTTCGTGAGTACCGTTTTCTTGACGACATTCGAAGTCAAAGAATAACAACTCATTGTACCCGCTTTCATAGCTATCATCTTCATCGCTGGCTTCGTCATCAAGCAGATTGGATTGAGTCTCACCCACAGGTCTCTTCTTGACAGGTTGCATGTCGCATTGATGATGCTTGATGTCAACGTATTGGTTGCATGTCGAACATTTCGTTTGCCCGCAGTGATGCAAATCAGGCCTCAGTCGACCCCGTCTGACAACATTGTGACATTAATCACACTTAGCAACGGAAGCACAAAGAGATTTTCCCTGTCCTATATTTTGTTTGTGTCGATCAAAACATTCCTGACTTTTAAAGAAGCGATTACAATCGGTACAAGGAACCCATGAATCAATCGGACAGTTTGAAAAATAGCACAGTTTACACAATTCAGGAATAACATGATCCCCTGTGTGATCATATGGTTTTTTACAGGTGTGACAATACTGTTTTCTAGCAAAAAAGGCCGGCATACTAGTGATAACGTCATAATGGCTATCATGTAAAAACAAGCATATTTTTTTCTCTTTCTCAGGTCCCGAATAAAGTATAGAGTTTTGATGCTCTTTTGAAACAATGTTGATTTGATGGTCGGTCAAATGGATTTGAAATTGCTTGACTTCACCCAGACCACAAGGACCTACAGGAACCCCGGCTTTTTCGTGCAAATCATAAGCCAAACGTGTTTGAAGTGGTCGGCGGTGATCAACTATGCTTTTATATTGACCATCATTCTCAATTTTAGCCATAGAAACAACTAGGGCTCGAGCTAAACATATTTCATCTTTGTTCTGTATACGGATAATTGAGCCCTTTTTGGCTAAATGCTTTTCCAATTTAATTTCACTACGTTTTGTAACCGTACCGCCATTGGGCATTTTAACATGAATCAAATTGACTTGGACAGTATCATTCAGACGAAATTCATGATTTGATTGTATCACACGCTCAATTTCAGCTACAACTCGCTCGGTTGTTAGACGAGAAAGAGGCAAGAAAAGAAGAGAGATGGGGTACTCAAGCTGAGGTGATCGCAACACAAAACGGACTTGGTCATGTTTAGGGATATCTTTAGTGATGGCATTCAATAAATTTTCAAATATCTCATGAAGACGATCATGAAATTCAGAAACCTCCAAATGGGCAAACGTGTCCGTAAATTGAACCGTATAATCCACACCAGTGGTGTTGAACTTTTTAACTTTGACTTGTTTAACATCTGTCATGGTAAAAAAGTTATTACCGCTAACCTCGTCAGATGTCCCAGCACCGTCATTCGCTTCGTCGATGGATCTTTTCTTTCCACGACCGACTTGTAATAAGGGTTCATCCTGATGAATGTTATCTTCGAACGCGCGTATAAAATCCTCATTTGCCATCATTTCCAAAAGGGGCTCGTCGTTATTCCAATCAAGTAAAAACATTTCTCGTTGTTCAGGTGTCCACGTATCAGTAAGATCAGCGACAAGTCCAAGTCGCTCGTTTTCTATTCTCCATTCGGCCACACGACAAACAATTTCCACTTTCCTCTCGAGCAGCATTTCTTGTTCACGCTCGGTAAAAACATACAAGTTTTCCAAAGCTGTCAATGCAGCAATCGTTTGACACTCCATAATTTTAGCTGCTAAATCCATATCTATATAATATGATTCCGTTAAGTTTATGTTACACAGCAATCCTGACAAAACATAGCTAATATAGAAATCTATGATTATAAATAAAAGATCTATTATCTAGTTTATACTATATAGAATTGGAGTCACAGATGCAATTTCGTGTTAGTGAAATGACACTTACCTGGATCAAATTTGTCCAAAAAGATATTGTGGTTCTTCCTATAAGCATCAACCCTTAGGGCCATGCTGTTTATACATGTTGACATATGTTTTGTCGCGCGACACTTTCCCATTAACGACCCTTAAGGCTATACAAACGACCTTTAAGGCTATACAACTTATACGTGTTGACATCGTTTTGTTGCGTGACATTTTCTTATTAATGAAAAACATTACTCATAATGTCAACACTTGCCGAAGCCTGCATAATAATTATTTCCATTGCTGGATGGAGGAGCCTGCATACTAATTACTTCCTTTGCTGAATAATGCGCTTGCATACTAATTACTTCCGCCGCTGGATGGGGGGTTACCTACTCAGTACGTTTTAAAATCATTTATTTCTTTGGTAGATTACACTGTGTAGTTATATTTTAATTTACACACGCATAGAACATAATCAATTAGATTGTTGATAAATGTTGTTCTCTGGAATTCAGAATACCTGTGAAACCAAGCGAAACATGTCATATCGAATAGTGCCTCGAAGTAATCTCTATGGCTCGCTGACGGTTCAGGATACTTCAAAATCTTGCAAACTTCAACGACACTTTTCCAGATAACATCATGGTCCAGCAGATCAAGAGCTCGCTCAGCATAGTATATCCAGCGTTCTTCATCATCGAGGGCCTCAATGCGCTTTCGAAACCGTGTCCACGGTCTACCGTAATCCTCATCGTGTTTGGCCTGTGCAGCTTCTTCTTCCAATTGTTGAATCTTACGATAGACCATCTCCGTGAACACAAAATCTACCAGTTTCTCAACAGTCAAGGCATCAAAGTCAATTTCACACTCATACATTTGTTTAAACTGGTGTGCCATAATTCTCTTGACGTTCTTTAGACCAACTGTTCACAAGCACACTTACTAAATAGACTAACGTGATCATGATGATCTCGTCTCTTTTAAGTCATGTAAACCAGACAAACCAGTTTTTCAAATGTATGAATATGAACAAACATGTTTATTGATATACGTCATAATAAATTAACATCGAAGATATACATTGCAATGAATATACAGTAATATTACAATTGTTCAAGAGTCTCTTTTTTAAGCAACCGTCTCTCGTTTGCACAGAACACTGATCGCCAATCATAACAAGTGTACTTCAGTAACTCTAGTCCATTCACCCTTGGTTTGATATCTTTAAACTGTTCATAAAGTTCTCCATAACTCTTGCTTCAGATATTTTTGATAACGCATCATCAAAGTACATTGACAATCTTTCATCACTTTCCATCATAAGACAAGGATGCTGTCTTTGTGATGGATGATCAATGATGCAGCCGTTGCAATTTTCGACAACCAGTTGGTTAATGACTGAGGCAATTTCTTCCGCATAGCACTTTATCAGTCTCTCTTCAATTATTTTCTGACGGTGGCTTAAAAACCTTTCTTCATTACCAATGTCAGTAGGTAGAGTCAAGTTGGATAAACGTTCACGAGCAGACATTTTAAACACGACTTTTCACTTGAACAGCTAAAGTAATAACGGCGCGGTTTGTAGCAAATGTTTCTTAATAGTCTAGACATAATTAGCATAACCTGTTTTACAAGTTATCTTTCCTTGTTTTAAGGGACAAGTACTCCTTGCAAGCTTCGATGCGATTCTCATGACAGCTTGTGAAATTTTTGCCAGTCTCCTTAACCGTATACCCGTACGAAGGAGGGTTGTTAAAATACACAGTGGAAAATGGCCCGAACGGGTCTTCGTCTTCTTTTTTATCTCTCCACTCAAAATAGCCGCACGAATCGTCTTTACCTTTCGAACAGGTATAAAATAAACGACCATAATTAGCGCCCTCTTTCTTGACCTTTCTCGTTGAACATTGCACGCCATGGTAGCACTGTGGTCTAATAACATCACCCCATTGCCAAAACGAGCACGGGTTTTCTTTATCCGAGCAAACGAAGAATGGCCGGCCAAAACTAGGTTTAAAAATATCTTTCACGACTAACATTTTAGTTAGCTTCTTGTGACCGTGGCATCTTGGCTGTAACGAGTCCGAATTTCTCCACATTGCAATAGCATTTTCAAAATAACTGCAATCATTCTAGGGGCAAAAGAAATTACAGTTAGGCTTTTGCCCACAGTAAAAAAATAAACCATTTTCGGTTTTGGAAGAAGACGCCGGCTTTCCATGTAGACACTCCATAATTCTGATTATCTCGTTCGTCGACGGCCGGTTTTTTATAGTATTGCATTCAAAACTAGTTAGACAAGTTTTTTTCTAGTTTTACACGTATTTCCGGTCAACATGCGCGCGCACCTGTCTCACACGGATGACCTGGGAACTAATTCACAGGGGTAAGAGCTCCGTGAAAAATGCTGACTAAGTGTTCTATAGCTGCACCTATTCTACTATGGCCATACGCATTGATCCCGCCTGGTCTTGCAAGTGGTAACCGCGCTGTATTGTAATTGTAAACATGCGTTTTAACATGCATACTCGATCAAATCTATGTAGTGAATATTGGCTTCTATGCGTGCTCGATCCAAACAAAACGGCTTTACGCTTTCTATGCGTTTTCGATCTAAACGAAATGGCCGTATATATACGCTTTCAAACACCAATCAAAACTAACCGACCTGACATACGCATACTTTAGTTTGTCTACTCGATCTAGTTTATACAAGTACAAGTATCCACTTTTATGTGTATCTGCGTGTATCTACACTATACATACATACATACATAAAATTTTATTTAAAACACGCTAGCCCCAAGAACAAGATGCTGGTTTCCATGGGGGGCGTGTGGACAAGTTACAGATACATAGACATATAGTATTTAAAAGGAAGAACACACACGTACAATAACAAATAATTGAAAAAGAAAGTGAAATATATAACTAATTACAAAATTATTAAACGGGGTTTTAAGGAAATGTCGAGCACCAATGTCAAATGAGCCCCTTAAAGGAAGTCAAAGTATTGGCTTTTTTAGCTTCGACGCTTAAATTGTTCCACAAGAAAGCCCCATTATAGGAAAAACTCCTGTTTTTAAATTCAGTTTTGGGTTGAGGTAGCACCAAATCAGTATCACTATTTCGTAAATTATAAGAGATAGGACAATTACTCATTTTGTAAAACATGCGATTTAAATTTGGTGCAGCTAAATTATTTAAAATTTTATGCATGAAAATTGATTTCAGATAGTCTCGCCTTTTTTCTAAGGTTTCCCAAGCAAGTGTTTCGAAAACGTCAGCCGTCCTTATATCATAAGTTGCTCCCGTTAATATTCGTGCTGCTCGATTTTGGTATTTTTGTAATTTTTCTTTGAGTCCTATCCCACAGTTGTCCCAAAGAGGGCTACAATAATCGAAATATGGTTGGACTAGAGCATTATAAATTACTTTCAGCATCTCGGGAGGTACAAAGGGTTTTACTCGCTTTATGGCTGCAATGCCAGCGGCTACTTTTTTACAGATCATTTCAATATGACTGTCCCAACACAGTTTATCATCCAATATTAGTTTATCATCCAAATTTACTCCTAGACACTATCAAACTTAACTCTATCCAGATCGAGTTTACATACGCAAGGAATTTGTTGTCCGAACAGCATTAGAGACCTTACGTTCGGGAGACGCCAGTGCAAACGGCAACGGCAGGCAACGGCGACTTGCGCGAAAGTTAAAATGCGCATGCGCAGATAGAAATGTTGACGTTCTTGCTGAGCGGACCCGACGTCATTTCATCGATTTCACGTTGCGAGGGAACGGCATCTTTGAAGGCATATACTCGACTGAAAAAAAGGCAAAAGTCGTATTATATTCTCACATTCCACGTTTTGTTCGATGTCTTCAGACAGAACAACATCAAGGTAAGTTGTTTTGATAATTTAGGTTGAATATTTTGTACATTTTTCAAAAGTATTATTACAGTAATAATTAACACATTAAATAACGTTGTTAAATTTTATTTTACACATCATGAAAAGGCAGAAAAGCTTTTTTACAAATTATCTCAAAGCTTGGAGACCTAAATGCCCTCAACACTCTTTATTTTTTTTATGTATCGCAGTGTGGTATTCGCTTTTTAAAATATAGAGAATTTGTTGAAGCTTCCTTATACTGAACTAGGAATTGTGTCAAATTCTTACATCTTCCTACTCTACAGTCTATCTCAGTCATATATTTAAATAAGAAATTAGTATCACTAATTTGCATTTTTACTTTTATATTATAACAAACATATATTTCTTGATGATATGCAAATATTGGTTTATGATATGCACTTTAGGTGTGTATATGGGGATATGTATGTTTTGATTGTTCTTTTGTGATTTGATGGTTTTTAAAGGTCATACAACTTTGATAGTTCAGCAGAGTTTTTGACAAAAGGTTACATACCATGAACCAATTTTGAATATTGTCAAGAGATATATATTTTTGGATTATTATAAATGCAAATGAAAAATAGTGAATATAGTTTAATCAATAAAATGTAATATTGTTGTACATTTTCCTATTTATTCAGCCCACCTATGAAATGGACCCAGCTACATGATAAACTATTTGTACGGGAAATTTTGCTGATGCAGCCGTGGTCCAGCAAAAAAGCATCTACTGAAAGAGGAGAAGTATGGTTGAGGATAGCTGCTTCATTGAATTCTTTGCAATCTCCAATTTTTCGTGTGAACCAGAGGTCTGTGCGTGACCGATATGCCGTTCTTGAAAAGAAATACAAGAAGAAAGTCCAAGATGAAACTCTTGCAAGTGGAATATCATGCGAGGAGAATGAAGTAGATCTTGCCATGGATGAAATTGTCTCATTGTTTCATGAAGCTGACATAGAGCATGAAAGAGTTGCAACAGAGAAGAAGAAAAAATTCGAGGAGGAAGCCAATCAGGCAGCTGAAATGAGACAGCAGTCCCTTGAATCATTTGGTGAAACTCGCAAGAGGTCTGGGTCAGCTAACTCTGAAGCCACAGGTACCAAAAGAAAGAGAAGTAGTGGTTCAGATATGGTTTTGTATTTGAGTGAGAAAAGTGAGCGAGAGGCTGAGCTAAAGAAGAAGGAACTGGAAATAATGAAAGAACAAGCAGTCAAAGATCATGAATTAAAAGAGAATGACATGAAACTTAGAAAAGAAGCAATGGAGGCTGCTCAAAATCAAAATAATTCTATGATGAATCAACTTGTTGAATTGCAAAGGGTTCAACAACAGCAGTTTATGCAGTTGATGAGGCAGCAGCAGGAGCAAAGTTCATGTATGATGGTCCTATTAAATAAGTTAACATCTCAAAAATGAATATTGACTGATAGCCTACAACCAGGCAACAGTTATCCAGAAATTCTTTTCATGTTGCATTGATAACAAATAAGAGTACACTTATTTACAAAGGTATTTATAATTGTTAGTTCATATATGTTCAAGTTAACTAAAGTATTTTTTATTTCAACTGATCATATTTCACAACAGTAGTGCAACTTTTAATTTTTGCAACTATATATATTGTCAATATAGTGTTGTTATTTTTAAAAAGAATTTACTATGAACATTGGTTTGTTTTATACCTTTATACAAAATACTCTTGTACAGTGGGTGGGTCAATACCAAAATAATTTGCTGTTGGTGTGCCATATAGGCATGATCGTGCATTTTCCAAAAGAGCACACACATTATACATCTTCCCCACTGCACTTAAACGCACTTTCAAATTTTTTTTAAAGTCCAGAAATTTAAAGTAATTCACTATATCGCCAAACAACCACTCAACAGCAATTCTCACTTGACTCATAGATTTATTCCACTGCTGTTGTTGTTCTGTAATCACAGCCCCTCTAAATGGGCACTGTAATTGCGGTCTGAGAGGGTAGGCTGGATCTCCATATATGCACAAGACATCTCCTTGGGTGTTTAATGAACACTGCTGTAACTCGTTGAGGACACCAGATTGGGCAAGCATTGCACTGTCATGCCGCTTCCCTTCCACGGGACCATACAGGTTAGCTATCATACCTGAAGGGGTTGCAATGGATTGAAACTTTATAGCATGGATCTTCTTGTGCCCATTATATAGAATACGTTGATGTCGACCAGGTCGTGAAACAGGCCGGACAGTCCCGTCAATAAAACCCCAGCAGTTGGCTAAAGCTGCACCCTTCTCGTGTATAACTGCGGCAAAAGTTTCTAAGTTTTCTGGTTGCAACCAGCCCTGGTCAAAATCAGTGAGCAAATGCTGCCATCGTTCATGAATTATAGTCATAACTTGATTCGAGATCATGCACAACTGAGGTTCAGGCCTGGCAAATCTGTAGACCATATCTACATATCTGCAAGGATATGCAAACCTCTTCAGGAAAATACACAGCCCCTCAATGTTATCGACTTTTATGCCATTATAACATTTCATTTCAACAGGCAGTTGCAGTATGTCAGCAAGGTTGTAAATATCATTTCTGAAGAATCGAAACTCTGCCAAACATTCATCATCTGTCATTTTATCTAAGTCAAAGCTTTGATAACGCCAAAATGGTACCATAGGGCTCTTTGGCTTTGTTACATCGTATAACAGAGCAAATTCTTCGTCATCTATGGCATCCAAAGCATGAGCAAATACTGTAATATCTCGAAGACTCCGCATTTTAAAATTTTATGAACTCTGTTTTCATTTCAAATTTTCCCGCTTTTATGCAAAAATCGTAATCACGAGTGACAACACAACGGCAACCGCAACGTCGACGGCAGTTTCATGTCTAATCAAGTTGCGGTTGCCGTTCTCGTTGTGCCAGCGTAAGGTCTCTATTAATTAGCTATATACTGAAAATTGCCTCTGTGTCAAAATTGTGATGTGAATAGGCTGAATCCTCGAGTATAAGACTCAGAATAACGCTGCAGATCACATCAGATCATCCCTGATGAAGACACTATAGACCTGAGTGTCAAAACCTTCGGTCGTGAATGCAATTCAGACGGGCTTTGTACATGTATTAATTTAACTAGAAATACATGCATGCATGCAAAACCGCTCGCCTTAATATATCAAAGATGCAACTATATTTTCGGAACATGAAGTATTCTTAGGATTGTTGTCATAGCAACATTCCGATACTGCAGTTGTTATTATAATATAAGAAGTAAAAATTCTGCAATATGATTGGTTACTGAGCGTGCATTATAACACCACAATGCACGCTTTTTTTGCCTCCTGTTTCCTGGGAGTGGGACACCAACGTGACCACATTTAGCGTAGTTTTTGTACACAAATTATTATATAATGCAGGAAAAAACAGCGTGAAAGTAAAGGAGAAAAAACAGATTGAAAACATAAGAAAAACGGGCAAAGCAAAACGATAAAATTCAAAAAGAACATTCGTAGCTGTTTTCGCTGAGTAGGAATTTCATTGAACGACTTGACAAAACTTAAAAAAGGCAGCGAGAAAACACAAAAAATCGTGAAAAATTGCAAGAAAACTAAAAAAACTAAACTAATTTTATCACGAAAGTTCCTTAATTGTCATCGGAACAGAAACTCGTTGACATATCATCAACGAAACACAAAAAAATATATTCCATACTTTCAGCACACAGAAACATAACAGCTCGACGAAAAGATCAGATTGTTCGACTTTCTTGCCAAATATATTATGCCATATGCAGCAAAACAGCTGGAAATAACTTTTCCTATCAGTCTCACACTTTTTAAAGCTATTTTAAAATTATAAACATCGAAAATCTGTTTGTTTTTGCTTAAAAAGTTCACTTCTTTCGCCGGCCCCTTAAAAATGTAAGTTTGTTGCTAAGCAATGAGCAAAAGCAGTTGCGTGACGTCAATCCCAACATGTAAGGAGAATTTTATTATCAATCTGTCTAAAAATATTGTATGCTGTGCAATAACGTTCTTATATTATAAAAGAAATAGAAAAACTCGTCTTGTGCGTTTATGGTGTGATAATGCACTTGGGAAATGTTAGGAGAATACTCGAGAAACGTGTAAAACACTCGGCTACGCCTCGTATTTTACACGCTTCTGTCGTATTCTCCTAACATTTCCCGCGTGCATTATCACACCATAAACGCACGCGACTCGTTTTCTATTTCTTAAATAAAGGCATTCTATATTTTTTAAATAACTGTGAAAACAATGAAAGAGTTAGCAGTTTTAATGAAAAAATACCTAATTTTTTAAGTGTCTGTGGTCCGTGTGCCATCATGCGTAGTGTGAACTTTGGTACGGTATGAAATACAATTTATTACGCTACATTTTTAAAACTTTTGATGAATATTTATAGACTATTAAATCTCTGTTTTGCAATAAAAACCATTTCAAGCCATGCATTTTTGATTAAAATAACTACGGTCGTATTTTTTACCTGTAAATTATTTTCACACATACAATTAAACTACAGTCTTGCTTTAACAAAACAAAGAGACGTAAACTTCGAAATTAAAATGTGGAATCATTACGGCTACTGAATAGTCTGAATATGGCTACCTTTTATGTACGTTTTCGTTCTTGTTTCCTTCTGTTGGTGCGTTTTCATCGTCTTTTCCGTATTTTTGATTTATTTTTATTGTTTTTTAATGATTTCGATTTGTTTCCCCACAGATTTCATGACATTTATTTTAAAAAACCCTCGCAATTCAATGACGTGAGCAAAAAGGTCGAACGTCCAAACCAAACCAACACATAATGGCCGATGACTTTCGCATCTCAGAATTAGTAACCCTTGCCACGGGCCTCGCCCGGGCAGCGGCTCGGAAATATATATCCAAAGCGTGAACGCAGCATTATTATTACAGATGGTTGCCGTGAAAAAAATAACTTCATAATATAATGCTTTCGTCTGCAATATTTGTCTATTTTCGAAAATAAGTGAATGCATTCGAAATTGTTTCCGGCAATCTTGCTTTGAAAATAATATTGATTGAGGACACGTGTGATGCATGTGATGAGTGAAGAAATAGGTAGAAATGTAATTTCCCCATCTTCTCATTGTAAAAATGCTGTTCTGTGTTTCCATTTTGCTTAACAAAGGATGACCCGTAGGTGCAAATATTAATCAGATTTGCATCTTTCGAACTTTTACTGAATTGAAAATCTGGTGTATATTCATTCATTAGATAACAAACCAGAACAGTGTCAGTTAGTAACATCGTATGTAGAAGTTCAATCGTATACAAAGCATTTGTTTACACATTACAGACTTTGCAACATTACGAACTTTAGAGACGTATGCATGAACTAAAACCCGAAGGAAGGTGTAGCAACAACCTAGTACCTAGGCTTCTACCTACGCTCCCGGGAGGGCATCTGAAGTGTAGATATTAGCATAAGTACTAGGTTGGTGTAGCAACTGTACTTTCTCGCTTATTCTTAACAAAATAGACCTTTCTCAACACCATCATAGGAAAAACTTTAAAGTAACTTGGGAACAAAACTTGTAAAAATAAAAATCAATCATGTCCGCGATTTCCGACCATGTAGTTACGATAATCAGATTATCAAGACTTCATTAGATAGGACCACATGGCAATGCTGAAGAATGACGTGCAACAATGCACCTATATTAAATGTAAATAATCACAAATTCAAACTTACCATTACCGGCCCATGTAACAGTACAATATCCACCAAAAATGAGATTTTTCGAATCCTTGACAACTTTTACAATCACCAAGGTAGGAATTTTCCCATCACAATTACTGTGAAATGTTGAAGTTGCCCAACCGTCCCTGGTGGCTCGCCAACATGCTGTCCAATTTTCAGTCTCTGGCAACCATTCTCCCAATATTTTTGTAAAGTTCAATTCCATCGGCTCAGACGAAAGTATTTGTGAATCAAAACCATTAACTAAATTTAATGTTTAACAAAAGTCTTACAAACGTCTTACAAAAACGCGTTTGATTGATGACATGCAAGATAAATTAGGGGGTTTTTTCGCTAAAGTATGCATAGAAATTCGCGCTAACCATTGTGGTGCATCGCAACCTTTGAATTCCAAATACGCATTGCCGTGCACCCTGTGTATGCTATACCCTCAAAACAAAATGAGCCTCATACGCCTATGTCTGTTTTACGTAGATAAACATTGAGTTATGAAGGGGCCCAAATTACTAAAAACGCTCCAAATTTTGTTGACACCCACCCCACCACCCAGCCAATTAAATGTCTGGTCTATTCTCTGTTTTCTGTTTCATAGTGTTTTATGAGACAAAATTATATTTCTGCTAATCACTAGAATTGGAATTTTTGAGTTGCTCAGTTTTTTCAAAAGCAGGTGAAAAACTGGTTAATACGTATTCATCGTTCTTGAACTGTACACCTGAGGTTGACTTGCGTAGAAACAAAGACCCGTGGATGTTAGATCAAAACTACATATTTAACACTTAAATATTCTCATTATCTTTCTTGCAGTCTTATTTTGAAATAAACCAACTCCAAGGTTGTGGGAAATTTTCTGTGTTTTACAAGGAAATTATAAAGCCGATTCAGGTAGATTGTTATCTTTCACCGCGGAATATCGATTACTGGTGTGGGGGTAATATTGATATATTCGTGTTTCGCTAGACATGACCACTTAGCTGTATTCATATATCTGGAGATTCCGATCCTATACCTTCGTCAGTCAAAAAAATGAAGTCACAAACATGGCCGCCGCGTGACGTAAAACACGTCATTTGACATCACAATAACTGAGGTTTACTGGAGGAGCGGCTTGGCAAAAACAATTGGCTCCAAAAACATTACAGATTTTGACGCCATCTCCATGACTGCATGCTGCATCGCCAACATGCTGTCCAATTTTCAGTCTCTGGCAACCATTCTCCCAATATTTTTGTAAAGTTCAATTCCATCGGCTCAGACGAAAGTATTTGTGAATCAAAACCATTAACTAAATTTAATGTTTAACAAAAGTCTTACAAACGTCTTACAAAAACGCGTTTGATTGATGACATGCAAGATAAATTAGGGGGTTTTTTCGCTAAAGTATGCATAGAAATTCGCGCTAACCATTGTGGTGCATCGCAACCTTTGAATTCCAAATACGCATTGCCGTGCACCCTGTGTATGCTATACCCTCAAAACAAAATGAGCCTCATACGCCTATGTCTGTTTTACGTAGATAAACATTGAGTTATGAAGGGGCCCAAATTACTAAAAACGCTCCAAATTTTGTTGACACCCACCCCACCACCCAGCCAATTAAATGTCTGGTCTATTCTCTGTTTTCTGTTTCATAGTGTTTTATGAGACAAAATTATATTTCTGCTAATCACTAGAATTGGAATTTTTGAGTTGCTCAGTTTTTTCAAAAGCAGGTGAAAAACTGGTTAATACGTATTCATCGTTCTTGAACTGTACACCTGAGGTTGACTTGCGTAGAAACAAAGACCCGTGGATGTTAGATCAAAACTACATATTTAACACTTAAATATTCTCATTATCTTTCTTGCAGTCTTATTTTGAAATAAACCAACTCCAAGGTTGTGGGAAATTTTCTGTGTTTTACAAGGAAATTATAAAGCCGATTCAGGTAGATTGTTATCTTTCACCGCGGAATATCGATTACTGGTGTGGGGGTAATATTGATATATTCGTGTTTCGCTAGACATGACCACTTAGCTGTATTCATATATCTGGAGATTCCGATCCTATACCTTCGTCAGTCAAAAAAATGAAGTCACAAACATGGCCGCCGCGTGACGTAAAACACGTCATTTGACATCACAATAACTGAGGTTTACTGGAGGAGCGGCTTGGCAAAAACAATTGGCTCCAAAAACATTACAGATTTTGACGCCATCTCCATGACAACTGGTCCCTTATTCTCATGCTAATTACCATTGACCCGGCCCATTTCTGAGCCCGCTACAGCTATCACTCGGTACAGTTTTGCTAAAAGATTTATAGCATTTTAGAGTTTTTGCATTGAATTTTCGGCTCTTGTTTTTTTTATTTCATATAGTCTTGGCCCATCACTATATACACAAAGACGTGCAGGTCGAAGAACTTCACAAAAAACAACAAAGCACAACACTAAAGTATGAAAAGATAAAGTTGCAAAACATAATAAACTTACTTATCCTTCTCGAACTCATTAAGGTTCTAGGTCCAGTCACGACCCCAAAATCAGTCCCGTTTAAGAGGAAGATCAAAATTCCCTTCCATAACAATAGGCAAATAATACACATGTTTGCATAATGATTGTACCTTGAAATCGTGTTCTTAATACCGTATCAAGAACAACGTATCATGTATCTATTTAGAACTTTTTTTCTAGGTACTACATATAAAATCAGTAAATACTACAAAAAATAAAACAACAGCTAACAACACTCAAAACTATTTATTTAAAAACACTCGCAAATTACTTACTCAAATTAACATTGATATTCATGGTAGCGTTATCTAAATTGCTATTTCAAATTTAATTTTGCAATAAATATACCCCTGCTTTCCACTTGAGACCAAAGTTACACACTCAGGCCTGACTTGCCCTCATGCTATATCATATTTCATATTACATGTAGACTGCTCCATTATGAACAAAGGGACAGTCCTCACAGAATATTATTTATTTTGCTAGACACCAATACAATTCCTATTACCTATCAATTTTAATTTTAATTTTACAAGCTTTGTCACAACACTAAGAAAACATTACAAATTGTGACAGGGAATCACAACCTTACAGCTTTTGGCCAATTACTGTGATCCCAAAATAACAAACATAAAATTTACAAATTTTAAATAAGAACTGGATGTTGCAGAAACAACATCCATTACACACATACAAACACGCTTACATTACATTACACACATACATACAAACACAGTACAATTAATTCAAAAACAACACGTAATAGGTTTGGTTAGGTCCCGGGCCTGGTTACATTTGAGACAAATTGTTTTCCAAGATCGAGGATCATCAACGTTATAGTTCAATTCCAATGCAGTATGGTAATATTGAAGTAAGAGCTTTTTAAAGATAGTTAGAGAGTTAAATTTATTGGTTATTGGTCTTGGTAATATATTCCAGATCCTTGTGGTCCTTATTGTGTAGGTCGGTTGGTAGGTGGATGTCTTGCATTTCCTGATTTCGAACTTTTAAGAATTCGCATCCAATGATCTTGTAATTCGAGAGATTTTAGGTTTTGGAAGGACTGATTCTGAAATACGCATGATACCGCAATTTGTTTTACAGAAAAAGAGCATGTCTAGATATTCGTGCCAATAACTCAGAGGAAGAAAGTTCAGATCAATAAGACTTTGCTTGTAGCTGGTTTCACAAATGAATGGTAGATCCAGAATGTATTTAGAAGCACGTCTCTGTGCGCGTTCTAAGCGAGAGATGAGATGAATTGTTTGCGGAGACCAAAGCTGTGTAGCATAACCCATTTGCGACCGAACAAGTGTAAAATATAGCGTCCGACGTGCCTCACAGTTCGTAATTGTTCTTGTTGATCGTTTAATAAAACCCAACATTTTGCCTGATGATGAGGCGCCCAGGATGGTTGTTTGTTGACGACGATCTTGCAGGTATTAACTCCAAAACCATATTCACGGAGACAAAGAAGCCTTTGACATGTCTAGGTAAATAACATCTATTTGTTTGCCAGTATTGCCACAATCTAGTTTGCTTCCTATCTTGTCAAAAACTTCGATAAGTTGAGACACACAGTTTTTTCCGGGGACGAAACCATGCTGGCAAGGGTTAATTTGGGAATAAATGTGATCTTTAATATTGTTGAAAACGCAGCTTCCAGCACTTTCGAGATCAAAGAGAGTAGAGATATAGGTCTATAATTTTCTACAAACTCCTGATCACCTTTTTTTATAAACAGGGACGACATCTGCAAGTTTCCAGTCGAAAGGTACCATGCTAGTACGCACTGATTTGTTAGGCAATTCACACAGGGATGGAGGTATTTGAGAGGCAGTTTCTATCAGTAAACGAACAGCAATCCCATCCGGACCATGAGCTTTATTATTATCAAGAGTTTTCAATACATTCGTCAAGTCGTCAGGTGTTAAGATGACGTCGTGCAACAAGGCAGTGTTCGTTTTATTGGAAATTAAATTGTCGTCGGTCGTAGACGGGTCTGCAAAAATATCTGGATCGGTGGTAAAGATGGATGTGAAATAATTATTAAATAGGTTTGCAACATCAGTTGGAGTTTCTGCATATTTCCTCGAGTTTCCTTCCGCTCTCATTGAGACTTTTTCAGGAACATTGCAAGATTTGGGTTTTAATTTAAACAACGACCAGAAACGCTTTGGGTTATTTCCATGATCATCACAAATAGAGTTAACGTAATTTGTCCGACTTTCACGTAACATTTTCTTTAGAGTAACTCGAAGGTGTTTAAATTTTTCTCTCAGGTTGACGGATGTAGGAGACTTTTTTAACTTTCGTCTTAAAGTATTTTTCTTCTTAATGTTGTGTATATATCATAGCACTGTTCATCCACGGGACATTACGCCGACTTCGTAATTTTGCGGTCGAAATATGGTTCGATACCATCGCTAAGAAAGTATCTTTCCAGTTTTTCCAACCGTCGTTGATATCACCATTTGTTGTAATTAAACCAGAGAGGTCTAAGGAATAGAGAGCAGACCTAAGAACTGTAAAATCTCCTTGGCGATGGACATATACCGTCCTGTTAATTCTTGGTAGGCGCTTAGGGTGAACTAGGAGGTCAAAATTTATTACAGTATGATCAGTAAAAATTTCTGCTTCAGCGGGAGACAATACTTCGGTTATATTCGGGTAACCAGCTCTGGGATGTTTGTGATAACAAGATCAAGGGTGTTGTTTTTTGTTAGTTGCGGTATTGTTGAGTTGAACCATAAAATGATCATTCAGTAATTCAATAATAGCATTCTCAGAACAACCTGTGGGTTTTTCTGGGGAGCTCCATGAAATTTGCGGAAGATTAAAATCCACGGCGAGCACCATATGTTGGTGGCTTGAACAAATATTTCCGAGGAAACTGTTGAAACGTTCGATCCAGTTCTGATCTTCATTTGGAGGACGATAGCAGGAACACAGCAGTAATTTCATGTTTGAAAGAGTTGTTATTTCAGCCAAGATGATTTCTAGGTCATGGTTATGTTTAACTTCACGCACAGATTTGAATGAAGATGTTCTTACACCCAAAAGAACTCCGCCACCCCGAGTTGTGCGATCTTTTCTAAAATCCCGAGGGTATGGTATGGTATGGAATGGTAACTTTATTTAGCCACGGTGGACTCATCAGGATAAAACATATACATATATAATGGCTATATAAATTACATTAATAACAGGACAAACACTAAATTAATGCATATAAACAAATATAAAAAATTAAGAACCTGCTTTACATGAGTGCCGTGCATTGCTTCAGACTATGACCAAGCAGAGAAATATTCCCTGCAGCCAGATCGAAAAGAATTTAAAGATTTAGTTTGCCTTAACTCTAGAGGAAGACTGCTCCATATTACTGCACCATTGTAACTAAAAGAATTCTTTAGGTAGTTTGTGCGAGGAAAAGGAACAGCCAGTTTGCCAGTAATGTCTCTAAGAGAGTAGCCCGAAGCGCAGCTGCGCTCGGAAAATTTAGAACAAAGATACTCAGGAGCCAAACCATTTACTGATTTATAAACCATAATAGACTTTTGAATTTTCCGTTGTGTTTCCAGATTTTCCCATCCTAGGCCTTCTAGGAGGCAATCAGCATTAGTGTCATAACTAGAAAATGTCAAAATTCTAGCGGAACGATTTTGTAATTTCTGCAATTTAGCAGCAAGAGTTTTATTACAATTCCCCCACACAACACTGCAATAATCAAAATGTGGTTGAATTAAAGAATAAAATATTGTATGCAGTGTTGATAGAGGAACAAAAGGCCTAATGCGTTTCAGCGCACCAAGGCCAGAGGCAATTTTTTTAGAAATGGCATCAACATGAACAGACCATGAAAGATGCTCATCAATGTTAAGACCCAGCAACTTGGTTGACTCTACCTGTTTGACAGGAGCCCCATTAATCAAAAATACTGGAGCACTATCAAGCGTATAAAGTCTCTGTCTTGATCCTATCACCATGAATTCAGTCTTGAGCATGTTCAATGTTAATTTACTAACAATTAGCCACTGACTAATATTTGCAAGATCATCATTAAGATTGCTTTCAATTTTTGTGATATCATTATCCGCCAATGTAAGATGGGTGTCGTCTGCAAACATGCGAGGTTGTGAATGCGAAAGGCAATTCGGCAGATCATTGATGTACAATAAAAATAACAGTGGTTCTAGGATTGTTCCTTGAGGCACTCCACATGTTAATGCGCGGCTTTCCGATAAGTACCCATTTACAAAACATTTTTGTAGGCGGTCTTTCAAGTAGGACTTAAACCAATTGTGTACAACCCCTCTAATACCGTACGCGTTAAGTTTCGAAAGTAAAATGTCGTGATCTACTGTATCAAACGCCTTTTTAAGATCTAAAAAAACAACGGCATTCACACAACCTCTATCTATGTTGTAAGCCCAGCTATCAACTGTCTCTAATAGACTAGTAGCAGTGGAATGAAGGCTGCGGAATCCTGACTGACAATTCGAAATCAAATTATGATTAGTTATATACATCATAACTTGATCATAAACAATTCGCTCAAAGACTTTTGCAACAATAGGAACGATAGAAATTGGTCGATAATTATTCAACTCAGAACGACAACCCTGTTTAAATAAAGGTAAAACTTTGGCACACTTCCACTCATCTGGAAAAATACCAGTAGAAATGGAGCGATTAAAAATCAGACAGAGAGAGTTCGATATAATATCGGAGCATTCACGCAAAAGTCTTGCGGAGATCTTATCAAGACATATTGCTTTGGATTTACTTAGCTTAAATAGCAACGAAAACACTATGGAATTATCTATTGTTTTTAACTGAAACGATTCAAGGTCACGTAAATGACCACTTGATTAGTGCAACGGAGAGCAATTGTTAATATTAGATGGAATTTCTTCGGCAAGTTTCTGGCCAATTGTAACAAAATGATTATTAAACGCATTAGTAAGACCTGGAGAATCAGTTACTGTAACGTCTTCAAGTTTTATCTCCTTAACAAAGGAGCTTTTGGAATTTCTTGAGGTAAGTTCATTTATGACTCCCCATGTTTTATTTGGATCGCCTACGCACTCGTCAAAAGCCTTTTTATAATAATTTTCTTTAGCCAATTTAATTTGATTGTTTACATTATTACGACAACGTTTAAAAGCATGCCAATCGGCTGGATCATTAGAGCGAATTGCTGTAATCTTTGAAGCATCTCTTTTGTGCATGCATTGTTTTAGGTGAGGCGTTATCCAGGGTGATTTTAAGGTGCCAACCCGTTTCGTTCTTATTGGAGCATGTTTGTCAGCGACATTTAAAAACATATTATTCCAAACATGCCACATGGTTTAGGATCACTATGTTGACAAATAGAATTCCAGTCCTGGGAAGAAATATCATTACGAAACAAAACGGAATTAAAATTTTTGAATTTACGGTAAGTTACAGTTGAATGACGACTATTGGATAAGCCAACTGCAAGCTTACGATAAACATAAATTAAACTATGATCACTAATGCCGATATAGGAAACACCGGAACAAGCCACTCTAGTAGAACAATTGGTATAAATCAAGTCAATCATTGAGCAGGACGCATTAGTAACACGAGTGGGTTCATTAATTAGTTGTTGGAGGCCATAGACATCCGCAATATCGGTTAAGAAACGTAAATTGCTGCCTGAATTGGAAGAATTAACGTTAACATTCATATCCCCAAAATATAATATTCCAGACCTTCGGCATCCATCCTACCAACAAGCCCCTCAAACAAATCGAATTTATCAACACTAGAATCAGGGGGTCGATACCAGCTGGCAACGAGAAAAGGCTTGGAACGAGGCTTCTGAATTTCGATACATAAATTTTCCAATTCCCTAACATTCAGATCATGGCAGGGAATACAATTTACATTATTTTGTACATAAAAGCATACTCCACCGCCATGTCTTCCGTTAATATTACGATCTCGACGAAATATTTCGTAACCTGGTAGAAATACTTCACAATCAGTTATGGAAAAGTCCAGCCTTGTCTCGTTAATAGCCAAGACATCAATAGGATTATTACTTAAAAAGACTTTAAGTTCGTCCAGATGTTTTAATAAACTAGTTATATTTAAACTAGCCATTTTAAAGCCACGAGTTGTTGGTATAAATGGCATAACGGAATTTTTAGTGACTTGAGCAGATAGACAATGCCCATAATTGGTCGCTAGTCAATGCTTAATTGATGTGTTTAGAAAAATTTGAAGACAAAATATTAGTTCCACTGACATTAAGATGCAGACCACTGGCATTCAAATGCGAGGTAGTGATGTTAGAGTTAGACAGAATTGACCAGCCGTTTTGTCTAGCATAGGTGTTTAGATAGGAATTAACTTGTACAAGCTTATCACTTAATAATATATTATCCGATCTACAGGTCAAGCTTGAAATTGTTACCTTCGTTGTATGCGATTCAGCGACAATACTGTGACCAAGATCTGCAATGCGCTCAGCAACATATTCTGGGCTAAAATATTTCAAGTCATTCGTACCCACATGAAGAATTATTTCATCATTATTTCAAGGTCGCAAATGCGCTTCTTGAGCCAAGTTTTATTTACAAAGTACATCACTGTCTTCGGAGTTGACTAAAGTTCGGAGTTGACGGAGTTGACTAGACTTCGGAGTTGGCTTCGCTGGTGTTCGTCCTATGTAAGCTTGTTAAACTTCTGGCATTAAGAGAAAGACAATTTACTGTTCGATTTTTAGGTGCGGAAGATAGAGGACCAGGGTTTGTCGCCACATCGCCAGCCAATAAAATTAGCAATACAACGTGAAATGGTTTGCGGTCAATTTGTAGATCTATTCCGCATTGATAGTTGAGAGGATAGTCGAGTTTTCTTTGTTTTAAATCTCTAGTAGCAGTCCAGATGCAACACATTTAATCAGATAAAATTGCAAGTTCATGCAGGATCAATAACAATGCCATTTAAAGTTGTTTTAATATAAATGTAAGATGGTTTCAGTTTAGAACATAACCAGAGAATTGTGACAAAAAGCATAATGCATTTTACACCATTCTTTTTCCAATCGAAAATGCTCGCATGTTTCCAAACATTTTCAAAATCCCTTCCAAAAGTTAGCGATGCACGCGCACTTTTGCTCTGTCGTTTAAACTTGCGCGCCGTCGTCAGCATACTCATGGCGTATTACAGTATAATTCAACGGTTCAACTTATAATTTCCAAAGTCGATGAAATGAATAACAAAAGCACGACTTAAACAAAGTAGACGTCAGAAAAAATTCGTATAAACTTGAAATTTCTGTAGATGGCTGTCTTACCAAGTATTTTGGATGTTCTTTATACTTTTAGATATATTGCTTATTGCAGTAAAAGTGCGAAAAATCGCACAGCACTTTCGTGCGCGACCGCAAGGTCACGTCACGTCACGTCATATGTTACTAAATATGGATAATATCCATTGCTGTTATTTTATTTTTATTTAGTTTCTAGAAAAGTATTTTGCTCTTCGCACTTGAGCTAACCGGAAACACCAATGGGAATAATTCGTCACTTAAGGGGCAATTAACAAAAGCTGAACACGATTATACGATTCTAAGCAAACAATTGACAGACATTACCCAAGAAAGAGATTATATTAGCATTCTATATTAGCATTTCTCAATATTAGCATTTTCTTTGATTATTGATGAAAAGTCTGGTGGACAAAACATCAAACCCGGAAAAGAATTTGTAAGACCAAAACGATCTTTAAAAAATATTCAATCAACTTCAGCGACGACAACAAATATCAGCCAAAATTGTTTCTCCGTTTTAGAGGATAGTATAGCTGAAAATCCCATTCAGGTTGAATTGGAGCTAAATGAACCGGAACCTGACGAAGCAAGCGATTCAGCTTTTGACAATAGCGTTATTGTGAAATCTGTTAAAGAGTCTAACGAATCAAGAGCATCGAAGCATGACGAAATAAAAATGAAACGTAAAGAAAGAATGCTAAACCGTACGAATACCGGGAAAAATCCCACGAAGAAGCATAGAAGTGTCATAATTGGCGATTCAATTGTAAAGGGATTAGATCAACACAAGTTAAGTAGATCTACAAAACAGAACATTGGAGTTCGTTGCTTTCCAGGAGCTACCATTCAGGACATAAGGGATTACTTAAAACCGATTTTGAGAAGGAATCCAGACCGAATAACATTGCATGTGGGAACAAATGACGCGAAGCACAATAAGGCGAAGAAAATCATGGACGATATTGATTCCTTATGTCAAGAAATTAAAGACACAAACCCTGAAATTGAAATTATTTTGTCAAGATTGACGACAAGAGAAGACAATCCTCAAGCAGGCCAAACTGTTACTGAGGTAAATACTATGTTAGAAAATTGTTGTGAAGCTACGAATATGCATTTGATAACTCATGAGAACATTACTTGTCGATCACTAAATAAATCCAAATTGCACCTAAATAGATATGGTTCTGCAAACTTAGCCAAAAACTTTAAATATTCTTTCAATCAGAGTTTTTAGGATTGATATATTAAGTTCTTCTCAATGTCCAACTCTTAGCGGCAGTTTTAGCGTTAATAACGAAATGACAGTGGTTTCTAATTGTTTACAAAATTCTACCCAAATAGCGGGCAATGTTTTAAGCTCCAACAGAAATGTCTTGAAAAGTCTTAAGGGTTTTAGAATTGGTCATTTAAATATTACCTCGCTCGTCAAGCACGTTGATGAACTGAGAATATATATGGAAGATAAACCATTTGATGTACTAAGCATTAATGAGAGTCGCTTAGACGACACTGTAAATTTGAATACTGTTAACATCCAGGGCTATGAAATATTTACTAAGAATCGTAATCGCGAGGGGGGTGGTGTTGCACTTTATTGTCGAGACAATCTTACGGTTATCAACAGAACAGACTTAGTTCCCGTAGAACTAGAAGCTGTCTGTCTGGAAGTCATAAAACCTAAGTTTAAGCCAATACTCATAGTTTCAGTGTATAGACCACCTAACACCAGCATTGAATTGTTTGAAAAATTGAAATATTATTTCAAAATGTGGAAAATGACAGAAAAGAGGTAATTATTGTTGATGATCTGAATTGTGATTTAATTTCAGTAAGCAATTACACGAAACGTCTAAATGATTTACTTAATGTTTTTCAAATGACTCAGCTGATTAAAGAACCTACCCGTATTACAAATACCTCAGCAACCCTTATAGACGTAGCTATAGTAAGTAAACCTGAGAATATTTGTAGATCGGGAGTCTTGCACACAGGAATTAGTGACCATAGTCTGATTTATGTTTGCAAGAAAATATCCTTCGCTAAAAAAGATATAAAAACCGTAAACACGAGAAATTATCGAAATTATATTCAACAAAACTTTATAGCAGATTTATCTTATCATCTAGCACTTTTAAATTGGGAAAGTAACGATCCAGATATACTATGGAACAATTTTGAAAAAACGTTTAACCATGTTTCTGATATTCACGCTCCTTCTCGGAACAAAAGAGTTAGAAGTCAACAAACGCCGTGGCTTACCGATTCAATAAAACGTGACATAGATCGTAGAGATTTTCTCAAGAAAAAATCGGTTAAATATAAGTCTGCGTGGTATCATGATGCTTACAAAGCCTTACGCAATAAAATTAACAAAGATATCATTCGCGCGAAACGAAATCACTATGTTAAATCAATCGGAATAATAAGGGAAACCCTAAACTTATGTGGAAACACATAAATTGTTTGTTAAACAAGAAGCATAAAAGTACCAGCGTAGATTTTATTAAAACCGATGCAGGAGACGTGAGTGATAATCAAAAGATATCAGAATTGTTTAATGAGTATTTTTCGAAAATTGGTCCAATTTTGTCAGATCAAATTACAGATCCAAATGGTCAGGAGTTTGAACAATTCATGTGTGAAGTCTCTAAAACATTTACATTTAGCGCCATTGATAGCACTACTGTTCTCAATGAGTTGGAAAATTTGAGCTCATCTAAATCGACAGGTCCTGATAATATCCATATTAAACTTTTGAAAGATTCTAAAGAAGTAGTTGCTCCATTGTTGGCACATATTTTTAATGTCTCCATAAACAATGGAATATTCCCCAACAAACTTAAGGTTGCAAGAGTCTCGCCAATCTACAAAGAAGGTGATAAAAAAGAAAGAGGTAACTATAGGCCGATATCTGTTCTCTCAAACGTCGCTAAGCTATTTGAAAAACTCGTATATATTCAGTTAATAAATTATCTAAATGCAAACAAAATTTTAAATCCATGCCAGTCAGGCTTCCGTCAAAACCACTCAACAATGTCATCTCTAATTTCAAATACTGATTCATGGCTGGTCAATATGGACGCTGGACTAATAAATGGGGTCATATTTCTTGATCTTCGTAAAGCATTTGATACTGTTGATCACGAAATTCTCCTCAAGAAATTAAAATTTTATGGAGTTAGAGATGCTCTTAAATGGTTTACATCATATCTGTTTAATCGGGAACAGTACTGCAAGGTAGGGTGTGCAACATCATCCACTCGCATCATTCGCTGTGGAGTTCCTCAGGGCTCAAATCTTGGCCCACTTTTATTCTTACTGTATGTCAATGATCTTCCAAATTGTTTAAAGCAATCTAGTGCTGAAATGTACGCGGATGATTCAAATTTGACTGCGTCCTCTAATGACTTGTATAGTTTACAAACTATTTTAAACTCTGAACTAAACAATATTAATCAGTGGTTAGTAGCAAATAAACTAACTTTGAATGTAAACAAAACAGAGTATATGATTATAGGAACACGGCAAAAATTGAATCACCTCTCACACGACATAGAAGTCCATATCGGTGAAAAAAAATTAAAACAAGTTACCTCCAAAAAAGTTTTGGGTGTAACAATTGACGACCAATTGAGTTGGGAAGAGCAAGTTGACAACATAAGTAAAAAGGTATCTCAGGGCATTGCCGTGCTACGACGAGCGAAATTATTTGTTAAATATGATACACTCCAAATTCTTTACAATTCTTTGGTTCAACCATATTTTGAGTATTGCTCTCTTGTCTGGGGAAATTGTTGTGACTCCTTAAAGGAAAAACTGCAAAAACTCCAGAACAGGGCAGCAAGAGTTATTACGGGTGATAACTATGACACTCGCTCAAAAGATATTTTACAGAAACTGAACTGGAAAAATCTCTCTGAAAGAAGACAACAAAAGGCAATAGCATATGTCTCTAAGGCTATTGCGGGAAATTGCCCGGAAAATATTTCTAAAAAATTTGAGAAGTCGTATTCTGAGAGATATGATCTAAGAAACAATAATAAATTTTTATCTCTACCAAAACCCAGAACAAATTCTATGGTTCGTACCTTTGGGTATGCTGCTGCTAAGATTTGGAACGAAAATAACAAACTTGAGTGACTATGGTTTAAATTTTCTATTCTTAATTTTTATAATTCTTGATATTTTTGATAATACACGGCCTAATGAAAAGCAACCATTTTAATTTAACTTTGTATATATGTAAATAATAAGCTAGGTAAGGTAAAGGTTGATTAGTTACCGTGTCAAAATATGTTTGATAATAATAATAATAATAATAATAATAATAATAATAATAATAATAATAATAATAATTGATCAGGATAATGAGCTGAGTAAAATATATGGAGTTAGTAGGCGCTCAATTCTTTGCAACTCACAATGTTATCATGTGGTGGATTGCTTCCCTGGTGATGCAATACTTGATATACTGGAAGGAGTTCTCCAGTATGTGTGTACAGAAATGTTGAAAGGTTTTATATTCGAAGATAAATACTTCACCATTGAGCAGTTAACTAAAAGAATAGGCTGTTTTGATTATGGTCACTTTAACAGGAGTAAACCATCACCGATCATCCGCGAAACACTAAAGAGTGAAAATAACAGTCTTAAACAGAAAGCCGTGTATCATTTGTACTGTGCAATATGTACTGATTTTACCTCCTGATTTACTCCCCTCTTGATTTAACTTTTTTTTACATATTAGCTAGATAAATGTGGTGGTTGGTAAAGTTCCTTCCCTTGGTAATTGGTGGTGCAATCCCAAATTATGATGAGAAATGGCAACATTTTTTTGTTGCCCCTAAAAATTATGTTATATTGTGCTTGCACTTGTTGCCACCCAAGTGTAGATGAACTTGCCATTCTAGAAGATTCATAGAGGATTTCCTGTGGAATTTATTGCATCTATACCCAGGAAGATCAATAATTCCCAAGATGCACTACATAGTTCATTATCCAGCACACATTTACAGGTATAATTTTGTTTTTTTATGGTAACATTGTTTGTTCTACTTCAATAGGCATCCGCTAGGTTCTCTCAAGTCATTTTTTCAATTCCTATTTCATTTTCCAATTACTTTTTTCAAAGTTTGGTCTTTTTCCGAACTGCTGTTTTAGTCATTTATATATGCATTGTTATTTGATCGATAAAGTCCCTTCCTGTTTTCCCGTATGGCACCAGAAAAACATTTTTTCCAAGTTGTAATTTCATCACATGCATCTCTAATGTCTGAAGTTGATATAATCATAGGTGGTTTGTTTACACCATTATAGTCCGGAATACAGCCTGAGATAATTGCATTACCCTCGTTATCGTTGAATGCTCTTGGAATTTCTTGTTGATCATCATACGAATCGTGGGCAATTGTTGTTTGTGATTCATTCATTTTATTCTGATAGCGCGATTCATTAATTAAGACTGTATCTGTTGACGACATATAAAGACCGTTTAAACTTTCTCCCGTTTGTGAATCCCGTATTAAATTGTCCTTGTTCAACTGGGATGCATTGCTCGAGTTGCCCCAGCGATCTCTCTAGCCTTGCAGCTTGATCACGCAAATTCTGGGTCGAGAAGCCAAAATCGTTATATCCTTTTGCATTCCAAATTACTCCCGCCCGCACCGAGCCACCCACACAGAAAGGCCTGCGGAGAACTCTTTCGCATGATTAATATATCCTTTTTTCTTCCTATTTCCGAGATCAATGATGCGACTGACCAGCAATAATGCGACTGACCATCAATGATGCCACTGTCTACGGTGTTGAAAATTGCTGCGACGACATGCGAAAATTTAGGTGCGCAAAAATTTGGAGCGTGCAAAAATATACTTGCCCGCTTCTAAAATTACCACGCAATATCAAATCTTGCACGCCCCGCGCTTGAATTAATACGCAATTTCTGGCTTTTCGTGCGCGGGCTTTCAAAATCTGCGTGCCTGACGATTTGGTTTTTTTAAATTCGCGCGCTTTAAATAAACTTGGGCAACCGACATCTCTGTTGCACAATACAAACTTTCCATTCTCGATAGCATCTAAGCTTAGTTTTAGACTCATATTATTAATAAAGATGTAGGTGCAAATGTACATGCTTTACTGAAGTTGAAAAACACAAATTGCTAGTTTCAATGGTCAGATTTTATTCAAAATTATTGAAAATATTGAAATCTACCCATGAAAATCTGTGCCAAAATTGAAATCCGTTACAAATATGAAAACAGGTTGTGAGATGCTGTGAGTTTATAAAGCCTTGCAAGCTGATCAACAATACTTGCAAATTCATGGGAATGTGAACACAGTTTTGGCAAGTGGCAACAGTGCCTTATACATAGTCAGTCAAGATGCTGCGTGGAAAAAGTGTATAATAGTGACATGTGCTGCAGGACAAATGTTGTGTACAGATATCAGTTACACATTTAAAACCAAACAATAAATCGAAATAACAATCAAATTCAAGTCAGACTAGAAGTAATATTTTGCAAAAAGTTAGACCTAAATGCTGAACATAAACTAAATGACTGGTTGCCTGCCCCAGAAGGCTTTAGGGAACGATATTTTTTAAAAATGGAAGGACCTTTGCCAGGACAAAGCTGCAATGTATTGTCATTGGCTTTCTGAGTTTTAAAAAGTTCACCTGTTGGTCTATAAAAACAACGATGCATTCATATTTTTCAATTATGCCATTTCAATTGGGGACTCAAAGATCTGCTTATGTCATCAACTAATTATAATTTGAGATTAGTGTGCCTTAACTATGAGAATTATATAATGTGCCATTGACCAAATAATTTTATTTTTTACAGTAAAATAAAGTTAATGTTAGGTGATGTATAAATCAAGCAACTGTATTCTTGACGTTTATATATTGTGTTTCATAAATGTTTGTCATGCAATTGAAAAGAATAGACACATTTAGCGATCTAAGAAAAATTTAATATAGGCGACGAAACGAAAATCTACGTCCACAGTTGTAAGGAGCGCTCCAAAATCAGTATAACTGCGGAGTTTCATGAAAAATATTATGATATCAGGATACGGCCATGCGAAGTTTGTAGAATTCATATACAACGTAACTGGGTGTTCAATTACTTCCGCCGCGTGAACAGCTATATAAATGGTAAAATCTTAAATGGTCATAATGTTTGCATTTTATAGTATTTCTTCATAAAAGTTTGCAACTACACTAATCTTGATGCCTTCTTTTCAACTGTGGTGATAGGTTTTCCGTTTCTTGCCTTGAAAAGCGCAGATACATGCACGCGTGTAGCGAGCTACCTTTGCGAGGCTATTTTGCAGGTGCAGTTACATGATGATTGTACAGTTAGCATTGATGTGGGATTCATTGTTTGCGTTGTTTTGACATTCGTCTATATCCCCAATAAAAGTGTATTGGAAATATCATCTTAATATAGACTGCGGCAAAAACCATTCTTTTCCAGTTTGTGTGAAACGCAGTTCATGATTTGAAACAATTAAGGATCTTATAGTTCATTTCTGTTGAGACACTGCGTGTCGAGAAGATCTAAATATAATTAGCTCATTTCAAAGTATTCCAGTCACTGTTTACAAAAGCTGTCTTGATAAGGATGTCTTTTTTACACCTAGATGCGTACTCTTATACAGGATCACAATTATACTAGAACCTTGTGTCACAGAATTTTAACTGAACATTCGACAATACACTTCTTGAAAAAAATAAGGTTGAAGTATGTTTGCACCGAAATTCTAGATACTTGCCCCAGATCACTATGACGGCCAGCTGCTTTCAAACGAGTGAACAAGACGGGCGATTTGCTCAGGCTAAAGCCCCCTTCTACTCCAAATAATAACTTAATAAAAATAAAAAACTGAGTTACTGTATGTCCATTGGGGAAGGTTCCCAAAATGATTTTTGTCTCCGCATTTTGAACGCTCCTGCATGATGGTGCCACAACAAACGTAGGACCTGGATGTTGAAATGGTTTCCATGCACTGAGTTCAGTCAAGTTCGTTACGAGAACTCTCTAAGTTTATCATAATCTTGTGCAAATTCCCATGATAAAACTTTCACGACAGGTCCCAGGCGCTGGGGACGATATCGTCCCCGACATTTAAATTAATATATCTTCACTTCTGGTTGGGATTTTTCGATGAAGATGCCACCATTAGATCCGCAGCATTAAGTTTGTCTACTTAGTGTATATTTACTTGCATTTTGAAAACATTTTTGTGGTATTTGAAGCAAATTCTTGTCTGGAAGTGAGAATTGCTTATGAATATATTATGTCTGTCTGAAATTTTATATGTCTCCAAGTTTTACGGCTCGTAATATCGCCATCGCTTCTCGGCTATTTTTTATCTTTACACCACTGTATAGCCCTTTGAAAATACTATTTAGCCACCAAGTTTTAGCTCAATACAGAGAAAAACAAAAAAGTTATAAGGAAAATATAATTCTAAGCGGCCGCGTAATCCGACAAAACAAACATTCCAAACCGGAAGTGAGATGTTTGATGCCTTATTTTGAGGAAAGCGTGTTACCTAGACAACCGACGACAACGGAAATCGATTCTACAGGTCAAAGTTAACTATACGGCATTTTTCCCCCGTGAATTTACCCCAACGCAATCGTTAGATCGGCTCTCGCAGGTTAGCGCACGTGCTCGAGAGCACGGGAAAATCCGAAGAGACTTATGTAAACGACCGCCACAGATAAACAAATGGTCGAATTACAACGAAACTTGTAAGAATTATAACACGCAGCATAAGGAAGATCTTGTTTCTCTTTTGGAAGGAAACTGTCAAATACATTAGGAGATATTGACCAATGAGTTCATCATGTTTATAAGGCAAGTTATGTTTTGTTCAACGTCGTAAGCTTTGATTTTGAATTAATCTACATACTTAGGCGGCAAATAAGAGCTCGATAAAAAGCCTATTGAATGAGGAATCGATTGGTACTATTTGTAGTTGTTCGATGTAAATAATCGCGACTAAATGTGACTTTCAATTCGACCGGGTGATGTAGCCAAGTGTAATAAAATGGCCGACCTGTCGCCACTGCAATACCAAATGTATAAAATATTTTTCGTGTTGATACACGAGTGGAAATTGTGCGCAAATACGAAACCCGCATCGCGAAGTTCCAAATGCATCAATACCAGAAAACGTTTTATATTTTTTTTTGTAAATACAATCAACAATATAAAATAACTTTAACAGGTCAGCAGAGGCTTTATCTACACAGCTATTAGGGAATGACCGTTTCGAGTTTAAAAATGCTATAAATTATAATTGTCTATCGGCCAGGGAATCGAAGTTTGAGTCTCTATAGCAAAGGTTGCAGAGAGCGTCCAAATAAAGAACTTGTTCAGTGAACGTCTCGTTGCTAGTAACACCGCGGAAAAACGTCTGCACATGCGCGAGAACGAAAAATGGAGGAAAATTTAAATTCCACTTTTGTAAGCAAAAACATGGCTTTTAAAAATTTAAGGTAAGTAAAAATCGCAAGAAAAATTTAGTGAACGGCTAGGGCAGATATCAATGTTAAGCAGTGGCGGATCTAGCGTAGGTCAAAATAAATTACCACAGCTCATTCTTGGATATATTTACATTTTAAAATACCTTCAAAGCAATTTCATTGGTTAGATTTTATTCTTTTGAAATTCATAACCTATTACATTGTTATAAAGTCATTTTGAATTTAAAATTAGGCTGCTATAATTTATTTTGACCTACCCTGGATCCGCCACTGATGTTAAGGCCTCTAATGTTCAAAATGAGTAAAGAAACTTATATGAGGCCAAAAACCTTGTTTTTCGGCACCCATGCATCGAGAACTTCGTACTATATTACCAGTTAGTGAACTTCAAGCTTAAAATATAAGCAAATTATCAAAAATATAAGGATTTAATGTTGTTAAATATTTCGAATAAATACCAAAGTTTACTTATGCTCAACGCAAAAATTATGATGCTAGGCCAAAAAAGTTGTTGGCAAAAATGTGGATAATTTTAGCTTATGGAAAATTTCCTTGTTCATTCGGTTGCGTAGCTTTCGTAAACAATAAATTTTTCATTACACACCTTTGACCTGCATCTAAAATACTATTATTTTCTAGGCATTTAATTAAACTACAATTATTTCTTGTTTTTAAGTTCATACGTTCGTTGGTTTCCTAATAATTTTACTCCAAAGGCACATATATCAGGTACGTTTTTTCACCGCCATATTGCAAAATAAACAAGCTTGAAACACCAGATTCAAACCGATTCATGCGCAGACTTTTTCCGCGGTGTTGTTCCTAGTCGATTATGGTTGCCGCGCATGCTCCATGTGTCGTCTTGTGTAAAAGAGTCCGTCAAAATCTAATAGTAGGAATCAGGAATCCACTAGTTCGAATATAGAATCCACTTCTACGAGTCCAAAATCTGGTATCCTTTTGGATTCCTCTTAGACGTCACAATCAAAACGACCTTGATCAACCAAGGTATTTACGAAACAAAAAATATTTTTAACAACTTAACTTGTGCTAAGAGTTTTATGTCAACTAGTTAAGAAATGATAGCTTGCATATAACGTCATGCCGGCTATTTTGGGGGCATTACACAAAAGACTAATTATGTTATTTGTTCCAATGTCGGATCCGCTCGGCGTAGGTGGCTGACATAGTCTTGCGCATCTCGAGAGATTGATTGTAAACCAAGAATTAAAGACGTCTATCAGTGATGTGAAGTTTAGTAATCTCTACAGACATGCAGAAATTTTAAAAGATATTGCATACCTGTACAATTAATCCCGTCTCCATGAAAACCATTTTTGCAGTTGCAGTCATATGATCCTGCAGTGTTTGTGCAGTTAGCATTGATGTGGCATTCATTGGTCGAGTCGTTTGAACATTCGTCTATATCTACAATAGTGTATTAGGTCTATCAGCTTGATAGGCTACGGCAAAACCCACTCTTTTCCGAATAACATAGAAACCAGTTTGTGCAAAACGCACATGATTTGAAACAAGGGTCTTCATGGTGGCCTCAAAACTGCATCATGGTGGCCTCAAACCTCCTATGAAGTGGATAACGTAGACCAGAAGGTTTAAGTAACAATATAAATCAGTTCATCTCCCAGTATTTTAGTTAATATTCACAGAAGCAGTCTTAATGAGCATATTTTTAAGATGTGAATGATTACTCTTATATACTGGTTCGCAATTGTAAGAACCTTGCTTATCAGTGCAGTTTACATTTGTGTCACGTAATTTCCACTAAAGATTTGACAGTATATTTTTCGAGAAAATAACGTTAAAATAGGTTTTCACCGAAATTATAAATACCTGTCTTAGATAACTATGGTGGCCGGCGGCCGACGGTCTCCTAGATCTCCGCCGGATTTTTAACGCTCCTGCATGGTGGCACAAGCAAAGGAATAACCCGGATGTTGATATGGTTTTCACTTCAGTTAAGTTCGTTACGAGAACTCTCTAAGCTTATTATAATCATGTGCAAATGCCGATGATAAAACTATAAATACTGCAATACCAAAAATATCAAATTTTTTTTGTGTTGATACACGAGCGAGTGGAATATGAACAAAAAAAAGTGGGCGGAAATACGAACCCCGCAAGCCGGAGTTCCAATTTTCACAAGCGCATCAATACCAGAAAATGTTTTATATTTTTGTAAGTACAACAAACAATACAAAATAAGTTTAACAGGTCAGCAGAGGTTTTATCAACACGGCTATTAGCAAATGACCGTTTCGAGTTTACAAATGCTATAAATTATAAATGTCAATTGGCCAGGGAATTTAAGTTTGAGTTTCTAAAGCACAGATTGCAGAGAGCGTGCAAATAAAGAACTTGCTGAGAGAACGTCTCCTTGCTAGTCGATTATCGCCATTGTTAAGGGGGCAAAAAAATAGAAGGTTTAATCAATAGACGTTAAAGGGTCTTACACACGCCAGTGTTAAGCGATGAATTGAAATGCATTGTGGGAAACATGTAGGAAAAATTTACTTTGTATTCATATGTGTTTAAAACCACGTAACGTCTATTTAAAATACGTATCGTATGCTACTGAATTGAAGATGTGATGTTCGTCATGTGAAATTTAGTAATTTTCCCAAACAGCAAATTTGAAAGACATTTTATACCTATACAATTAATCCCGTCTCCATCGAAACCAATTTTGCAGCTGCAGTTATATGATCCTGCAGTGTTTGTGCAGGTAGCATTGATGTGGCATTCATTGGTCGAGTCGTTTGAACATTCGTCTGTATCTACAATAGTGCATTAGATCTTTCAGTGGATGAGAACTACCAGCGTAATTGAGGAGCTGGAGAAAACACTCCTATCTGAGGACTTCCGAGGATGGTTTGCAGATCAATTGCATTGGGACATGCTACCATGCACAGTATAGGGAATAGACAGTAGAGCCACTGAATTGAAGTTCGTGTCTCTACGCATATTACATTACGCTTCTAATTACCAATATGCCAGCCACTCAATCGCATTTTCTGGCCAATAAACTGCGCTGTTGGGTAGCCTTACTTCCCATTCCATATACTGTGATGCAATGATTGTTAAGGGAACAAAAAAATAAAAGCTTTAGTCAATAGACGTTAGAGGGCTTTACTCACGCCAGTGTTAAACGATGAATTGCAATGCATTGTGGTAAACATGTAGAAAATATTTACTTTCTATTTATATGCATTGAAAATCGCGTAACGTCTATTTAAAATACGCACCCTATGCTACTGAATTGAAGATGTGATGTTCGTCATGTGAAATTTAGTAATTTTCCCCAAATAGCAAATTTGAAAGACATTTTATACCTGTACAATTAATCCCGTCTCCATCGAAACCAATTTTGCAGCTGCAGTTATATGATCCTGCAGTGTTTGTGCAGGTAGCATTGATGTGGCATTCATTGGTCGAGTCGTTTGAACATTCGTCTGTATCTACAATAGTGCATTAGATCTATCAGTGGATGAGAACTACCAGCGTGATTCAGGTGCTGGAGAAAACACTCCTACTGAAGACTTCCGAGGATGGTTTGCAGATCAATTGCATTGGGACATGCTACCATGCACAGTATAGGGAATAGACAGTAGAGCCACTGAATTGAAGTTCGTGTCTCTACGCATATCACATTACGCATCTTATTGCCATTATGCCAACCATTCAATCTCATTTTTTGGCCAATAAACTGCGCAGTCGGGTAGCCTTACTTCCCATTCCATGTACTGTGATGTAGCCATTGTTAAGGGGGCAAAAAAATAGAAGGTTTAATCAATAGACGTTAGAGGGTCTTACACACGCCAGTGTTAAACGATGAATTGCAATGCATTGTGAGAAACATGTAGGAAAAATTTACTTTGTATTTATATGTGTTTAAAACCACGTAACGTCTATTTAAAATACGTACCGTATGCTACTGAATTGAAGATGTGATGTTCGTCATGTGAAATTTAGTAATTTTCCCCAAACAGCAAATTTTAAAGACATTTTATACCTGTACAATTATTCCCGTCTCCATGGAAACCAATTTTGCAGCTGCAGTTATATGATCCTGCAGTGTTTGTGCAGGTAGCATTGATGTGGCATTCATTGGTCGAGTCGTTTGAACATTCGTTTGCATCTACAATGGTGTGTTAGTTCTATCAGCTTGATAGGCTATAGCAAAACCCACTCTTTTTCGATAACATAGAAACCAGTTTGTGCGAAACGCAATTCATGATTTGAAACGAGGGTCTTTTAGTTCATTTGTATTGGAGACACTGCATGATGGTGGCCTTAAACCTGCTATGAAGTGGATAACGTTGACCAGAAGGTCTAGGTAACAATATAAATCAGTTCATCTCCCAGTATTTTACTTAATATTCACAGAAGCAGTCGTGATGAGGATATTTTTAACATCTGAATGATTACTCTTATACTGGTTCGCAATTGTAAGAACCTTGCTTATCAGTGCAGTTTACATTTGTGTCACGTAATTTCCACTAAAGATTTGACAGTATATTTTTAGAGAAAATAACGTTAAAATAGGTTTTCACCGAAATTATAAATACCTGTCTTAGATAACTATGGTGGCCGGCGGCCGACGGTCTCCCAGATCTCCGCCGGATTTTTAACGCTCCTGCATGGTGGCACAAGCAAAGGAATAACCCGGATATTGATATGGTTTTCCCTTCAGTTAAGTTCGTTACGAGAACTCTCTAAGTTTAATATAATTTTGTGCAAATGTCGATGATAAAACTATAAATGCTGCAATACCAAAAATATAACATATTTTTTGTGTTCACACACGAGTGGAACTTGAACATTTTGTAAATACAACAAACAATATAAAATAACTTTAACAGGTCAGGAGAGGTTTTATCCTCACGGCTATTAGTGAATGACCGTTTCGAGTTTACAAATGCTATAAATTATAAATGTCTATGGGCCAGGGAATTTAAGTTCGAGTCTCTACAGCACACATTGCAGAGAGCGTGCGAATAAAGAACTTGTTCAGAGAACGTCTCGTTGCTAGTCGATTATTGTGGCCGGGCATCCTCCATGTTACGCCTTGTGTAAAAAAGTCCGTCAAAATCTACTAGTCTAAATCAGGATTTCACTAGTACGAATCTGGAACCTGGTGTTCTCTTGGATTCCTTTGCATAGGGTGTCATGTTTATATCCTTACTTTCAGTTTGTCGCCTTGTCATAGAATAAATGTTACTACATATATGAGAATCGAACTCATGACCTTGATGTTGCTAGCGTGTGGCTAGTATGTTGCGAGCTACACAGCCAAAAACGCACAACCTGTTCTGGCCTGATGAAAACAGCATTGAACAATGTTTTACTGCCCACATTGTTCAAGGTTGTCAACAATATTGTTCAACATTGTTACACCTGATTGCAGGCTAATTCAGGCTCAACAACTTGTTCAATATTGTTGACAACCTTGAACAATGTGGGCAGCAAAACATTGTTCAATGCTGTTTTCATCAGGCCAGAACAGGTTGTGCGTTTTTTGCTGTGTACGTGGTCTAAGTCCTGGTAGTGCATGTAACTCTATAGGGATGACGGGCTCGCGGCACCAGAAATATGGGTCCTAGAACTGCTGACAGAGTTCGAAAACAATTAATAGATTGCTTCAAAGAATTTGACCTAAGAACAGCATGCGAAGTCAACATGAAAATAGTGAGCTTCCCTGACGTAAATTTAAATTGATCAACAGGAAAATACAAACCTTATACGAAAGACGGAAACCCACCTATGTTTAGTAGTGGCAATGCAAACCACCCCCCCCCTTCCATACCGAAACACCTCCCGAAAGCAATATATAGGATACAGAATTTCTGAGCTCTGCTTCGACAAAGATAAATTTGAAAAGGCTGCGCCCATTTACAATAACGTTTTAAAAACAAGCGGGTTTAAATCAACGATGGAATACACTGCGAAACTAAAGAGAAACCAGAATAACATAGAGAAAACAAAAGATCTCGCAAATTTACATGGTTTTATCCCTTATTCAGCCGCAATGTTGAAACTATCATTGGAAAGCATTTTTTGCGTTTGGTCAACAAGAATCTCCCTACCATCCACAGACTGTACAAGATCTTTAACAGAAAGAATTTAAAAGTTAGCAATTGCTGCATATGAAATGTATCACAGATAATCAAACAGCATAATAGAAAAATCTTTCAACCAAACCAAACAGCAATGACACCCCCACGGAACTGTTGGGAAAAACCCAATTGCCCATCATAGACGGTGCTTGCCTAACAAAGAGTATTGTTTATATGGCAGAAGTGAATACACAGAATCGGGAACAAAAGCAATACATTGGTATGACTGAGAATGATTTCAGAGGAAGGTATAACATGCATAAAAAATCTTTTAATAACTCAAAGCATGGAACTTGAAGCACGAGTGGAACTTGAACATTTTGTAAATACAACAAACAATATAAAAAAAACTCCACGTCTTTGTCCAAATACATCTGGGAACTAAAAAGAACTTACGTCAATTATGGTATAAAGTGGTCCACATTGAGAGATTTGATTGACTGATGCGAATTTCACCTGAGACATTTCGATCATCACCTGACGAGTGTGGCAAGTATTGCTTGTCATACGAAACAGATTTGTTGTGAATAAAACTTTAAAAAGTAACCAAAGTCTATTTCATTGTATATATATATATATATATATATATATATATATTTATATATATATATATATTTATAAATATATATATATATATATATATATAAATATAGACAAGGAATAAAAATAAAACCACATATATGAAGAAAGTGCTCAATACCGAAGTAGAGCGGAATAGACAATGAAATAGACTTTGGTTACTTCATAAAGTTTTATTCACAACAAATTTGTTTCGTATGACAAGCAATGCTTGCCACACTCGTCACGCGATCATCACCTGACGATATATATATACAATTATTATTTTTCAAAAGGGTGATAAAGGGGGTATGGCGAATGCGAAATCGTACTGATTTTGGAGCAAAACATTGTATGCGAGGTTTGTTGGCATAAATGTATACGGACACAGATTAACGTTTGGTGGAATAGGGCGCGTCCTCCCCCTTCCTCCCCCCTTGCCTATCGGGTGATTGGGTAGTCATCGATGTGGTCACTGGAAAAAAGACCGGTCCATAACTTTGGTCACGTGATTGTTCAAAAGGGCGAAAAAATTAACACACGGATTAACGTTTGGAATAATTGATTTTTGTAAGTATTACGGACAGTAGAGCAATATGTTGTTAGTCTTGTACAAGTTTATGTGGTGAGCACATGAGCACCTGCTCATAACTGCTCATGAGCACATGCCCATACGCTCATAGGTCCCGATGTGGCCCGCCAAGTTAGTATAGCTATATCTTGTTAAAATTTCGTGTTTGATAATTCGTTCAATGGCTTCCATACCATGCATTATCCATCCTTCTGCTTCCGACATCATGGGACATTCATACCTTCTGTGGATCCTTGTCACTTTTATACAAGTCCAGGCGTGGCAAGCGTGTTTGAAAATGACTGAGGTGGAACTGATTAAATTGCTGATACTGATTAAATTATACAATAATCCTCACCATATCAACATAACTACCCAGAATGTCATAATCATTGGAGATGTACCCATACATTATGGAAGCATCCCAAACTTTTTTGATGAATGTTTTATCAGTAACTGTCTTGTCTTCAGAAGCATCAAAATCCCACAAGTTTTGACTAAACTCTTAATTTGTCAAATTATCAAAATTTTTACCGTAAAGACTAGAACAGGTCATATTAATGCGCACTACTGGCTTGTTGTTTTGCATAAAAAGTATATCGAGCGTCATCCTTACTCTTCAACGGTCAGTCTCTAATTTAGCGTCAAATATTCCTGTTTAAAGGTACTCCAGGACCTTTTGTTTTAGTGACTGTTGATGTTTTCCGCAGAAATCACTTGTACAAGTTTATGCGATGAACAGATGAGCACCTGCTCGTAACTGCTCATGCAAGCTCATGAGCACATGCTCATACACTCATAGGTCCCGATGTGACTAGCCAGGTTAGTATAGCTATGTTTTGTTAGTCTTGTACAAGTTTATGCGATGAGCAGATGAGCATCTGCTCATAATTGATCATGAGCACATGCTAATACGTCATAAGGCTCGATGTGGCCCGACAGTTATAGCCTTCTTACATAATAAAATAATACCAAACTCGGATATGTATATTAAAATTTTATTGAGAACAATATGACAAATATTTCTATTCATCTTATTCATCATCACGGTCCTCAGTGAAACTGTAGTCTTTTAAATGTCTTTTAATTAGAAATTTTCTCTTATTGACAGCTGCTTCCATAGCCTCTTCTGGATCAGAGGAGGTTGGACAGCTGTCACGTGACATTTTTCGACCAATGATATTACGTTATTTTCTGAGCGCTAGCAAGAGGCCAGTCTACTAGAAAATAAGCATCAGGCTTAAAAGCATCTAAATATTTCGCGTTTTTATGTAAATTCACATTTGAATACTATTCAGAGCGTTTTAACAACAATTGGTGGACCTACAAACGAAATATTGTGTAAGTATAACGTCATTTACTACTTTAATTCCGTTCTTGAAGGGAGTGCTATGTCGTCATGTGATTACCCAAATCCGTTTTGGGTGTCAACTTTCAAAAGCAAAAATCTCGATTTTCCATGGTTCAATTTCGCTCATTTTTGGGTAGATGCTAGATCAAACACTTATCTTTCGCTTAAACTATCGGAACCCATCAGAACCTCTCACCGTTTTCGAGATATTCGCCTTTGAAATTTGCCTATCATTTTTCGTGCGGTAAATTTGGTATGTCTTTATATCGAGTTAATTTCCCCAATTTCTCATGAATTTTAGTAAAGAACTTTGATGCTTTGGTGCTAAGTTGTGCTATTGATGTATTTGCTGCCGTTTAAACTGAATAAAGAGCAAAATACAGATCTGAAAAAAGGTACGCACATTCACATTTGTTTACTATAGCCTTGGGGTTTCCCCTTTCATGCACATTGCATCGCTAGCTTTTGGTTTTCCCCTGGCGACTTGTCATATATTATATTCTAGAATTATATTCAAAATAGAATATTTTTATTTTTTAAATAAAATTGATGAATGGAGCTTTGAAAAAATTCTTGGTCTTCATCATGTTCACAATATTCTTGGGTTTCACTATACCATTATGCAGTGAATTTGAGTGGGGTCAACCTCAGTTGAATTTATGCTTATGCTGTAGTATAATGAGCAAATGATATGAAACTGGATGTTTTTGCAGACAAAAACAAGACCAATGTATAACATCAATGTGATATAATCATTAGTATTTTCTATATACCATTTAGGCAAGCAATGCTTACCAGGTTCAAACAATAACCTAATATAAACTTGCACTATCTTGTCTTCCCAAAGAGCAATGTATGCTTGTTCCAAGTTATCTTGGTTGTTTTTTTCATGGGCAGCACCAATGTTTTTAGATCCCACAAAATGTGACATCTCTTCATCTTCACCACATTCATTATCACTTTCATTGTCACTATCATCTCCATTATTAACATCAAATGCATGAGACAACCAAACCAGTAGATTTTTTTCTACAAATGCATATTAGAGAATTGAAGTATATATGTATAGCTATTAAAATGAGAATCAAAACATGCTGTCTGAAATCTGAATACATTTATATATGTTATTTAAATCACAATGAGTGCTTTCAGAACAAGCACACATATTACACTTAAAGGACATTGGCAATAATTTTTTTTATTTCCGATATTAGTAGAATTGGTCTCCCTGATTACGAATATGCTATTATCTTTCACCCAAATTGTTTCGTTCTCGAGATATCTCACCCTAAATATTTAGTTCGTCCGCCATCTTGGATCGATTTTTAAAAAATGACCGGTGTGACGTCAGGTGCAGGGGAGAGTCAAATTAAACAAATATACTTTATTAGGCGCATTTCGGGATTTCGTACTTCTAGTGAAGAATTTTGTGCTTTTCGATTGTTGGAATGGAAAATATCCACAAGAATCAAGTAGTTCAGGTATTACCCTATCAATTTGAACCTGAACCGGGCTTACAAACAAGCAATAGCGGTGACGAGAACGACTCGGAAGAAGAGAGTGCCGAATCGTCTGACGAGGAAATCGACCATGTGTTTGAGGCAAAAAATGCTAGCTTGGCGCCTTGAAAGCCTGAGCTGGTGTAAATGTGGGCATTGCACATTGAAACCAAAGGCTATAGGATCATTTTGTTGCCACGAGAAAGCGTTAGAATATGATGAGTATGACGCATTGTTAAAGGAAGGCGAAGCACAAGGGGGCAAGTGTTGACAACACATGCAGATTTTGAGCCGAACATGCTGTCAGAAGCGGTATTAAAAATAGACGTTTGGCCCTTGGATGACGAAGAACTGGCCCTTGGATGACGAAGATTTGGACAAAATGCACAAACTTTATAGACTGTTCGTGTTGGGTATTTCAGATTTTGGGTAAAAGGAACCGAAGCTAAAAGGCCACTTCCTGCATGTGTTTACACAAGAATCAGAGAACGATTCACGTCGCATGACAGCCTTTATACTCATTTTAAATATGCCAAAAAATGGAAACGGTAAGCTTTTTTTTGTATTTTTACTGTATAAGACAGTTGAGTGTAGGCTTTCCAAATTTTTGAAATTTGGCCAACTTTGTGCTAACATATAAAGCATTTCAACCATGAGATATTAACTCGTTTGCTGTTGACAGCGTTGAAATGTTTTTATGTCGAAGATGTTCCATGTACTAAATCAGCTTTAATGTGCATACAATCCCCAAATTAATTTCTAAAATGTTAGTTTATAAAGTTGTTCATCATATAAATCTGCCTCACTCACGATTTTTACACTTCTCAACTTTATAATTGCATTTTGTGTCGCACATTAAATCTTCACCCCTACAACTGCATTTTTGGTGGCACATTTTCCTTTACAAGCACACGGTTTCTTAGCTTATTGTCTCTCTGTACTTGCAGGTAAAGCTGGCTTGCTGAACCGAGATTTTCGACTGACCACCACTTTCTCCTTTGATGGACGTTCCTTCCCTTCTAAATACTGCTCAACAAGTGATTTTGGTTCAACAGGTAGCACTTCATTTGCATAGACTTTAGCTTTCTGCAGTGTTGTACCTACTCCTAAGGTGAACAGCTTCTTGTATCAGATTTTGTTTGTAATGCTATATTGAATTGGTTGTAAATGTTGTGTTGAATAAACGAAAATAAGAAAAAACGAAATACAGTCCCCATTGTTGTTGAACCAGTGAACGGGAGATTCTGACAGTTTAACCGAACTAGTGCGAAGGATTTCCAACAAAAACCTAGGAGGTCCGTAGAACTGACGCTATTCTATGTGTGACCTGTAACGATTATGTTAATACCTACTAAAACGAATTCGCATTGCCATTATTTGCGCGTGGTCATATGTAAATCATGCAAAGTCATAGTAAACGCCCTAGACGGCTAGAGTATAAATGTAGAGAAGTTGTCATAAATAAAACAGATTCTAACTGGAAGTATTAGTGTGTTATTTGAGAGTCTCGTACGTTACACACCTACTAAATGACCTCCAAGCAAGCAATAATGAAAGTGTTTATATAACACGAATGCAAAGAATTAAAACATATTGTACTCAGTCGTTACTGTATAGCTAGTAGCTATTACTGTATTATACAATAGTGTTCAATGAGCTACATCCTCAGAGCTATATATAATGAATGAACATAAGTTGTATCTGTATATATTACAAACGGTAAAAATTGAACTTGACCTGGTATTTTGAGCTGCATCCTGTTGATGCCCGCAACATTGTAAAAGCGCCAAAATTATAACGTTACATCAACAGAACAGATAAACGTTTAGTGTCTGGTAATTAGTCATAGCACATCACAGCCGTCACAGAGTAGACCTGACCGCCGATAACGGTATGATAAAAGTCTACAAAGTACGCGAGCATATCAATTAATGTGCATAGTACCGGTGATGAAAGTGCTTTTACCGTCGAGATCAACGCATTTATTTTAGAAACACAGATGAAACACATAGTACAGTAGTGGCACTAGATGTTTATGCAGTTCTACAAAAAAAAATGGGGTTCATCTGAATTTTTTGGGTCAAAATCGTCTTAGAATGTGTTTGTTCCAATACTATCGTACATTGATATTATTTCGTTCCCCTGCACCTGACGTCACAAATTTATTTCGGCATAAATTAGCATACCGTTTTTTTTCAAGATGGCGGACGAAGGTAGAAAGTTTTACGATATTTCTAAGCAACTAAACGTGATGGACAAGTGAAAATACGTAATTAAGTATTCCGTACGTATGTGTAATAGATATAAAGAATAAAAAAATTTATTGCCAATGTCCTTTAAAGTAAACCAACATATATTTATGTATTTAAAATTATGAATATTTTACGGTTTCCTTCAACAAAGAAATGTAAAATTTATACAAAACTGTTTCCTTTAATAAAGAAATTGAAATTGTAAAATATGAATAATAAAAACACAAATAGAACCCCACCTTGTGATTCATCTAAGAAAGTTGATCATCTTATTAATTACCACTTGAACAAATGGTAAAACAACCAGGAACACTTATTACCAGGAACACGTTTCACATCAATGATATAAGGAGATTTAAGTCTGTTCACTTTCAAGATATTAAAAGTAATTTTGTCTCTCAGGCAATTAGAGAAACCCCACGCGCAATGTCAAAAAAGTGTACTCGGATCAGTAAAAGCCACATTGTAAAAAGAATCGTAGAGACAAAGTTGCGCAGTGCTATTTTCTTGGAGAATTACAGCCCGATAGTCTCGTCTTTCGAAAACTTCCATATTCTAGAGATGTTTACTTCGCTGAGGACAACGCGTGAATGAAGCCAATCAGCAAAGCGCATGTAAATTTCCCATGATGCTATGCGAGTAGCTGTCCAACCTCCTCTGCTTCTGGATCAAAATGATCATCGTTCACGAGCGCATCCTTTGTTTGCATTATTTTCTTATGCACTGGATCTTTCTTTAGTTGTTGTATCCATTGAAGACGCGGCAAATAGATAGTTTCCAATTCCTTTTGGAGCTCAGGCAAAATACTAGAGTAAGCTGTTTCTCCAGCGGTTTCCTCATCCAGACCACTATGAGTCAAAATCATCTTCATTTCCTAAAAAGCCGCCTTATGCTTTTACATCGCTTCTTCTACCATAGGCATCCAAGGATCCGCTTCATCGATCCTCAGTTTCCGAGTCTCCTGTCATCGAACTCTGAGACCTGTCAGTTGCAACGCTCGAAGCATCATCTTCTGAGCTCTGAATTTCTGTTTCTCACATTTCTCTCTCTTCGTTTTTCAGCGGACAATACTCGTTTTCGCGTCGACGTAGATTGAAACCACGATTAAATGCTTTCCCGCAAAATTTACAGCTCATTCCGCTAGAACGGATTTGTGTAGAAACGCCTTGTCATTGCACAGCACTCTATTTTTATGAGCAAGTGCTTATGAGCAGTTATGAGCAGGTGCTCATCTGCTCATCGCATAAACTTGTACAAGACTAACAAAATATAGTTATACTAACCTGGCTAGTCACATCGGGACCTATGAGAGTATGAGCATGTGCTCATGAGCTTGCATGAAAAGTTATGCATGAGCAGCTGTCCAACCTCCTCTGATCCAGAAGAGGCTATGGAAGCAGCTGTCAATAAGAGAAAATTTCTAATTAAAAGACATTTAAAAGACTACAGTTTCACTGAGGACCGTGATGATGAATAAGATGAATAGAAATATTTGTCATATTGTTCTCAATAAAATTTTAATATACATATCCGAGTTTGGTATTATTTTATTATGTAAGAAGGCTATAACTGTCGGGCCACATCGAGCCTTATGACGTATTAGCATGTGCTCATGATCAATTATGAGCAGATGCTCATCTGCTCATCGCATAAACTTGTACAAGACTAACAAAACATAGCTATACTAACCTGGCTAGTCACATCGGGATCTATGAGCGTATGAGCATGTGCTCATGAGCTTGCATGAGCAGTTATGAGCAGGTGCTCATCTGTTCATCGCATAAACTTGTACAAGTGATTTCTGCGGAAAACATCAACAGTCACTAAAACAAAAGGTCATGGAGTACCTTCAAACAGGAGTATTTGACGCTAAAAATTCATTTAGAGACTGACCGTTGAAGAGTAAGGATGACGCTCGATATACTTTTTATGCAAAACAACAAGCCAGTAGTGCGCATTAATATGACCTGTTCTAGTCTTTACGGTAAAAATTTTGATAATTTGACAAAATGAAGAATTTAGTCAAAACTTGTGGGATTTTGATGCTTCTGAAGACAAGACAGTTACTGATAAAACATTCATCAAAAAAGTTTGGGATGCTTCCATAATGTATGGGTACATCTCCCATGATTATGACATTCTGGGTAGTATTGTTGATATGGTGAGGATTATTGAATAATTTAATCAGTATCAGCAATTTAATCAGTTCCACCTCAGTCATTTTCAAACACTCTTGCCACGCCTGGACTTGTATAAAAGTGACAAGGATCCACAGAAGGTATGAATGTCTCATGATGTCGGAAGAAGAAGAATGGATAATGCATGGTATGGAAGCCATTGAAAGAATTATAAAATACGAAATTTTAACAAGATATAGCTATACTAACTTGGCGGGCCACATCGGGACCTATGAGCGTATGAGCATGTGCTCATGAGAGTATGAGCAGGTGCTCATGTGCTCACCACATAAACTTGTACAAGACTAACAACATATTGCTCTACTGTCCGTAATACTTACAAAAATCAATTATTCCAAACGTTAATCCGTGTGTTAATTTTTTCGCTCTTTTGAACAATCACGTGACCAAAGTTATGGACCGGTCTTTTTCCAGTGACCACATCGATGACTACCCAATCACCCGATAGGCAAGGGGGGAGGAAGGGGGAGGGCGCGCCCTATTCCACCAAACGTTAATCTGTGTCCGTATACATTTATGCCAAGAAACGTCGCATAAAAAATTTTGCTCCAAAATCAGTACGATTTCGCATTCGCCATACCCTCTTTATCTCCCTTTTGAAAAATAATAATTGTATATATATCTATATATATATCTATATATATATCTATATATATATCTATATATATATCTATATATATATCTATATATATATCTATATATATATCTATATATATATCTATATATATATCTATATATATATATCAGCGATTGGCCCATAATGAGACTTAGGAGTGCCCGAACTCACTACCAGCAACTGTAGACAGCTGTTTCGACTTTATTGGGGCTCGTCAGCACAGTGTAGCTGATAGTGAGTTCTTGCATCAGAAAGTATATATACTACAAATGACAAGAAAGAGCGACGTGGGACACTCAGAAAATACATGCAGATTCCATGCGCATTGGTTCAATAGAGACTGACTTGTGTATTATGTATTTTCTGAGTGTCCCACATCGCTCTTTCTTGTCATTTGTAGTATATATACTTTCTGATGCAAGAACTCACTATCAGCTACACTGTGCTGACGAGCCCCAATAAGGGCGAAACAGCTGTCTACAGTTGCTGGTAGTGAGTTCGGTCCTAGGTCTCATTATGGCCAATCGCTGATAAAAAACTGCGACATGCAGATTCCATGGGCATTGGTTCAGTAGAGACTGACTTGTGTATTATATATATATATATATATATATATATATATGTATATATATATTTGTATATTTATATTTGTATATTTATATTTATATTTGATTTTAATAAATCTTTAATTTTATATGTGTATTTCATATTTTACGCAATCTCAAATGAAATGTCTCAGGGGAAATTCGCATCAGTCAATCAAACGCAGACCAACCATAATCCATCAAATCTCTTTAGATCTCACGTTAAGTCTCACGTTATATCTCACGTTATATCTCACGTTAAATCTCACGTTAAATTTCATGTTAGATCTCATGGGAGATCGGACATTAAATTATATTAAAGGTATAAAACTCATATCACAGTACTCACAGTACTCACAGTACTCAGAACACATATATCCGTCAAGACAAAGTGCTTACACCTAGAACTCAAACTAACTGGATTCGAAGTAGACAATTCAAATCGTAATGTCCGAAAGAAAAAATAGCAGCAAACCAGAGCAAAACGATCACAAAACTAAGATCGAAGGCCCTACCAGTCAACACGATAAGCCTGTTCTTACGAAAGACGAAAAGTTTATGATCAACCTTATCAACTATAGCGGTAGCAAAGGCCCTGACGAACAATCCAATAATCCAACCTTTTCGATTTCGGAAGACGAAAAGTATATAATCAACTTTATCGAATCTGGCGGTGTTGAAGACCCTCACGAACAGTCTAATAATTCAATCCTTTCGGAAGACGATAAGTATATAATCAGAGTTATCACCTCTGGAGGTATCGAAGGTCCTGGCAGACGACGCGTTAACCCAATCCTTACGGAAAAACAAGAGGCTGCGTGGCGAGAGTAACATTAAAGGTCTTAACAGACGTTAACCCAGTTATCTATAAACAGTCTATGTTGAACAGTTATTTATGAACAGTTTCTAACGAACAGTTATTTATGAACCATTAATTATGAATCGTTATTTATAAACAGTTATTTATGAACAATTTTCAATACATTGTTTCAAATTTTATCTCTATGTGTTTTTTCATTCATGCACGCACTCACTTGGGGTTACACTATAGGGAAAAACGCCACCAATCTATTCGCATAGACTGGACGCACCTCATCTAGGGTTTCACACCTCGTTCACTACCTCCCTTACCTTATGACCCCTCTTGCACTGTCATTTCAATGACGTCATCCTGAATCTATATATAATAAGATCGCCGCCATCTTGAATTTATAATGTATTGCTATAATCCATGGATCGGACGCCATCTGGAATTTATAATATCTCGCCAAAGGGACCGTACAGTACAACTTCTATGCACCTTCGTTCCTAGTCATTGCGCATACATTTGAATGCAGTATCTTCCAGATGATCTTATTTCCTTTGTGTTTTTTATGCAATAATAGATGCTTGAATACAGTCTGTTTCTCCATTGTTAGATGCTCCTTAATCCGTGTTCCTATTGTTCTGCTGGTTTCCCCTATGTAGGCTGTTCCACACGTTGAGCATTTAATTTCATATACAACATTCTTTGTTAGGCAGCAACCAGGTTTGGTGGACAATTTACATGTTTCACAACTGCGGGGGCAGTCCTGTTTGTTCTTCGGTTGAGCGAAAACTTTAGATAACGGTCTGTCATTCATGAACTGTATTTTAACGTTGTTCAAACGCGATATGTTTATAACTGAAAAGGCTCTTCTTTTATATTCCTCATTAATAAATGGGAGTTAAAGGTAAGGGAATTCTTCTTGGTTTCACATTGTTGTCGTCTTCCGAAAAGGTATTTCTTATAACTCTTTTGACAAATCTATTTGTCTAATTGTCCGCCAAACCTGGTTGTTGCCTAATAAAGAATGCTGTATATGAAATTAAATGTTCAACGTGTGGAGCAGCCTACAATAACATAGGTGAAACCAGCAGAACAATAGGAACACGGATTAAGGAGCATCTAACAATGGAGAAACAGACTGTATTCAAGCATCTATTATTGCATAAAACACAAAGGAAATAAGATCATCTGGAAGATACTGCATTCAAATGTACGCAATGACGAGGAACGAAGGTTCATAGAAGCTTTTGAAATCCAAAATTACAAACAATGTATTATGAACGGTTGCATTGGTAGAACAATTTGTATAGAATAGTATAATTTTAATAATTTTAATATATTTATATCGTACCTGAAGAACCTTATGGATTTTTATTATTAGATGCACTTGCATACAAATAGGATCTTAGTATCACTGTAAAACTAATTCCACTGAAGAAGCCTTGATCGGCAAAACGTTTGGAAGTTGAAATAAATATTTTTTAATCGTTTGTCTGTAGAAGATTTTTTTTTCTATAACTTTCATATATATATACCACATACTTGTGCGTATTTTCAAATTATTTATACTTCCAGTACATTTCAAAATGAATTCAAAATTATTTTAAGTTTAAAATACGCTAAACAGGTAGAAATTACAAAAACAAACCAAAAATAACTCATCTTTTAATGGCTGAAAATTTCTTTGTGTCATTTTCCTTGTATTATTTTATATTTTTATTGTTATCTCTCTAACGATCCCTCAGTCGGACGCCATCTTTGTTTTGAGCGGGACAACAAACGATATCGCCGGACAAAAAATGATATCACGGCACATATCGTTTTTATATCACCGTGTTATCGCCCAGATAAGTATGTGATAAATATACATACATATATATATATATATATATATATATATATATATATATATATATATATATATATATATATATATATATATATATATATATATATATATATATATATATATATATATATATATATATATATACAATAATTTGTGTTGGGTTATAAAAACCAGTTATAAAGTGCTCAATGGATTTCCAGAGCATAATCAACAAATAAGACACAAAGACTTAGCAAGTTGTGTAAGGCATATTCATTACTATTTAGTTTCGTACTACACTTAGTGTAGCACTCTTTAGACAAATAGCCTATGTTATATGATCTATAGAGTAACGAACTTTTAAATTATGTACAAACGGTTAAACGATTATTATCTTTACATATCAATTTACACCTCAAGTGGAATATTCGTAATTAAGACCTAAAGTTCTTTAGTAGGAATTTACTAGCATGTCTGCATGTAGAGACAAGTTCATTTCGTCGGTTAAGTGTAGCGATGTCCGGTTTACAGATAATGAAAAATTTCTCCCATAGACATAAGTTGCATCTTTTAGATATATTACTGTACGATTTCGCTCGCTTAAGGATTCTCCATCTGATTGAATACTCAATACCCCTTTGCTTCAGGTCCCAGATGTGTTTACTTAGTTCCGTGCAATTCTGTTTTTGAATGCTGCGAAATGATGTTTTATGATTGGCGTATCGTAATTTGAATTTGTTTTCTGTTAGTCCTACATATGTTTCGGGAGGTCGCTTATCAGATGTGCTCACTGTGGCTTGGTATACAATAGATTCGGTCAGGCAATTCTTGGGAATCGGGCATTCAATAGGTTTCCGGCAGTTGCAATTGTTTACTTGAGTTTCTTTTACTGGTTTAGGTGTTAGCATAGATTTGTTGTGGCCGTCTATGTTTTGTTTGATGTTGCTCATACAACTGTAGCTGATTTTTACAGTGTTCCGGTTGAATATTTTATGTAAAATGTGACCTCCCGAAACATATGTAGGACTAACAGAAAACAAATTCAAATTACGATACGCCAATCATAAAACATCATTTCGCAGCATTCAAAAACAGAATTGCACGGAACTAAGTAAACACATCTGGGACCTGAAGCAAAGGGGTATTGAGTATTCAATCAGATGGAGAATCCTTAAGCGAGCGAAATCGTACAGTAATATATCTAAAAGATGCAACTTATGTCTATGGGAGAAATTTTTCATTATCTGTAAACCGGACATGGCTACACTTAACCGACGAAATGAACTTGTCTCTACATGCAGACATGCTAGTAAATTCCTACTAAAGAACTTTAGGTCTTAATTACGAATATTCCACTTGAGGTGTAAATTGATATGTAAAGATAATAATCGTTTAACCGTTTGTACATAATTTAAAAGTTCGTTACTCTATAGATCATATAACATAGGCTATTTGTCTGAAGAGTGCTACACTAAGTGTAGTACGAAACTAAATAGTAATGAATATGCCTTACACAACTTGCTAAGTCTTTGTGTCTTATTTGGTGTATATATATATATATATATATGTATGTATATATATATATATATATATATGTAGAGACCTGTAGAGAACACAAGCCAACCTAGCGACTCACATTTTTGTAAATCCTGTTGTAAGTCGCTAGGTTGGCTTGTGTTCTCTACATGTCGTTCACGTTTTCATATTGTGGGTAAATGAACCCTGTACTTTGTACATTACATTATTATGTTTTGATTACATCGTGTGTAAAGTTTATCCTCGAAGTGGCGTGACGATCAAAGTCCGCCTGCCCCGATCGTATATAAGCGCTCTCATGTTTGACATTAGATAGTAGCAGCTATGACGGGGAAGAGAAAGATGATGAATATGTGATGTATGGCTAAGGCTCGAATAAAATCTCCTTAAACTTGTGTTTTGTGTAGTCTTTCACCTTCTAAACCTCCGCCGAGTGTCACAAGGGCTCGGGTCAACTCATCGCTATTAGTTTGAGTTGATAGCTGGTGAGTGGAAGGCAATGCACAAATAAGGTTTTGTCATATTGCATAGGTGTTCTCAACAATATGTTTTTAACACACCGGATTTATTGCGTGTGTCGGGTATAATGAATTTTTGTAAATCCTGTTGTAGGTCGCCAACAAAGGTTTGTGTTCTCTACGTAAACTGCATGCACCTAGTAAATGATATATATATATATATATATATATATATATATATATATATATATATATATATATATATATATATATATATATATATATATATATATATATATATATATATATATATATATATATATATATATTAGAATATAACAGTTATTTCAAACTTTCAGCAGCAGTGCTTATAGACATTCCAAAAGAATAAGATACAACTATGGTGTACTAGATTTACTATCTGATGTGTATCCGCACCTGAGAAGACATACTGATTGAGGCATATTTTATATATATATACAGTATACAAACCAGTTTCACAAAGATCTCCAGTGTATCCGTCTGCACATTCACACCTGTAAGGATCTGAACCTGGTCCATCTTTGAGATCAATGATTGTCTTCCCACCATTTTTACAGTTCTTCATCTTATGGCACGGGATCTACACGTACAATTATGTGATATAGGATTTAGGACGTGCATTATTTTAGAGACAGATGCTTTAAATTTGTGTTGTTGAGTAATTTGAACCAGGGAAAGGAAAATTCGACAAAATATCTCAGATTTGTACAGGACAAAATGTAATATAAGATCCAGCTAATTCATGAAATCAATTTGTATTTAAGAGTATGCCACCCGTATCTATTTCTTAAGTCTGATGTTGAATAAAGCAAGAGGTTATTGTACCTTTCGTGTTCCAACAGGGTGATAGAAAATCCATCCTTTCTCATCAGTGATGCAGTGATCAAAGTTGTGGCGAGTGGAGTTTGTCCGTTGGCAGTTTCTTTTCCGCTGTTTTGACTTGAAGTTATATCCTGCACAAAACGGATCTTGCGCACATTTCATTGCACATTCAAGCGGAAAACCAAACGTCCTTTCTGATAACACATTTTTAATCAAAGGGCAAACATCTAAAACATAAGGATTCATCGTGTACATTTTACATTAAGCATTTCAAAATCAACAAATACGTTATAAACGTGATGCGACTCGACCAGCGGTTTCTCGCAATGATTAAGCGTTTATTGATTAAGGTCCTACTGAATCTCGAGGTGAAGCCCTTAACAATAACATGAAATTTGATAAACTGCTGGCCAAAATACAAAAACAGCGACACATGAATTTCTTGGCGATAAAGGTCACTGCTAGGCTTGCCTATCACCTTTTGAAAGTGACGACTTAATACGTTCATAAACAGCGAAAGCTTTAAATTTGACGTCATTATTGCAGCTAAAATCGAGATACAGTATAAACTCTCGTATTAATGGACACCTCAGGGACTGTGATTCAGTGTCATCAGTAGCAACTAGAGAGGTTCAGATTTGACTTCTTCTACCACTACCGCTGCCTTTTCCCGATTTTTAAACAATTTGATTGGTTAATCAGGTAGGTCCGGCACATCTGATTGGCTGAAAGATAGCTTAAGGTAGCGGTAGAGGTATTGGAAGCCCAATATGAACCTCTCTGATAGCAGGAGTCCACGGCAATAGCTGGGTGCGAACAACATCTCTTAATTTCAAGGTGCAAAATGTTTGTAAAATGGTAGTGGTTTGCTTCGAAATATCTTTATTCAAACTTGCAGATGTGTGTTTTTGGTGATAAAACAAAAACAGTAAAAGCACGTCGCTGTGAAAATACTGAAAATAAATTAAATTTACTAATATATTGTGTCAGTTTTAACGAGAGTAGAATGATAAAATTATTAGTTTGGGACTGTAGCAGTGAGAGTCTATAAAAGCCTGAGCTATTGATATGCTATTTTCAATAGTTTTTGCTGGGGATTTACAAAATTTTTTGAACAGCGGGACCTATATATATTTCTTTTAATTAAGTGTCGTTGTACCTTCTGCCCCAATTTCTTTGAAATATTGGTGAATGTAGAATTTTAACCAATCAATCAACAGTTTAATAATAATATATCTTAAATCTCCACACGGCTGAATACATGAGCATTTAGAATTTTACCACGCAGATAAATAGTCAGGGAGCAAATGTCACAAAATAAAGTCCCGAGGAAATTTTCTGAAGAAAGCAAGCGACCAATCTAGAAAGGTTAATTGGTCCCTAGTGAACACAAAAAATGTTGTCGGCAACTTTGAATTTTGCTAGGACGGCTTTTAGGGGGGGGGGGGGGTTAAAAAGGTGATGTATTTTCTCCGCATGGAAACGAGGCTATGATTTAAATTGCATTATCTTTCAGCTTATTTGAATACACATTGCCCAAATTTAGCTAAAATGCATAAAATAATGTATCTGACAAGTCAATGTAACGTTTAAAGTAGTAATCACCAGTTACGTGACTCAAGTGACAGCTTTGAGGATGGTCCGTAAAAAAGTTTTTTTACCTTTCATTTTATGTAAAATGTTTTATGTACTTTAATGTCATTTATGTACTTGAATTAAAATATATACTATCGGTACACAAATGCATGATTTTCCACAAATTTTGTTTTTAAATTGAACCCTTTGTATGTATATAAGTGAGACTGGGCTCTGGTCAGTGGTTGTTTACTCGAAAATAGAAGGCGGCCATCTTGGCTTGACTTCGAGATGTTTTAGAGTGGTATTTCTTGTCTTAAGGACTTTCTTTTGAGCTTATTGATGGAGGTTGCCGCCAATAATGATGATGAACCCCCAGATACAAGTCTGCGTCATTTGTCAGGAGAAAAATGAAGAAAAATTGGTCGAAAAACCAAGTTCATACGAAAAAACTTGGAACTCTATAAAAGAATGGGCGTCGTATGGTGAGTCAAAACATCTAAAATCATGGGCGAAACTACAAAGTCGTTTCCCTGAAGATCTGGAAGAAAAAAAAGCTACATGGCACAGAAGTTGTTATAAAGATGTAATTCACTCTGGAATGCTGAAAAGAGCAAAAAATCGCTATGAGAAGCAGCTAGAAGGAGACCAAAATGTGAAGAAAAGAAGGACATCAGATAAAATAGCTGCCGAAGTGCCCACTCTCACAAGGTCGACAACAACCCCCTTTGACAAGAACACATGCTTTTTCTGTGGATACCCTGCCCGTTATCAAGATCCTCTTCATAATGTGTCCACTTCATCGGCTGGTGAAGCACTGCAAACTGCCATCAAAGCCACAGGCAATGACCGACTTCGAGTAAAACTCAGCACTGCTATTAATCCAATCGACGGACATGCAATGGATATTAAATACCACAAGAAATGTTGGCTGGTACATGTAGTTAATGCACCCAGAAAAAGACTTTCCACCCCATTAAATTGTGATCAAAGAGCCTGCATAATTGCAGCAGAGATTGAGTTTCTAAGTAAGGTAGACAAAGATTTAAATTATGGTGAAATCTTAACAATGGCAGAGCTGCAAAACGCATTTGAAAACATAATGGTCGAGAATAATGTTGATGACCATTCGTGTTCAAGAAAGATATTGAAGCACCTAATACAGAAGGAGGTTCCAGGTGTTGAATTTCACAGGCCGAAAAAGGTTAATGAATCCGAACGAGTGACCATCAAGAGGACAAGAGACGAGGCTATACAGCAATCAGAGGGCTCTAATGTTGATCTGTGTAATGATGATATGAAGACCATATTCAATGCTGCAATCTTGTTAAGGAAGTCAATAAATAAATGCAAAAAATGGGTGTTCACTGGATTGCTTAACGACTTGAGTTATGAACATGTCCCGCCACAACTTTATTCGTTCTGTAGATGGGTTATCAAAGAATTGAATGATCAAGTGTGTGAGGTAGAAAAAAAATCAGAGATCATTCACAAACGCGCAACTAGCTTATCCCAAACTGTTGTAAGTCAATGTCTAACGGACAGTCAAATACGCAACAAAAGGTCGAAGGATATCAAATCTACAAGAGTGATGCCACAACAGTTGGCAGTTGGCCTTGCTCTTCGTCAAGCAATTAGAAGTAAAGAGATCGTAAATATGCTTCATGGATTTGGCATGAGTGTGGAATACAATAGGCTTCTTCGAGTGGAGGTGCAAATAGAAGAAAGTGTTATCAATCGCATCCAAGAGAACGACGGTGTTTACTTGCCTCCTGACTTTGTAAAGAATAGATATATATTTTTGGCAATTGATAGTGTTGATTTCGCCAAGGATACTCCTGATGCCAAGCGTACACTTCATGGTACGGCTATGGCCATATATCAAAAAGTTGAGAATGACGACAAAATTCCTGACATAAGGTGATTTAAACTAGTTTTAATTGAGGTGATTTATTATCTTAATTATTATATTTAAAATGCTTAATTTACTTTTAACTTCTATTTCTAGATTAGATGTACCTGAAAAGCAGAAACAATCGATTGACCACATTCCAGAATCCTTGAAGAAAGTTTTGGAGTGTGAAGATCCTCCAAAAAAGCCAAAGAATCCAGTTTATCGGAATTTCTCTTTATTCGAAGAAGATGAGCTACCAATTACAGTTAGATATGAAGACTTTGGATGGCTGTTGGGGCGTAGTCTATCTAGAGTCCAACTTCTGATTATGAAGAGGACAAGACGAGTTGCGTACCAGTATGGGCTGCCTACAAATCTGTCATTTATGATGTTATCCAAACAACACGAAGCGCAGCACCCCCTTTGATCGCCGCACCGGCCCACGAATGGAACACTTTATTGACCGTTCTCAAGCAAGCTCAAAACATCAACACTTCAGCTGTTGGTCCTAACCGAAAGACTGTCATTACACTAGATCTAGGGCTTTACCAGCCCGCAAAGCAGCTACAAATGGCCCGACACGACCTGAATCATGTGATACTACGTCCAGGTATAAATAAAGATTTTTGAATTGCTTTGTTGTAAAATTTGTGAATTTAACACATTCTATCTATCGTTGTATTAGGTGAGTTACATATTGTCATGGCACAGCTAAGAGCGATAGGATCTTCTATTGACAGTAGTGGTATAGATATGTGTTGGAATGAGTCCCAGTTGTATGGCCCTTCCACTGTCAAACAGATAATAGAAGGAAAGCATGTGCGTAGAGGAGAAGTAGCGCATCTAATTACCCTAGAGGCCCTGTTTGATATGTATCTAGAAGCTTTTTATCAGTAGAACAATGATGATACTCATGCAAGCATCAAACAAGTTGCAGATGTGCTGAATAAAGCATGCGAAGGAGGAGAGAAAAAGATGATCGAGAGCACGAATAGCCGAATGACTGATATCACCAAGTCATCAGATGTCTTGGGGAAGATGTCTACATTTGATAAAGCCAATGAGAAGAAACCTCTGTTTAAAGTAATGCGTCACTATATGCGCATGGTCATGGAAATGCTGACATTTATAAAATCAGTAAGGACTGGAGACTGGGAACTACACTTAATAGCTTTAGAGAAGTTCACAAGATACTTTTTCGCACATGACCAAATTAACTACGCACGCATGATGCCTGTGTACATCGCAGAAATGGATAGCTTGAAACTTACAGATCCTGACATAATCAAAGAGTTCCAGCAAGGAAATTGGGTGGTTAACAAGAACAGTGAAGTATCTTTCTGCGCACTGGGTGCAGATCACGCTTTAGAGCACATCAATCGCTCTATGAAAGTAACTGGAGGGCTAGTTGGAATCACACTGAATGCAAACGCCCGTGACAAATTCTTCCTGATTGCTCCCGAATTAGCAAGGTAATAAATAAATTAGATTTTGACATAATGAAGTTTTATGTCACCATAAAAGATATTATATTTGAAAATCCATTCCTAACAAATTCCTTTATCGTTGCTATTCAGGCTGGCAGAAGAAGCTTGAAGTATGACAGGCGTGCATGTAAAGAAAAACGTCCACCATCATTGCCTTTTCGCAACTGTTTTAGCACGTGAGGAAAAAACATCAAACAACTAAAGCCTACAATTACAAGGTTCACAAATCCCTTCACAGAAGATAGCACTGATCTCTTCAACTTGGTTACTAAAGTGGTTATGGCTGATAATATAAAGGATGACATGTGCAACCAAAGCGAAATAGGGAAGAAGATGCTGGAAACATTTGCACAAGAGCGCATTCAATCAGATAAAGTAAACCTTTGGTCCACCATGAAAAAGTGCAAATTGATGACATGGAAGAGAAACGGCAAGAAGATGAAAGTTCATATCCAGGATAAAGTTGTAGAACTCCAGGAGGATAGGTCTCTTTTTGCCCGCATGATGATGGTTAGCAGAAGTCGCCCAGAGAGAGATATTGAGGAAGCTATTGGCAAGTACGAGTTCACAGTTGTACCAAGATCTCTTTTTGCCAGCGATGGATCCATGTTACACTGTTCATCAAAGAGTGTGTTGATGGGCATATTAGAAAAGCTGAACAGCAGTTTAATCACTACCTATTCACCACTTCAAGAACATCCACCTTCAGATACCCCCACACACAGCGGCCTTCCATCGACAACGTCTAGAAAGAAAATTGCAGTAGTTGACGGAATCGCAGAGGTCCAATCAGTTGTCAAACCACGAGGGGTTGCCAGGTGCAATGGACTTGCCGAACATTTTGTCAACCGATTATTCAACAAGTACAATGGAAGTGACGAGATACGTTTGGTCTTCAACAGATATGACTTACCAATGTCCTTAAAAACAGCCACAAGATTTCAGCGGCAAGGTACAAATGAGCCAGTTTATTATCACATAACCGACTCCACGCACATTGCCAAAGTTAACATGAAGCGTCTTCTATCTCACACTAAGACAAAACAAGAGCTGACTGCGTACTTGGCTAGAAAGTCTTTTGAGTTTGCCCAAGGGAACGAAAGGTGTTTTGTTGTCTCATGGGGATGTGAATGTGCTGCAACTAATCAACGCACAGAACACCTCCAAAGTAATCACGAGGAAGTGGATACAAAATTGATCTTGCATGCTATTGATGCTACTGCACATGGTGCCACTGAGCTGAATATTCATTCTCCGGACACAGACGTCTTGGTCCTTGCCATCAGAAGATACCCAGAGCTGTGCAAGAACACATCCTTTGTAACTGGAACAGGGCAAAGACACAGAAGAATAAATCTCGAGCCGATCTTTCAAGCATTGGGTCCTATTAAAGCAGCAGCCCTCCCCGCATTCCATGCTTTCAGTGGTGCTGATATTAATACTGGTAGTTTTTCTGGTAAAGGGAAGATTGCCTGCTGGAAGGCATTCATTGAAGCCGAAAAAGATATCCTTACAGCATTTGTGCAGTTAGAAACAACAGAGTATCCAGCCTTAGACATCGCTAATGGAATTGAAAAATTCGTCTGTCAATTATACCAGCCGAAAACCAAGATTCACAAAGTAGCAAAGCTCAGATAGTATTTGTTTAAAAAGAAACAAGCCCAATCAGAGAAGCTACCTCCGACACAAGGAGCGTTACACGAAGCCATTTTGCGATCACACTACCAAGCTATGGTTTGGAACAAAGACAGAGTAGCAAACCCCGTATTGCCATCACCAGAGAGGATGGGACAAGGAAGACGATCGGTGGACACGTGTAATGACCAAAGCCTTACCAGCGCCAGTAGCAGTAATTGAGTTTGTAAAATGTGGTTGTTCTAAGCAAAGATGCTCCTCGAACCGATGTCAATGCCGTAAAGCTGGATTAACTTGCACAGAACTTTGCTCCTGCTCTGATGCCGACGAGTTATGTGAGAATGTTCAGGAGAGAGATGATAGCGACGACTGTAGTGATGATGATGATATCGATGACAAAGATTCCGACACTGATACTTAATGTAGCCATGTAAGTTAATAATATAAAAACCATACTTCCTTTGTATTATAACTCAACTATTACATCAGCAAAAACAAGCGAAATCTTAATTCAAATCTTAACCTCGTTTCCTTAACACAGCTAACTAGACCATTGTCATTAAAGTTACTAGTAGGCTATTGTAATGCAAAACTATGTAAATTTGACACAAAGTCGTTCAACATAGTTCAGTAGAATGGGTGAAAACACTAAAACGAAAGTAAGGAAATATCTAGAACTATTTTTAAACATCAATGAGAACACTATGAATAAATTTCAGCGGTATTTGTTCATTTACAGCTAACAAATAATGAGATTGAATCCCAGCCTCGCTTTCATGATTTTTTGTCACGTGATTAACAATTGTCAAACAAAGTATTTCAAAAATGTGGCAAATATTGTATGACACATGACCATATTTGAATGATTTCTACTTAAGCAAAGTTGAAAGATAATGCAATTCAAATCATAGCCTCGTCTCCATGCTGAGAAAATACATCACCTTATTAAACCCCCCTAAATGCCGTCCTAGCAAAATTCAAAGTTGCCGACAACATTTTTTGTGTTCAGTAGGGACCAATGAACATTTCTAGATTGGTCGCTTGCTTTCTTCAGAAAATTCCCACGGGATTCCACTTGCTCCCTGACTAAAAAGGCTACGCCTATTTAGCAAAAGATAGATAGCTACCAAGATGGAGGGATTTCTGCCATAAATCTCGAATTATTTAGTTTCCATCGGAGGAGGTTTTTCAACAAGAATCAATCCACTTCAACGATTTTAAATTAAGAGATTTTAAATTAAGATTTTCGTCACATTTTTCATCTAATTATTGATTTAAGGTCACTGTTGGAGTTTAGTAACCGCGGTACATGAAAGAAAACCGTCCGTTAGTTTATAATAAGATAATTTCCAAAGATATTTCTTCAATTTGAGATATATACATTTGAACATGTTAAGGCAAGCCGGGCGAGTGCCCCCCAGACATGGTCATTTTTACGAAAATTCCAAAATTGTGGAAACGCTGCATGATCTCTTCAATGTTAGAAAGTTGTTTGCCTGATAATGCTTCGGTGGAGTCTGCAATCTTCCTTTCTGTATTTCCGTGTATATAAAGATAGTGTTCCGCATTGAAAACATTATTCTTACTTAGCTTTTTTAAATCATATTAAATCAAATAGTAATTTTTAGCATTATAATATGTATCATTAGCACCAATGAAATTTTGTTCTGTAAAGAGAATGCTTTATTAATTCCCACATTTACAGTTGCCTGCCCTAATGACTTGGGGTCACCTTTTCCTGATAATGCCCTTGTTGTGGCTGACTTGACATTCATGAAACTGAATGTAACTGTAACTGACCTTAGCTGTGCTCCTTTAAAAGAATTAAAAATAGCCTTTGGAAAAATAAAAATTGGGCGTGAAAGGCTAAGAAAGTTTTATTATCTTTATACCACTACGGGTTTGTTGTGTTTAATGTGGTATGTACTGCTCTGAATACCTGAATAAAAACTTCCAAATTTTGCCGTGCGTGTGCAAGCTATGCGCATATAATATTTGTGTCTTGAAATAGATTATATTCGGAATTTGGTTTGTTGTTATAATATCGCTAGTTTTAATTTTAAAGTTGAAAACTAGGTGGCTTTTTTATAGCATAAGTTACTCGATCATGTATAGTATTCAACAATTCAAACGAAGTAAATTACATCCTTTTGTGCACAAAATCGTGAATCTGTAATTTTTTCAAAGACTGTTGTGCTTAAAGCTTGCTTCGAAAAAAATCTCTGGAAAGTTTAATTTGTGGACTGGAAGCTGTTTAGACCTGAGGTAGGATTTACTATAATGTTTCCTTATGGCTATGTTACTCGAGGCAAATGCACTACTGACTTACAGTCATAATGCTATTTGAAGTTTATAACTCTGATTCATATTGTCCTTTATCAACCACATGCATTAAAACTATCTTTAAGAGCTGAATTAGAAAAGAAATCGAAGTTTTGGCGGGGAATTCTCTGCAAAAGTCTTCTTCTGACCGATGTTTCCATGCTCGATATCGGACTTAGTTGGCATTACTTTGCAAGTTGCTCCACTAGCGCATGTTATTTATACACAAAATTCAATATTGATTATTGCATTACCATCATAATTATATAATGTTGTTGAAATATACACGAAAGGATCTCAAATAAAATTGCTCGTAGCCGAAGGAAATTTCAATCCCATAGACGATCGGACACCTCCGAGATGGTCGGACACCTCATTGATTTATGTAACTCAGATCCGAATTTATTGTAAATATTTTAAATAAGGAGGCGTGCTTTACAGAGAAGAGAAAAAATTAAAAAGTAAGGCCTGAAAAACATCTGAATGAATACAACCGATATTAGATAGAAATGTTACAGCCGGGACCTGAATCGCATGCATGGAAATGCCTGTATAACGAAGGCAAGATCGCGCCCCATACACTATCGAAGGTCACTGGAAATTTACCGTTGAACAAATGTATATTTAACTTAGTAGAGCGAATTAAAGTACTGTTAATAGATGCCATCGACTATCAATCAGGCGTTCGACCGTCTACGGTTTCGAAATTGGCGTGCCTGAAGCCTACATTTACTTACTTGCCACAACAGTGTTACAAAATTATCAGAATTATAAAGATGCCAAATGGGCATGCACGCTGAATCGTTTTTTCTCAATTACATTGCTGCTGTTTTTTGTTACATTTGTGACTAAACATTTCGCTATGTCATTCTCGTATCTTGGAACATGCTCGCGTATAGTGATTTTATCTGCTCAATTTTGCATTTCAATTGTTGAACATGTCAAAAGTTCTAACGCTGTTGTGGTTTAAATATAGATAAAAGTATAAACTTAGCAAAAAGAAGAAAGTTGCATAAGCTGCCACTAAATAACAAAAAGGTATAGAAAATATAATGAGAGTACCTTTGTGCAGCGCATGAAATGGGAGTGACATGCTCGTGGAATCTCCAGGTCTGCAGTAGTCGTCTGTTTCCATTTTTATTGCGTCTGGTAGTAAAATTAGGAACAAAAATTTCACTGATGAGAATGTCATTCTGAATAAACGTTTCATCTTTTAGTTTCAATTGAAATTTCCAGGCGTAGTCGAGTTTTTATTGCCTCTCCAATCTCTGTCTGTGAAACTGAAATAAAAGGAAAATTTCAGGGCGTTATATATAGACCTCTGTCGGAAGTTCGTGCAGTTGTGCTCCTTAAAATGTTTACAATGGAAAATTGATATTTGATTAAAATGCTCGCGCCTCTTAACATTCACCTTGACTCTTCAAGCACGTAGAAATGTAATCAATTTAACTTTATTTTTTCGCCATTGTCTGAGAAGATAATTTATCTTGACATGAGGAAAAATAAGGCCTTAAATTGGGCACTATGTTTACTAATTATTTACTAGCTAGAAAAGACAATTATTCATTTTTACAGAACCAATAAATTCATTATTAAATTGTCGTGCCGTATAAGTGTAATTCAGTTTTCGTTTTAGGTTTTTCTCCATTTCTGTACAAGTTGCGATTTATTTAATTTATACTAGATAGCTCGATCATTTCTGAACTGCTTTTTCAGTGAGTCTATTCAGGTTCATTTCGTGTTAATACGTTTTGTACGACCGCACACGAAACCAAAAGTAAACCGACTTTATTTATACTGAAAAGCTCTATCAGTTCTAAACTGTTCTCCCATAAGGTCCAGCAAGGTTCATCTCTTGTTATTGAGACTTTACGTCCTGTATTTAGACATAAGGTTTTTATCTTTTCATCGAGTAATTGCTGTTTTTGTGAATTTCTATGGAAACATTAGACCAATAAGTGCCAAGACATTAGTTACAAGCAAATTATAGACACATCATAGCTACAGGATAAACCTTAAACTAAATTGACTTTATTTTATGAGATAACTCTATGAGTTCTAAACGTCCTAGGGGTACAGTAATGAGGTCTTACTACAGGAGCACACTAACTTTATTAATTTTATGCTGGCTATAGCTTTGATATGTCTATACTATTGTTCTTAGAGGTCCATGCAGTAAGGATAATCTCTTATTGATCTAACTCTAAACTGTGTCTATATTACAAGGCTATATTTGTCGTATTCTACAACGTTTTACAACGAAACTTTGCGAAATGATCATTCTGGATGATAATATTCATATTTCATACCGAGGTTAAAAATTTTGTGTATATATATTTATGTTTATATATTTGTGTTTATATATATATATATATATATATATATATATATATATATATATATATATATATATATATATATATATATATATATATATATATATATATATATATATATATATATATATATATAAGCAAGAAACTTGAATCACTTCGTTTAAAACATTTATTCACGACAAATTTGTTTCGTATGACAAGCTGAGCTTGCCACACTCATCAGGTGAATGATTATATCGCGTATTTACATGGTGTTATGAATAACCTACAGGTAACTTGATCTGGGATGTTCGGCGTCACAGGAAATCTTAAAGAGAATTACTGGCTACAGAGCAGAAATTTTTTCCTGTGTCTACATGTCGATATAAGTTCGTTTCTTAAGTTCAGTGAGCTAAGCTTAGGGTGATAAATTATTATATACTTCTCGTGTAGACATAAATTGCAGCGCTTTGTTTTGTTTGAGTAGGCCTTACATTTCCTTAAAATTTTCCAACGGATAGAGTATTCAACGCTGGATTGTTTCAACTGCCAAATATATTTGCTCAGTTCCGTTGAATGCTTGTGTTTTTCGTTTCTGAACGAGCTCGTGTGGTTGTTGTATCTTGTCTTGAATGTGCCTTCTGTCAGTCCAACGTAGGTTTCTTTCTGTTGATTGTCTGTTCTTGTTACTGTGGCCTGGTGCACCACCTGAATAAATGTTTTAAACGAAGTGATTCAAGTTTCTTGCTTATATTCGCTCTACTTTCGTATCGAGCACTCTATTCATATGATTCTAAATTCAGTTTATTTACTGACACTCGCCTATATATATATATATATATATATATATATATATATATATATATATATATATATATATATATATATATATATATATATATATATATATATATATATATATATATATATATATATATATATATATATATATATATATATATATATAGACGATTGACATTAGTTTACCTCCAATATTTAAATATGAGACAATCACACTTGAGGCGGTGAAATTAAAAGAAGATAATGGCGGAAAGTAATGAAATATTTTTTGCACACGCAAAATAATCTGCTTATGAAACAGATTTTGTCCTTACCTTGACTTCGTAAAACTAAAGAAATAATATAACTAGTATCCAAATATATGCATATACTTTTGTTCATGGACTGCAAAAACAATCGATAAAACACAATAATTTAGTTGAGGAGAAAACAAATGTATGGATATATTTGCCCTTCTAATTCTATACTCACAGCGGCAAAACTTCTACCTCTGTAAGCTCCAAAAACATTTTGCGAGGTCTGTCGGTTATTTGATTACAGCATATAGTGCATGTGTGCTACCACAGCTGTTTTGTTTGTGTAATTCAGTAATTAAGTTATATAATGTTAATCACTCGAATTCAATTCCAAACGTTATCGAGTATATGTCTGACAAACGACGAATTTTGACTCTTTATCTAGAATAGTCATGAAGATTTAAATAATAGTTAACATGCATTTATCTTCCTATACTTGTGCTGTTAATTCTTTTAAAAAGAATGTTGTGCTCATCTACTTTTAATTTGTATTTCTACCACTAAATACCTTTTCCAATTGTTCTTGAATAAATATTTTCACTGTTTTAGCAAGAAAAATGTGGGCATACCTGTTCAGTCATCATTGCAGTTATATACTTGGCAAAACAATTTGTATAGACATTTTATTGATCAGTTTATAAATATAGTAGTTGACACAATGATTAGAAAATATGTAAAGAAGGAAATTTATTTTGCAGTGCGAAATTGACTACTACTATTTAAAAGCCTTCTTATCTATTTAACATCTCAAAATACAAGCATTTCGTTATACTAGCAAACATCCAACTGTTAGACCATCAACTGCATAATAGTCCAGAAGAGAATCTCCAATGTATTATAAACTCGGTAGAATTTCTGCTTTCAATTTTTGTGTACGAAATTTAGGATTTTTTTAAAATACATTTTTCTCGGTTAACGTCGCAATCTTATACTAAGCGAATTGGCAAGTAATTTAAGGAATGAAAACAGATCATCTTATTTACACAAAAAATTCGTGCCCTGAAAATCTGTCTCCAATTCACAAATTCCTACAGAAAATCCTACTTAATTTTTACGGTCCAAATTCTGTGTGTTCGCCAGTTTAAACTGTGTTTCCAGCAAGCGAAAGACAAATTATTTTTCTTCCATATTGTACATATCACTTCGTTTACATAACAATTGCCCATTTTGTCTTTTATCGTAACTTTTATTATTAGTAAACAAAATATGAAACAAGCGCCACGGTTATAGAATATGCCTAGATTATGCTAAGGACTGAGTTCAAATAGATCTCAGAAACAAAACTTTATCGGGCTGTTTTTGTCTCGTAATCTTATACAACGTCACAAAGTTCTTACTAATACTATATATATAAACTTAATATTCTCTACGCTATACCGACAAATATGACTGAGGCAATTTGGATTTTTCATGTTTGCTATATGGAGTGTTATTTCTAAAACGTTTAAAGAAAAAGATGTACGTACTTTTGAAATGTGGCCAATGCATGTGTCTTATGTCACGGCTTACGTCACGAAGTCATTGAATTCATTTCTCATAGTCAAATTTACACTTGACAACTGTTTGGGATGCTTGTATATTATAAGCTGCCATTTTCTTACGAAATGTAATTCGGAACAATTATAGCGAATGTTTTTCAAGATATTCTTGCTTTATTTTTGTTTAAATTGCGTGCTAATGCTGGCAGTATGTTTATATAGTAAACCATCAATAATAAATGAACTTATATTGCCATCACTTTAGACAGAAGAAAAATATATAGAATATTAATTTTGGTTTGTATTGTCGCAGTTCAAAGCCTTGTCACAAAAATAGCTACTTTTTAAATTTTTCATGTTCTGAAACTGTTTTAAAGAGTTGCACGTACTGTTTTTGTCCTGTACAGTACGCATAAGTGCAAATTTTGCATAAAATTACTACTCATTATAATGATATATTCTTTTGGATGAGCAAAGTGTTAGTTCTTGAAAGTCTATATATTTTCTTCAAAACGACTTTGCAATGTGAAGAAGCTTCGGGTTTTTTCGCTTTTCTAAAACATCTTCTTAGCAACGGCATACCAAATGTTTCATATGTTATAAATTTAGTTCTATGACTTTATTGAAAGAAAGCATATTTTTAGCTACGTGTGACCCATTCGTGCAAATAATGCTAAATGCTAATTAATTTCCTTAATGAATACACAATCCTTTTATCGCACATTCATCAAAGCTATCCAATAAATATATGTCACTGCGAAAAAATACGTTCAATTTTGAAAATTTTACAACATTTGTTCGTGGAATAAACGTTTGCCTGCATGAGAAATTCATTTCCTCTTCGTGCTGTGGCATTGAACAGCTTCAAAATATAAACTTAATTTTTTCTACGCTATACCAACAAATATGCCTGAAGCAATTTGGAATTTTTATGTTTGCTATGTGGACTGTTATTTCTAAAACGTTTTAAGACAAAGCCGTTCTTTTTGAAATGTGGTCAATGCATATGTCTTACGTCTTGGCTTCCATCGAACTCATTGAGTTCATTTCTCAATGTAAAGTTTACACTTGACAACTATTTGGGAGGCTTGTTATAAGCTGCCATTTTCTTACGAAAAGTAATTCGGAGCAGTTATAGCGAATGTTTTTTAAGATGTTTTTGCTTTATTTTGCTTAAATTGTGTGTAATTGCTGGCAGTATGTTCATCAAGTAAACCATCAATAATAAATGAACTTTTATTGCCATCACTTTACCCAGAAAAGAAATATATAGATTTTTTGGTTTGCATACTCGAAGTTGATCGAAAGCCTTGCCACAAAAATAGCCACTTTTAAAATTTGCCATATTCTGCACCTGTTTTAAAGAGTTGCACGTAGCTACTGTTTTTGTCTTGTACGCATAAGTGCAAATTTTGCATAAAAATACTACTTATTATAACGATGTTTTTCTTTTGAATGAGCAAAGTCTTGAAAGTCTATTTTCTTCAAAACGACTTTGCAATGTGAAAAAGCTTCGGGTTCTTCGCTTTTATAAAACATCTTCTTTGCAACGGCATATCAAATGTTTCAAACATTATAGTTCTATGACTTTTTTGAAACAAAGCATATTTCTACGCGCGACCCATTCGTGCAAATAATGCTAAATGCTAATTCATCTCCTTAATGAATACACAATCCTTTTATCGCACATACATCCAAGCTGTCCAATAAATGTATGTCACTGCGACAAAATACGTTCAATGCTGAAAACTTGCGCTGGCAAATTTTACAATTTGCCAACGCATTCTAAAGAGTAGATTTTAACATGTAATTTACAACATTTGTTCGTGGTATAAACGTTTGTCTGCGTGAGAAATTCAATTCCTCTCCGTGCTGTGGCATTGAATATAAACTTAATATTCTCTACGCTATACCCTAGGTAGCCCAATAATTGATGGCATATTTTTGGTTCAAAAAATGTGTATTTATTCTTGTGTTACTCTGTCTACAACTTTATTGATGCACGCGGTCCAGTTCAATGCGCGGTCAGCTTGTGGTGCATCAATGTTTACATCGTCTATATATATTTTCCTAAGGTTGGCAAGTAAATACCTGAATTGTACACGTAGCCCCGACGAAATGGTACAAAAACTACACAAATACGATTGAAAACGCAAAATAAACACTTCAAAAATAGACTCAGATTATTTTACTAAACTGCCAGCCACTTTTTTGGGCGAAAACAACAATGAAAATCAGGTAAAATTCGTAAAGTTTTTCAACATTTTGTTGAATTTTTCGCTTTGACTATGCGTGGTCCAGGTCGCCTGACATAATTTCAAACGGTTTTCCCGTTTAACTGACGACGACAAGAATTCATTGGTATCCAAAGCTGGAAAAATTTCGAAAGCCAATGAAATCTTGTCGTCGTCAGTTTAACGGGAAAACCGTTTGAAATTATGTCAGGGGACCTGGACCACGCATAGTCACAGCGAAAAATTCAACAAAATGTTGAAAAATTTTGCGAATTTTACCTGATTTTCATTGTTGTTTTCGCCCAAAAAAGTGGCTGGCAGTTTAGTAAAATTATCTGAGTCTATTTTTGAAGTGTTTATTTTGTGTTTTCAATCGTATTTATGTAGTTTTTGTACCATTTCGTCGGGGCTACGTGTGCAATGAATGATGTAAACATTAAAGCATCACAAGCTGACCGCGAATTGAACTGGACCGCGCGCATCAATAAAGTTGTAGACAGAGTAACACAAGATGAATATACATTTTTTGAACCAAAAATATGCCATCAATTAGTGGGCTACCTAGGGCTATACTCACAAATATGCCTAAAGCAATTTGGAATTTTTAAGTTTGCTATGGACTATTATTTCTAAAACGTTTTAAGACAAAGTCGTTCTTTTTCAATGCATGTGTCTTATGTCAGGGCTTCCATCGAAGTCATTGAATTCATTTCTGAATGTCAAATTTACACTTGACAACTATTCGAGATGCTTGTTTATTATAACCTGCCATTTGCATACGGAATGTATCTAATTCGGAATAGTTATACGAATGTTTTTCAAGATGTTTTCGCTTTATTTTTACTAATAAATTGTGTGTCAATGCTGGTAGTATGTTCATCAAGTAAACCATCAATAATAAATGAACATTTTTCCATCACTTTAGACAGAAAAGAAATATATATAGATTTTTTGGTCTGTATTCTCGAAGTTCAAAGCCTTGCCACAAAAGTACTTTTTAAAAGTACTTTTAAAATTTTCCACATTTTTAAACTCTTTTAAAGAGTTAAACGTACCGTTTTTGTCCTGTACGCATAAGTACAAATTTTGCATGAAATTACTGCTTATTCATAATGATGTTTTTCTTTTGAGTAAGTGAAGAATTAGTTCTTGAAAGTCTATTTTCGTCAAAACGACTTGTGAAAAAGCTTAGGGCTTTTTCGCTTTTTAAAAAATCTTCTTTGCATCGGCATATCAAATGTTTCAAATGTTTATAGTTCTATGACTTTTTTGAAAAAAAGCACATATTTACCCGTGACCCATTCGTGCAAATAATGTTAAATGCTAATTCATCTCCTTAATGAATACACAATCCTTTTTTTCGCACATTCATCTAAGCTATCTAAAAAATATATGTCACTGCGAAAAAATACGTTCAATGTTGAAAATTTGTGCTGGGAAATTTTACAACTTGCCAGCGCAATCTAAAGAGTAGGCATTTGTTGCGTGATAGCTCCCTGCGTGAGAAATTCAATTCCTTTACGTGCTGTGGCATAGAATATCGTCTGAATATATATTACCAAAACATCTGTCGCTGCCACATAACTTAAAAAGAGATATAGTCTACTTTTGTTGGAGCTAATAGCGCCCGCTAACTTTCTGTATATTATTAGGCAAACAGAATCGAGCAAAGAGAACGCGTTTGAAAAAGGAACTAACGTTGCAGTGTTGGCCGTGCAGTTGATAGTACACTGTCTGAAACAGCAATATAAAATAAAAATCGACGTTTAATTCAAGCGAAGACCATTGATCGGGAACTTAGTAGTTCGATGGGCCTTCGCTTCAATTCAGCGTCGACGAAGGCCTTAGCTTTGCTTAAAACGCGATTTTAAGTTTATCGTTTCAAGTAGCGGAATAACCTTTACCTTTCGTGTATAAAACAATGTGCTGAAAGTATATTGTAGTAATAAAAACAAGCTATCGCTAAGGCTATTTTGGCTTTAAAATTTACTTTACTTTTTATCCTAAGCAAAGAGCGGCAATAACCAAAATTTCCATTTAATTTTCATTGAAATTAAACACCTACAGATTTCGTTTTGCAATTTTATTATAATATAAATGCGATGAAATTGACTAGTTTAGACGTCTATAAAGTGGATACCTCGAACATAATTTGTTGAACATTCTTTGCCAATAGAAACGATGCTAGCTCTTTCTAGCTGTGTTGTACGATTTCGTTTGTTTTTTCGATATCAGAATTTTTTCTACACTGGCATTTGATGAGTTCGATAATATGCAATCCTATTTAATCCTGCTACTTTGCTTCTTAATATTTACTGCTGCTAGACATCACAGTTAAAAATAATTTAAATGTGTTTTCAACATTAATGTGTTTTCAATAGTAGTTTTAGATTTACAATTTTTTTGTTTGAGAGCTTTCCTATTGAATTATAAAATAATCGGTTACCCCCCCCCCCCATATAGCGCCGGAATAATTAGTATTCAAAATGGCGGCGGATGCTGACGTCATAGGATAATTCGTAAGTATTCAAAATGACGGCGGATGCTGACGTCATAAGTGTACATGTGGCCACAGATTACTATTGTACCAGATGTCTATCTTGGCCAAATATCTGTTACAAGTTTTTGACATGCTTACGTGAGCTGACGAAAGATTTCCGCCATGTTCTTAGTAAGCGCAATCCACGCCATACAACGTAAGCAACAGTCTAACCGAGTCTAACACCTATGTATGTCTGACACAGGCCTGGCCTGGACGCGAGTCTGACGCAAGTGTCCGCCATGTTCTTAGTAAGCGCAACATACGTGATATTGCGAAAAATGACGAGTGCAATTCGTGATCAGAGTAAAAATCGCGAACACAAATTTACCTTGCGAAAACACGAAGATAAACATCTGGTACAATAGTATTCTGTGATGTGGCGCTACGGCGATGTAATACTACGGTGAGGTGGCGCACATGAGGGCAAGACATCAACAAGTCGTTTTTAAAAGTCCCCCACATTTTTAGTGGTGGCTATAGGTGCCCGTTTCATGGAGTAAACATTATTGTGAGAGAGTAATTTCGGAGGGGTTGAACAAACGCAGAATATATGTTTTGAAATATATATTATAAATTTGTTTACAACCATAAAATGTAGAACGTTTTACGATAAATGTTTCAATTGGAACTGTTCGAATAAAGTGATTACGATATATGTTCAGTTTTCCAAAACAGAGTTGAGATCGTTGATAAAGCTTGAGCATTGTTCTTTCTCATTTTGCTTCGTGAGAGGTCGGGAGAATCGTAAAAATACTCTTCGGGCACGCATTCGAAGTAATTGCATCAATCTTGTTGAGCACAGCAAAAGAATACACGATCTTTGTTGATAGTTTCTTCTTTGACTTTACGAACTACGAAATGAAATCCGTGACGGCATTCTGGTTTAGCTATGGGCTGCACATCGCCCCAAATCTAAAAGGAGTAAGGATTTGATTGATCCGAGCATACGAAGAAGGGTCGACTCTATAGGCTTTCAGTAAATCTTTGACCACGCGCATTTTAGCGAGTTTGTCGGTCTTTTCGCAGCGAGGATGTGGTTGTTTTGTAGATTTCCAAGTGGCTGAGGCCTTTTCGTATAAGTAGCTTTCGTACTCAGAGCAAAAGAAGTTGCGGTTTTGATTGCAGAACCAGAAGAATCCTTTTTGTGTGAGCACAAGGTTTTCCGTGTAAGCACTTAATCTTGGCGAGTATGTGTTGTGAAGTGAGTTTTATACTGTTTGGCGATAACGTTTTGGCTTATGGGGATAACGCTATGCCTACTATGGTAGAGTAAACATATAAAAGGGAACAGAAACAGTGTTTCCACATGTTTATTAAGATATAGCCTTCTCATTACAAGCATTTACTTATGGCAATTGTTTATCGATAGTGTTTGGATTCATTGTTCTGGAAAACGTCCTCGACCTTCTAAAAGCCGTTTTAGCAAAAACTTTCATTTCTTTACGGCCGCTGCTATAGCTTCATCCGGATCAGACATATTGTTGTTCACATATATAATCATCTCGGGTCACCATGATCTTTTTTTGGATGGGATCTTTTTTCAGCGCTTTCATCTATGCCAAGTTATCCATGTAGACATCGCCTAATTCCTTTTGAAAAACAGGTAGAATTTGCGCAAAGGCTTCCTCTTTTGCTTTGTTTTCATCATGACCCTCCATGAGAAGTGGTTGCAAGATGTCGTCGTTCTGATCCCGGACCTTGGACGCCGCGTGGTTGATCAATGTGGACGAGGGATCGATTTCCTCTTCAGAACTGTTTTCAGTTGTGATGCTGCTTTGTTCTTCTTCAGAACTGTTTTCATCACGCTCTTCTGTCATAATGCTGTTATTGTCTTCGGTATGGCTTTCCATAGAATTTTCCTTGCTGTACTGACTGCGATGTCAATCAGAGGCGTGAGAACGAATTAAAAGTTGGAGGGCTGAACATACGAGTGCCGAAGGCGCGAGCTCTGTAGAGGGGTCCGGGGGCATCCTCCCCCGGAAAATTTTGAAAACTAGAACCCCGGAAACGCCATTTCCGGCGATTTGGGCACTTAATTTGGGGTTTATTTTGATTGCAAAAATGAGCAAAATTTGTCACATTTTTTTCAAAAAATGTGAGTAATGTATAACGATTTCAAAAAAAAATGCATCAGTTGAAGTTTGGATGTTGATTAGTGAATGTGCATTTCTGATATCTATACTAAATGTTTATTGAAGTCAAATACTGATTTTATGGGTCCTATAACAATGTAATTAGATATTGACACGAGAGCAGGGAAATCTAACATTCTAACCAATCTAACACACTATCTAACACAACATTCACGTGATTAAAATTACGCCGGACGGATTTTTTTGGGGGGGGCCTAACCCCTCCATAAAAAATTTTGGGGGTGCTCGAGCCCCCAGCCCCCCTGTTCCTACGCCACTGATGTCAATGCAAATAAACAATGTTAATGCAAAATAAACAAATTTTCAGTTATACATGTCTTTATGCACAAACCGTGAGAGAACCCCCATAACCACCCCACATCCTCCCCACCTCCATCCTACATGACCCCACATCCTCCCCACATCCACCCCACATCCACCCTACATCGACCCTCGTCAGAAAAATATTGATGTTTCCAAACACTTCATTCTCAGTCATTTATGATTAAGCACTCCGAGTGTCAGGATGCCCTATAAGCACAAAAGAGACTGTCCCGTCTGTGGCAAGCGAGGTCTTTGGTATATGAGTAATCATTTACGTCAAGTACATCATTTATACGGTGATGAAAGGAAAAAGTGGCTAGGAAGGGCCAGGTTCTCAATTTCACATAAACACTGCTCTGGTTCACTACCTGGATGCCCGGCACATACAGTAGAAGAAATGAGATGTGTTCGCAAGAAAACTGGCAAGAAAGCCAGCAAAAACCGCACGGAAAGTAACAGCATCCATGGTAACCAAACCATGTCCGGAATTGAACTTCCGCCATAAATTCTCATTTTTGGTTGTGGGTCCTACACAAAGCGGGAAAACATGTTTTGTCCAACAAATTTTAAAACACAATCGTATCGTGTATGAAGAGCAAAAGAGTATTCGCATTTTTTGGTACTACAATGAATGGCAAGAATGTTGCGAAAAGTTGAAAAAGTCTCTAGGAAAAGCGTCCGATAGAGTTGGTAGGATAATTGAAAACCAATCAGATTTCAGTACCCTAAGCTTTCGCAGACGTCTGGATCGCGCGACCTTACGTAGCATTACATCACCGTAGCGCCACACTTATAACGTCGCATGCCTCATGTGCGCCACATCACCGTAGCATTACATCACCGTAGCGCCACACTTATAACGTCAGCATACGCCGCCATTTTGAGTACTTGCGAATTACCCTATGACGTCAGCATCCGCCACTATTTTGAATACTAACTACTTCCGGCGCTATATGGGGGGGGGGGTAACCTACTTAAAATGTCTAGTATGTTAAACAACGCAAAGAACTTATAAGTTAACCTGATTCCCATATGATCACGATGGAGACGATAAATGTTGAAAAAACTGGTTTGACCAGTAAATTTCTTTATATTTTTCTACTAATTACTCTTGATATATCTACGTTCAATAGTTTAGTGTAAAATTGTGTTGGTTCAGCAGTTGTAATTGTTGTTGCTAAAAAGGTTTTATAGCTGTCCATGAAGGATTCCTGCTTTGTGAATGAAGTCAATGAATCAGTGCATGTAATTGCTACACATTTTATTTCAAAATAAGCTTTCTTAAAAGTTGAAAATATTTTTTGCTTATAACTCATTAGACTCATTCAAGCTTTAACCCCTGTTCCTCTAACTGCTGTTGTTTTTGTTGCTGCTCTTGCTAATTGCTTTGCTTTTGTTTTAGCTGCTCTTATTTGTATGTGTGCGGTCCTTACCAAGTTCTTCCTGCTACTGTTGTGGTTGTTGTTCATTTCAATTTTTATTTTGTCTCTACTTTATTTTTGCAGTTCAATTCTTATTTTATCCAGTGGCGAAGCCAGCCCGACATTTGGTCATGCAAATGCAAATTTTTCAGTGTTTATAGACCGTATAAGGATCAATTTCTAAAGAAATGAATAATGATAATGATTTAAATTTGCATAGCATGACCAAATTGTCGGGCTGGCTTCGCTACTGATTTTATCTCATCTCATTTTATTCCAGTTCATTCTTTGTTCCATGTTATTTCTTCTCATTTCCCAGCGGCAATTGATACCCATGTCTTCGACGCCACTGGTTAATTATGGGAATCGCCATTTACCTGGGACATTGGATGGTTTCTGCAACAATGTTCCGAGTGGACATGTCTACGTTTCTGTTTGGCTGGGTCGTTGTTATTCTCATCTACAGAATAGCCACGGTAACGCTTACACTGGCTGGGAGACAGTGCCTAGCTTGATCATTGAATAAGTGCAACAACTGCAGTGATCGAAAAGTTATGACAATATCATATGCAGTTCGTTTTATAATTTGGATTATGTGCTTATTATAGTTGATTTAATTCAGCTATAACTTGTATTGATCTACATGTTGATTTTTGTGCATAATGTGATAAAGAGTGAATACAAGGATGAAAGTGTTCAAATTTTCTACTGAAAAGGGTTTCGATGGCGTACATCATATAACTTCAAATTGCCTTGAAAGCTGTTAATACATTTCAAGGAATTCATTAAAGGCGTTAATTTCTTATTTTGAATTTACTTTTGAACCAAATGTGGTGTAAAATAAAGTTACAAAATAACCCTAAACCATAAAACCTACCGGCAGCAAACGTTCAAGCTCCAAAATTCTCGTTGCCATTGATCACTGGCTTACGGACGTGAAATTTTAATACCTGACTTTTTACACCAATTCAAGGTTGTCTTGTCTCACATCCACAGAATTGGCATTGAACGTTGCCATATATGAATTGCAGTGCTGAACAGTTTAGTATCACCCATGATTACGATCTTATATTACTTTAGGATTTCAATACAAACTAATCGCTGCCTTTGATTTAATTAATGAAGAAGTTTGTGACCGTAACTTACGCTCGTAATCTTCTCTGTTGCCAGCCAACCGGCCGAGATAGATCTATTGACACCTTTGACTGAATTATAAAGTTGTTTGGAAATTGTCTTCATACTTTGAACATAGTACACTATGCGAGTATGCGTACTGTTAAACTTAACTTTATACTTACCTTCAGAATTTGAGGGCCCGGGACCAGGGGCTTTGGTGCAAAGGCTGTCGCCTCGTGCGCCTAGGCCGTTAAAATCAACCAAATTTGTAATTGTATAAAAATATTTCTAAGCTCAGCAACAAGCTGCTCTGAAATCACCGTAATTTAAAATTACCGATAATTCACGGTTAAACCCAAGTAACCCAACCTCGTTCCCAGACATCATTATCGTGATGTTACAACCAGCCTTCGCCAGGTTCTGTCCACCATAGAGACTATGAAAATAGGAACCAAATAAGAATAGAAATAACTTAATTATTTTTAAAAATAATATAATCTCTATGTTGCCCACCACACGTTTCATGTTTCACCAAAAAAGTGCCCTAGTAACGAGGTTGCCCCCGCACAACAACCTTCCTTTCGTGTGCAAATTGTACTTGAGCTAAGCTCTAAATGAACCAATCACAGATAGGAATATAAAATACTGACTAATCAACATGAGCCTTCGTATTATGAGTCAGGGTTAGGGTTTCATCGTATTTTTGTGTATTCTTACATTTCTTGCTTTTTGCATTACCAGACATATGGGGAAAGATGGCTGGAATTATGCAAATTATAATTCAATATAGCGATGAAATCCAACTATAAAATGTATAGAAGAGAAGAGAAAATAAAATATCAAATTTTCACCGCCTTCGTGCAAATATTTCATACACACGAATGTGAAAATTAGCTGCAGCATATGAGCAATATTTTTGTACATGCATTGCTAGCACCCTGGCTTGTATCCTGATAAAGATCCTGATATATTCTTCTGTGAATTTCATGTGTTCAATATTGTAATTCGGTTACTAAATTGTTAATTGTTTTCTATGTAAGTTTGGCTTTCATTTGCGTTCTTCGTTCCTCAGAATCCCTCTAACCAAGTAAATTACGTGCCAACAAGTGTTGTCCTGATTCATATGGCTTCGGTGGTGTAGTAGTCAGACCACTCGCCTTTCACCTCTAAGGTTCCGAGTTCGATCCCAGTAAGGTAGATTCGAACCCAGTCCTGATGTGAAAAGAGTATAGTCAACTCTCTGCCGAAAGTCGTGGGTTTTCTCCGGGTACTCCAGTTTCCTCCCAGAGGGAATGTTGACAGGGTGGGATAGGTAATACAGGCTTGTGGTGACCCTGCCCCTGTAGCGAAGTTAATAAAATAAAATAAAAAAATAAAATTTTTTGTAATCCCGAGCCAAAGGCGCGAAGCGAGGGTACTAATTCCGCACGGCTATTTACACCCGGGAAAAGGAAAGCATAGCGAAATCTGAAGTTCATCAAATATCGCGGGCGCGTGGCTCAAGGGTGGCGGTGAGTGGGTGGTCATCACTGATCTCAAAAATATTGCGGACTATATTGCACCACAATATTTCGTATTTTTGCAAAAAGATTTGGCAACTTTCACAACCAACGAAGGGTAGCCATTTCTGATCTCAGGAATATGGCGGACTATCAGGAGTATTAAACACTTAAGGCATCCAAAAAGGCGAGAAATAAGACGAAAACGACTGCCACAAGACTCTTGAAGAGAGATTAATTCGGGGAAAATACAGAGAAGCGGCAAGAATTGACTATGGCGTGAAACACAAGGCAAGTTTCTTGATAATGCGTATTTATGCTTGTGTTTTAATACTTTATAAAGGTCGGCGTAGCCATCCTCATCCAGTCTATTCACTGTTTAAATTCCAGAGTAAGTTTATGTTTTGTAAATGCAAGACTATCTTCTTATTACTAATGTAATTAATAAGTCGTATTTTATACCAAATTTAGGCTTACATTAGGCGTAATAACATACTGATGACAAATGTTGTGCCATTTAAAAAAATTGTCAATAAAACAAGGATTAAAAACTCAATATTTTGTCATTTTGAAAAAATATACAGAAAGAATAACAATTGCCGTGTTGCTACGACAACAACCTACCGAAGTACCTCATGTAATTCCGAAATTTTAGTTACATGCTCTTAGTTAGTGGCGAGGGGTTGCTGCATGCATGTATTTCTAGTTAATAATTGTTTTATCCGCCTCATTTTGCAGTTTTTGAAGACGATTACTAAGTGTTTTAACTACTAGGTCCCAACTAATACGTCGCAACAGTTATCAAAATGCAGCTGTACTAAAGCATTCATTGTAGGTATTGTGTGTTTAAGACCCCGTTCACACGATACCGGTACGAAACTCTGCCGGTTAAAGATCATTACGTTTTCAACTGTTCACACGGTACCGGTATACTTTTTACAACTTTTGTTCATTTCATTATTGAAATTCGCACGCTAAAATGTTTTGCATAACCGTAATAAAACTCTTACGGTTAGGCGTTCACACGGTAGTCTGACGGTTGAATTTCGTTCCGTTTTCAAAGTCTTACGGTACGTATACCGTTTTCAAACTCTTACGGTTAGCGTTACGGTTTCACACAATTTCATACCGGCATCGTGTGAACGCAACCCCTAAACGTAAGAATTTCATACCGTTTTCAAACTCTGCCGGTATCGTGTGAACGGGGTCTAAGGCAATTGGGCAAGACGTTTATATATAGAGTAAAGAGAAGGGGGAAAAGTATACTTCCCTCAGGGATACCGCAAGTTTTTTCCTCTGTCCAGAAAGCATACCGTGAAGCTGGAATTTTTGAGTTCTATTTGTCAAATAATCTCGCTGTAGTACAAGTGCCGAATCCCCTCGACCGTACATTTCAAGTTTCTTTGAAATAATATTGTGATTCTCGGTATCAAAGGCTTTTTTAATGTCAGGAAACTAAATTATAAGCAACTAAATTATAGTATCTACGATCCATATTTGACATACAGTGCTGTAAAAGTTATTTTTTTTGGAACTAGTTACAGTTACAGTTACAAGTTCAAAAAAGGAACTAGTTACAGGTAAAAGTTACAGGAGTAGAAATGTAACTAGTTACCGTTACAAAGTTACCTTAAAATTTTTGTAACTAGTTACAAAGTTACATTCCATAGTTTACTATTATTAACAATAGACGCAGGGGTATATATAAGAGCAGATTTCTGGTACTGTATTTACATGAAATATTTTAATAAAAAAGTACCCGATAAACCTTACACTGCATGATTCTGTGATGATTCTGTGAATCAGATAATACGTTGTGTTGCTTGCATGAAACATTGAAACGATTAAAACTAGCTTCAAGAATTGAGAATTTGAATTTGTCAAATTTTACTGTAGATATTACTTTTTATACAGGTAGTAAAAGCTAGACTGAAAACGGAAAAGTAACTTTAACGCTGGTAACGTATGTAATGCGTTACCGTTCCATTTTGAACAAAAAAGTAACTAGGTCCAGTTCCAGTTACCTTCTTGCAAAATGTAACTAGTTACCCCTAAAGTTACTCAAAAAAGTAAAGATTACTTGTAATTTCGTTACTTGTAACGAAATTACTTACAGCACTGTTGACATACCATTCATTTGCACAATCTATTAAAGTAGGACATAGTTGTTGAATGGCAAGATCTAAAGCCAAACTGATAAGATGATAAGATAAGATAAGATGATGTTTAATAGCACAAATTCGCGCATAACGTGAAGTACAATGTGCTTACATTAAAATATTATAATAACATAAGATTAATTACAATGTTGTTAGGACAAAGTTAAAATCAAGTCTCACCAGCACTGTTTACCATCAGCAATCTTAATTGTATTTGGAAAAAAAAACTATTTTTAAACCGATCAGTTCGACATTTATTAGTTGATAAACTATTTAATGATCTAATAAAATGATTATACTCGTTCAATCTAGTCTGGGTCACGTGTTGTGTAAGGGACCACCTCTGGTTATCTTCGTGAGTGTCTTCAAACATAGATCTTAACATCTAGTCTCCAATTTGGTGATACCAGCCTACAGCAACGCGTCTTTATAAGGATGTTCAGGGTATACAATACGCAAGGCTCGCTTTTGGATTTTTTTAAGTTTGTCAGATAAATAGCATGAGATAGAGCTGTGCCAAACTTCACAAGAGTATTCAAGGATTGAGCGTATTAACGCAATATACGCAGTGAGAAGGTCTGTAGGAAGAATACCACTTCGGCGCAACACCCGGAGGATATGCAATCGTTTGGATGCCTTCGAGACTATTTCATAGATATGTTCATCCCATTTCAGATTGTTTTGGATCGTGAGTCCCAGAACTTTATGTGAACGCACTGTCTCAATTGGGTGTCCATAGATTAACAGAGGCATTAATTGGGGGGTTCTCCAAGAAAACTAACACGAAGCTCCTTGCATTTTTTGATATTAAGTTTCAACCCATTATCGGAAGCCCACAACTGAACTGAATTAAGGGTTGGTTGGGTGATAAAGGTGCAATTTCTGCTAAGACTCTCAGAGGTTGAAACGTCATCTACGTATTTCCACATTCTAGTGTCGGGAGAAGTGATTCGCAGGTTCTTGACCATTACTAGGAACAAGATTGGACCTAGTTTTGTCTCCTGAGGAACACCTGCATTCGAGGCAGTCAGAGGTTGCTAAGTCAAATTTAACCCGCTGCCTTTGATTTGAGAGGAAGTTGATTATCCAAGGGATTAATGAGCGTCTAGCACCCAAATTTATCAGTTTCTCAATTAATAGGTTATAACCTATACGGTCGAAGGCCTTGGAGAAGTCTAGGAAGCAAATACGCAGATGATGATTACCGAGTCCATGAAGGTGGGAAAGCCAAGTATGTAACATATCCAAAAGGCAAAAGGTGGTGGATGTTCCTTTCAGGCAACCAAATTGCCTATGGTCGATTTTTACTTTTACATCCTCAATGAGCCAAGATACTACGAAATCCTCTAGAACTGTAGACAGGCACGATGTTAGTGATATAGGCCTAGTGTCGGCTTCAGCAATCGGTTTACTTGTTTTTCGGATTGGAACTATGTTCGATTCCTTCCAACTACTCGGCACTACTCCTGAAGCAAGGGATGTATTAAAAATAATGATGATCGGCTCAGCTAGAATGTGAGCATACTCCTTTAAAATTCGAGTTGATATATTGTCAGGTCCGGGGGCTTTAAGAGAGTGGACTGATTCGAGTTTCTTACAGATTTGATAACACTCAACTGCAGGTACGCTATCATTTGATGGTAAAAACGATGGTAATAAGTTCACATCTAATGGCAGAATATCAGCGTTAACGGAAGTATAGAATTCGTTAAGGGCATTGAAAGCTTGTAAATTTCACCATCGCATTCTAAAGTGAAAGGCTTTGTTGTTTCCGGTTTGCCAGACATTTTGTTGAGGATTTTCCACCACTTACGACTATCACTGTTTTTTAAATGCTGAACATTGTTTTTATAAAATGATTTCTTTCTTTGCTTAATCTCCTCTTGGACTTTATATTTTAAAGATTTCCATAGGGGGATATTGTGGTTATGGAATGCTTTCTGTCTGTCTTTAATCAGTTTTTTAATACCTGGGGTTATCCAAGGTTTATCAGTTTAATGCCAATTCACAGTTATAGGAGGGAATATACGATTAATGGCTTCTGTAAGATGCGATGAGAATGATGATATTAAATCGTCTACCGTTTGATTAGTCCCTAACTCGCCAAACCAGACATGTGTAGCGATCCATCTCCCCGAAGCTTCAACCCCAGACCTTGGATAGCGTCGGATGCGACGTTGGACAAATTTCGTACGTTCTTGTGAGCTGGTATTCTTTAGACTGGGTGACCATGTTTCAATATTATGGTCTGAGGACCCTAAGGGTGTTAAACGTGGGGAGGTTCATACAAGTTTGTTTGGTTCGTAATTATCAGATCCAAAATGGCTGTTCCTCTTGTAGGGACTTTGGCAACGTACTTGCTTCACATTATGACTTGATAATATAATTTAAATACTTTCTTTTTCCAAGTACTTGCATAATTCATTGTTGTAAAATCAGTTCTATCCGCTAACAACAGGTAGTGTTGAAATTGGCCTGTAATTGTCATGCATGGTACGTTTACCTTTTTTGAACATTGGAATTACTCGTGCCGCTTTCCGCTCTAATGGAAACTGGCCTAATTCAATTTATTTGTTAAAAAAGATCGTCAATGGTTGTACAACAGCAGAAGCCGCAATTTGAAGAACCTTTGTAGAGATATTGCCTAGACGTACAGATTTCGAGATTGGTAATTTTGTAATAAGCTTGTAAACCATTGATTCGTTTACAGCCTCAAGAGAAAATTTATTAACTGATGCGCGTTTAGTAATAAACTCTTCCAACTCACAATCGCTTTCGTTCTCACTTGTCTGGGCAAGCTTCATGTCTATTTTTGTTAAATATTCATTAAACAACTCTGTCAACTTCTCTGTAGAAGTGGTAGATTTTTCAGGTTGTATTTCTTAAATGATATTTTTATTGTTATTTTGTCCTAGAATATCGTTAATTGTTCTCCAAGCCTGTTTTGGAGTGATTTTTGGGTCTCGGAATTTTGTTCCGCAGTTTTTCTTTGCTTCACGCAAGGCAGTAATGGCTGCATTTCTTGAGGACCTGTACTTGTATTCCAATCACTTGCATCATTCGTTTTACACGCTTTACTCCGTCCGCCACTTATCTGTCCGTCCGTATATCCACATTTCATCTAACCCTGTATTGCATCATACAATTACTTTATGGTTTCAGTGTTTGGATGGCCTGATCCAAACACGTGGGAAAGTTGCGAGAGTTAAGAAAAGCGCGCGAAACTCGAGCCGAAGGCGAATCATTTTTCGCGCTTTTCTTCACTCGAGCAACTTTTCCAAGTGTTTGGATCAGGCCATCCAAACACGGAAACCATAAAGTAATTATTTTATAAAATAACAACATTCGGCCATGTTTTTAAAAAATTCTCGCGAAAGCAGTTTTGATTTCCGTGTTTGGATTGCGCGATCCAAACACGGCTTTCGGCCAATCAGAGCACGCGTTATGTACATGTTATTTAATTTTATAAATCGTATTGCATCAAATGCTTGCGACATATAAATTCAGAGCGACGAATAACTCATCTGACAGACTAGAAACTTAGCTAATAAAGGATATTTGACTATTTTTACAAATTTTAAGTGCAAGTTTTACACGCTGTGACGATTTTTTAAATGACCAAAATCTTTCCGTATATCTAAAGATTTAAATCTTTATCAAGGCCTATGAGTCTCAGTCAGTAGAATGCCGTTATTGCGCTAACCCTGACCCTTATGTACCTTGTCCTAGCATTAAAAATTCAAATAATTTACTGGATTCAAATATTTTAATAGCTTTGAACGATGTAATTCGGTTAAAATAAACCGGTACGTGGGAAAAGGCTTTAGGAAGCCAAATCCTGAAAATGACCAACTAGCTATAAATTCTACCCCTACAGACCTGATTATAGGAAGAATTTACTAAACTTAATGCTTAGTGCGAACCTGACGTCTATTTCCCCTGCAGTAACAAAAATAGCATCAGAGAGATAGAATGTTGATTTTTCGACAAGAAATGATATAGGACTGATAATTTCGGATATTCACTTAGGTAATTACAATCTTAAATTCAAGTGCTTTTGAGAGCATTCGTAAACGGAAGCAAGCCAAGGGATATACAGAACAGGATCTTAGGATCTGATCTCGTGATATGAGAAAAAGCATACTCTGAAGAGCAACATCGTGTAAACTCAAGATATGAGCTATTAACAATAAGACAACAGTTTTGCGGTGATATTTTGACTCTATTTCAAAGTAATTTTCAAACAGAATAAACTATTTACAAGCTTGCTATCATACTATATACAAAGAAACAGTACAAAATGACGTAATGGTAATGTAGCACGACACTATGGACAAACAATGATGCCTAAGAATAGACTGCGAATTCTTTAGACGCTTTCAATGCATTATTTAACACTGGATTTCTATATTTTATATATAGAGCTTCAAGGAAAAGCAGAAGAGTTTCAGTGTTAATTTGGGTGAGATTGTGAAAAGAAAGCGGCGTGTCCGGTTTGTCTGTGCCACTGTAATTTATGTCATTAAGGTTGTCAAAGATGTGATTCAAATTAAGGATAAAATTGGCATGTTCACACTCCGACAAATTTTTGGGAATTGAACTTTTTAGAGGATCCAGTAGCGAAGCCAGCCCGACAATTTGGTCATGCTATGCAAATTTAAATCATTATTCATTTCTTTAGAAATTCATTCCTTACACGGTCAAAAACACAGACAAATTTGCATTTGCATGACCAAATGTCGGGCTGGCTTCGCTGCTGAGAGGATCTAAATGTTCCCATAATCGAGTAGCCAAATTTATTTCAGTTTTACCTAGTATATACGAACTGCTCCAATCAGGACAAGCAAATTCGTAACAATATTGGAGTGCGAAGAGTTAGGAATTTTATCTTTTTTAGGCAAGAAATAAGATACTTTTCTTAGTGTCATAAATTACTACAAATTTAACCGGCAGTGTAAGATTCCGCTGTATTTTCTTTAGAAGATTTTTAACCAAAAATTCCTCTTGTTTGCCCAAGAAAGGTATTCTTATCCAAATTTTCGGTCAGGCATCGTCGGAAAATCATTTCGAGTAGATACTTCATTCGTGTTGTGATTGCTAGAGTCTGCTGGAGTCAACTTGATGTTTGGTTTTTAGTTTGCGAATGATCGAAAACCGCACATTAGCAGGAAAGCCGTTGCAAGACATAAATTTGGAAATCATAGAGATTTGTTTATTAAGAAAATCAAGTTACTACATATATTTACGCCTCGGTGAAAAAGCAACCAAACCCATGCCGTTTTGTGCGACCAAGGTTCGAAACTGTCAAAACGGGCGTACTGACCTGTGCATGTTAACTTTCTATACAGTAAATATCAATACCGGAGTTCGAAATTTCTAAATCTAAAAAGTGAATTTTGCCATTCTCAAAGTTATCATGTAAATTGAAACACTGTGAAAAAGTTTCTTAAAGTTTATAATGTGAATTGAAACACTAAAAAAAAACTAGATTCATATTAATCTGACACTGCAGAGAACAACGAAAAGTTCGTTGTCTCGAGCGGGATTCGAAATCGCATCTTCGGCTTTTTAGACCTCTAGTCCACCAATTGAGCTATCGAGCCAACTGAGATTGGTAACGAGTCTTATCCAATTTAACTGCACGAAATATTTTCGTGGCGACTTAACGCTTGTCTTTGATGACGCGCAGTGTTTCAATTCTATTTCAGAACCATCCTAAGGGATATGAAAAACTAGTTATGAATCTAATGCACTTAAATTGGATAAGACTCGCTACCAATCCCAGTCGGCTCGATAGCTCAATTGCTGGACCGGCGGTCTAAAAACCCGAAGATGCGATTTCGAATCCCGCTCGAGACAACGAATTTTTCGTTGTTCTCTGCAGTGTCAGATTAATATGAATCTAGCTTTTTTGAGTGTTTCAATTCACATTATAAACTTTGAGAAACTTTTGCACAGTGTTTCAATTTACATCATGATAACTTTGAGAATGGCAAAATTCACTTTTTAAATTTAGAAATTTCGAACTCTGGTATTGATATTTGTAGAAAGTTAACATGCACAGGTCAGTACACCCGTTTTGACAGTGGAGACTTGGTCACGCAAAACGGCATGGGTCAAGTTGACTCCAGCAAAGACTCTAACAATCACAACACGAATGAAGTATCTACTCGAAATGATTTTTCCGACGATGCCTGACCTAAAATTTGAATAAGAATACCTTTCTCAAGGCTAACAAGAGGAATTTTGGTTAAAAATCCTCTAAAGAGAATGCAGCGGAATCTTACACAAGTGGTTAAATTTGTAGTAATTTATGACACTAAGAAAACTATCTTATTTTTTTCCTAAAAGAGATAAAATTCCTAACTCTTTGCGCTCCAATATTGTTCACGAATTTACTTCCCCTGGTTGCAACAGTTCGTATATACTAGGTAAAACGGAAAGAAACTTGGCTACTCGATTATGGGAACATTTAGATCCTCTAAAATCTTCAATTATCCCTAATTTGAATCACACCTTGACAACTTTAATGACATAAATGACAGTGACACAGACAAGCCGGACACACCGCTTTCTTTTCACAATTTCATCAAAATCAACACTAAAATTTTTCACGTTAGTAAATATACTAACTCTAACTTTCTGTTTTTCCTTGAAGCTCTATATATCAAATATAGAAATCCAGTGTTAAATAATGGATTGAAAACGTCTAAAGAACTCGCAGTCTTTTCTTAGGCATTGTGGCAGAACCTAACAAGATCTCCGCCACACTGGTTCACTAAACACTCAACAAGCAGGGGACTGTATTCTATCAATTATTTTATTTTGTATTCATTGTATTTACAACGTGCGTGAGCAACGATCCTTTCTCTACGACCTCAGGTCAACACTGATCAAGTTTCACTATACACGACTCTATTCTATTCAGTCCTGTGACGTAGCTTATAATACCCTACCCTAATTATTAATTATATTGAATTACAAGATAATCATTTTACTATTAACTATTTACATATTTACATGAAGTAGAAGCAGCAACAGCAATCGGGAAAACTGGCGGCGCTGCGCTGGGAACTTAACACCCCACCCACCTTGATTCATACAGGTTTATGAATCAAGCATCGCCTTCGTCTTTGCCTTTGAAATAACTGCAGCAGCTCGTCTTGCTCGATCATGCAAGGCTCCCTCTGAGTTAGCTACATGGGTATCCCATTCCTCCCCATTCCCACCCGGTTGAGCTTGAACCTCCAGTGGGTAAAGTTTTTGTGTAGGCCTTTTCAAGTAAACTAGTTTTCCCTTCCCTGCAACCTTAACCTTAGCTCCTCTAACTTCCTTGTCTCTACCTACGATTAGCTCCTCTACGATCGCAACTTTCCAATTACCTCGTTTCTCTCCTTCTCCATACACTGTCACAACGTCTCCCTTTCTTAAAACCTTCCTTACATTTCCAGTCTTACACTTGTGAAATTCTCTCAGTCCCGTCAGATATTCTGCTTGCCATCTTTTCCAGTAATGTTGCAAGACTAGCGTGATGTATCTGTATCTCTGTCCACAAGTACCTTCCTGTTTTACTCCCTGCCTTTCTGGTATAAAATTTATAGCTCTACCATAAATTAAGTGTGATGGTGTTAAGACCTCGCCTTCAAATTCCTCGTATTCCTCTGTCAATGGCCTAGCGTTTAATGTACCTTCTACCTCTACTAAGACTGTGCTAAGCTCTTCGACTGTTAACTTTGCATTACCTAGAGCTTTCCTAAGGCACCTTTTTACACTCCGTACCATTCTTTCAAAGAAGCCACCCCACCAGGGCGCTCTTTCTAGATTGAATCGCCAAGTAACCCGCTTATTTTGTAATTCTGTCTTAATCTTTGGCTCATTAAACAAACGGGTGATCGCTCTTTCAGATGCCTTAAACGTTTTCGCGTTATCAGACACTATTAGGTCTGGCATTCCCCTCCTAGCAGCAAATTTGCGTAAGCAACATAAGAACGTCTCTGCTGACAGATCCCTGACCAATTCTAAATGCAGTGCTCTCGTCACACAACACGTGAATAGTGCTTTATATACCTTTCTTGATGATTTTGAGCAACACTTAGCAAACAATGGACCTGCAAAATCAATCCCGACTTTTGAAAAGGGTGCAACCTCCCTGATTCGGAATTCCGGTAAATCCGCCACTTTCGTCACACTACACGGTCTCCCTTCCAATTTTTTACAAACTACACACCTACTCAGGATTTTCTTTACCATTTGCCTCCCCTTCACAACCCAAAATTTTGTTCTTAGTCTGCTTAACGTCGCCCGTACCCCACAATGATGCACTTCCCTATGACACATTTGAACAATTAACTCAGTTAACCTATGGTTTTTGGGAATTAAAATGGGATACTTTGCATTATACTCTAAATCAGAGTTTTGTAATCGCCCTCTACACCTCAAAATACCTTCTTCTTCTATCAATCCTAAACTGTTACTAAACTGACTGAATTTCTCGTCCACTTTCAACCCTATCTGTGCCTCCCTAATCCATAACCTTTCTGCTTCGTTCAGCTCGTCAACACTCAACTCTCCATTGCGTCTTTCAAGACTCTTCCTTCTAGTTTGCATATTAAATACAAATCTTAGTACCCAAGATGTCACCCTAAAAAGTCGTTCTGCCGTTCCATACCTCTCTGAATTAATTACATTGCTTATACTTAAGTCAGGCAACTTAACCTCTACAAACATAACTGCAGACTTCTTTTCCTCTTCTATGACAGTTGCAGTCTTGTCAGTGACCTTACTCTTTGGCCACCTATCTTGGGACTTAGTTAGCCAATTGGGCCCCACCCACCATAGTTGGTTATTCTTTAAATGGGAAGCGACAACACCCCTTGACCCTATGTCTGCCGGGTTTTCAACACCGGGACAGTGACCCCAATCTCCCTTATTGGTTAGCCTTAAAGTTTCATTTACTCGATGAAGGACAAATTGTTTCCACTCACCGTGGTTCATGATCCAGTAAAGTGCTGTCATACTATCAAGCCAATACTTTACACTGTCTATCTTAACAACGTTTTTAAATGACTCTTTAACTGTTTGCATTAATTGAGCAAGGAGTCTCGCAGACATTAGCTCTAACCTTGGGATACTAGTTGGTTTTAGAGGGGCTACCCCTGCCTTTGACGTCAATAAACGGGCATAAATTCCTGTATCTGTCCGATAAACAAAATAAACTACAGCACAGTATGCTTTTTACTTGCATCGCCAAACCCATGCAATGTACATTCTAGCACATTCTCTATAGGGTGCTGATACACACAACGTGGAGTTGTGATTTCACTTGATTTAATTAGCTCATTGCACCATGTCTCCCACTTCTTCAATATTTCCCCAGTGAATGTTTCATCCCAACCTATCTTCTCTCTACAGACATCCTGAAACAATATTTTGGCATTAACATATTGCTGGACAAACTATTCCTAGTGGGTCAAATAAACTTGCCAAAATGCTTAATAAATTTCTCTTAGTGGGTGCAAAAGTTTTCGCCCTTTCCCCTGTCTTTGAAAGGTTAAACTTCATTTCATCTGTTTCATTATCCCAGGATTGACCTAACACTTTAGGGGTCTTTAAATCATGTTCTGTACTCTTTAAAGATAACTTGGCATATGACTCATGATCATTGACAACATTGTCCCCATTCCCCTGGACTTTCTCTTGCAAATCAATTTTCCCTTTCAGTTCCTTACTGTTAGTTACCCACTTCCTTAAATTAAACCCACCTTCAGCCATCCTACCCTTAGACTTATCAAACAAGTCAAATGCTTTCTCTGTGTCACTCTCACCACCAACAAAATCATCCACATAAAAACTCTCTAACACCTTTTGCACAAACTTAGGATCTATCTCTGTGAATTTTAAAACATGGTGTCTCAATGTTGCATTAAGTAAAAATGGAGATGCATTTAAACCAAAAACTATAGACCAACGTTTCAGCATTTTCAACATCAATATTACTTACCCATAAAAATCTCAGGCAGTCTCGGTCTGCCTCATCAACCTCAACATTGAGAAATGCCTTCTCAATGTCACCTACAAGAGCAATTCTGTTTTCTCTAAACCTTAACAAAATACTGTAGAGTAGTGGATTAAGAGATGGCCCAACATGCAAACAATCGTTCAATGATGTTCCTATTTTAGATTCTTTAGATGAAGCATCGTAAACAATGCGAACTTTGGTGGTCGCTGCATCCTTGCGAATGACGGCTTGGTGCGGCAAATAATGAACTTTATTTGCTTTCTCTAATTCTGCTACTGGTTCTACAATTTCTAACTCTACCTGTTCCTTTATGATAGCATCATACTCCTTCAGTAAATCTGGTTCCTTTCTCAATCTTTTCAATTGGCTCTTCATTCTACATAAACTATTTGCATGGTTGTCTGGTAATTTGTTGTGCCCTTCCTTCCATGGTAGTTTAACAGAATATCTACTCCCTGTGAAACTAATGCTATCTAGAAATTCTTCATGTACTTTATCCTTTTCATTAATGCCTAATGCTTCAAAACTCCACAACTTCTGGACATCTCTCTCTAAACTCTCAATGTCCCTTCTTTGTGCCACAAAGTTTACCTGGGCTACACTAGCACTATCTGTCCCTTGCATTTTAAGCGGACCTGACAAGACCCACCCTGGCTCTGTTTCCACGGCAACTGGCTCTCCTGCTCTACCCCTTCTCGTACTACCTGTCTGAAAACTCCAAAGATAGTCTGAACCATTCAAAACATCTATTTCTAACTCTTCCTGCTCTTTACAGACATCTGAAAACCATATATCTTTCAGATGAGGGTATTCATTACGTGCTAGTTCTACGTGAGCATTCTGAATACTACAAATTTCTGGGACTACCAAGGCTTCTATAGTCAAAGGCTGTTGCCCATCAATGGATTCAAGATTTAACTCAACCACTTCCCTTTGTTCGGCATTGGTACATTTCTGGCCAAACGTATTTATACCTAACTGTTCCTTTCTTAAACCCTTGGAATTAGCAAGACTAGCCGCTTTCGAAGTAACGAATGAACGATGACTTCCCCCATCAAAGAGTACCCGCACCTTAACCTTCCCTTCACCCCTTAATATCCCGCGTGCAGTTTGCAAGGCAACCAGGCTACCAGTTCCCACATGCATGTTACTACTAGGACTAGTTACTTGAACATTAGCATTAACTTGTTTAAGCACATTATCCGTTTCTTTTGTCTTTTCATCATGCATCTTATCATCTTTCAAATTAGCCTCACACAATGCAATATGGTGTGAACCATTGCAATTCTTACACCTAACCTTATTACTACAATTACTGGCTCTATGGCCTTTAAATAAACAAAGAAAACATCTACCGTATTTCCGTGCGATATTCTTACGGGTTTTGGGATCCACCACTCCGTCGCATTTCTCGTGCGCGTGGTTCTTCAAGCAAAAGGCACAGTTCTTCTTTTCACTCGCTAACAGTGCAGCTGCAGTTGCTTGTTGACCGTACTTCTTCCCCATGTTTCGCTCTTGTTCTTTTTCCGAACTAACTCCTACTGGATTGTGTGCTTCACGAAGTTCCAACTCCTTTTCGTAGGCTTCCAACATTTCTTTCATCGACCATTCTAGAAAGTTTGTTCCACGAGTAATAGCCAGACGAAATTGCTCAGGTAGCTTTTCCATGATAGTGGGAACAACAATAGTGGAATATGATCCTCACTCACCCCCAGGGCCTGTAGTGCGCGGTTGTGCGCTTCACAACTGTCATACAACTTCCGGAGTCTGTGGGTGTCTCTTTCTCTGTAAACTGCTGGCAAATGGATTAATTCATTAATATGAGCACGTTGAACTTCGATTTTCTTTTCGAATTGTTTCTTTAACAAGTCCACGGCGCACTTGTAATTTGCCCCCGTTAAAGATAGACCGGCGATGGTAGACTTCGCTGGCCCTAAATATGCGAAGTAACCGCGTAAATATGCGAACTTGTCGACGTCAGACAATTGGTCATTGTCGTCGATTGAGCTGGAAAATCCATCCCAAAACTCAGGCCATTCGCAGATCTTTCCATTAAAATTCCGCAGATGTAGTTTCGGAAGCTTTGCTCTTATAACTTTGCTGACACTCGATGATGAAACTTGGCTATCGTCAAGACTTTGTTCCGCCGCCTTGGGTTGCGTCGGTGTCAACAATGGCACGCTTTGTTCTCCAAACTTTTTCAAAGCGTCGTCAATTTCGAGAAGTGTTCTTTAAAACTCCGCAATCGCTTCGTCCGATTCTTCAATCTCTTTAACCACTTGGTCGTCTACGTTCTCCTCTTTCGATGCGCTAAGCATGTCCACGATTTGTATATCAAGCTCTTTTATCGTTTTCACTTTGTCTCTTAGCGTGACGCGGCTTTGTCTCAACCATACCACATCTTTGTCTGGACTTTCTGTGCTTACGTTCGCAATCGCTTCAACTGTTTTCGTCAGAAGCTTAGTTGCCGATGCTCTGTGGCCTCCTCTGACGCGTTTTTTCCTTGACAGATCATCCATACCAACTCTTAAACCCTCACGCACTTTACGCAAATACAAACGTTCCTCTGTTCGACTTTGGCACACAAATGCCCAACAAATCCGCCTCGAAGGACCACTTTGTTGCAGAACCTAACAAGATCTCCGCCACTCTGGTTCACTAAACACTCAACTATCAGGGGACTGTATTCTATCAATTATTTTATTTTGCATTCATTGTATTTACAGCGTGCGTGAGCAACGATCCTTTCTCTACGACCTCAGGTCAACAGTGATCAAGTTTCTCTATACACGACTCTATTCTATTCAGTCCTGTGACGTAGCTTATAATACCCTACCCTAATTATTAATTATATTGAATTACAAGATAATCATTTTACTATTAACTATTTACATATTTACATGAAGTAGAAGCAGCAACAGCAATCGGGAAAACTGGCGGCGCTGCGCTGGGAACTTAACAGGCATCATTGTTTGTCCATAGTGTAGTGCTACATTACTATTACGTCATTTTGTACTGTTTCTTTGTATATAGTATGATAGCAAGTTTATTGCTTGTAATAGTTTATTCTGGTCTAACTATGACTTTGAAATAGCGTCGAAATATCACCGGAAAACTGATGCAGTCTTGTTGATATCATATCTTCAGTTTACAAGATGTTGTTCTTCGGAGTATGTTTTTTTCTTTCATTTAATTAAATTGTCTGCTGGTAAAGGTGATCTCGTGATAATATATATCTTTGTTTTTCGATTTTTTGCTTTTTGTCTTTCTTTGTTTTTCGATTCTATGTGTTCTTGATAGAACTGGTGAAGGTTGTTTATCTTACATATACTAATGTTCTTCCAAGCCTTTCAAAATTTGGATGCATGTGCAATATTGAGACTTGAAAAGTTAACTTTGCTCGTTTGCAATCAGTAAAAGCTAATTGAGAGGATTGCTAGAGACATGTGAGTATATGTCCTTTCCAGAACAATCCATTCACAATTAAATCCCTGCAAATTTCAGCTACAACTGTTGAAACTTGTACTCCAAATTAATGTTTGCGCATTACAGTTTAAGATTTAAGATTTTGAGAGCATGGTTTTCAAAGGACAGTTTTGTTTTGAATTTACTGTATACGTTAAAATGGACAGATAAAGGAAGCCTCAATTCTAAAAGTGGCCAGGAAGACTTTTTCTAAACATAATTCCAACAAAAATGGGACATCGACTTTTTGACAAAGAATGATATACGACCGATTAACATTAGTTTATTTAAAAAGAAGCAGCTAGGGAAGTCTTTATTCAATATATTTTAATTTATATTTAGCCTCCAAATTGACGTTGATTTCCCCAAAGAAAAATAACAGAAAAACAGAATGTCGATTTTTTACAAAGGTTTTTGAGAAAAGTGAACGTTACTTGAATGATAATTGCCTTGACAGCGATTTTCTGTTGACTGTGTTTGACATTACTCTAATACGTGAATGTGCAAACTTACTCGTCGTTGCATCAGTGCCATTTTCATCGTTTGCTTATTCGCACAATACAAGATATGGCTATGCAAAAGTGGAAGAGATGTGTGACCAGTGGCGCAGCCAGTCCGACAACTTAGTCCCGCTATGCAAATTTGAAAATCATTGCAATTATTCACTTCTTTAGAAATTGCTATTTTCACAGTCAACGAACATCGGGAATAAAACGTCGGGCTGGCTACGTTACTGTGTGTGACGTGTCAAAGTCCAAAAGAATGAAAAAGTATAATTGTATTTTCTAACAATGCAAATTTATTTAGTGTTTGGAAGGAATCAGTGATGATAAGTTATATATGTGCAAATATGTTACTTAAAAGTTCTGCCGGAATTAATGAAAACTGTGTGAGAAAGAATTAGACTTTGGGCAGACAGGCGAATGAGTCTTTTTCGTTAACTTTATTTTGCTCAAGACATAGGATCAGTAAACTGAAAAATCGTGAGTATTTAACACAGAATCTCTCACCCTCATCTACTTCGTATAGGAAAAAATCAATATATTATCTCATTTTGTCAACACAAAGACAAGTGAAAAATGTATCAATTCATGATTACATGGATATGATCCATGTAGACTTACTAGAATGTTGGTAGAGGATTTCTTGGGGGTTGTGGACTAAGTTGGCTCTTCGATGACTTCTAGGCTGTCATTATTATTTACAAGTTGTAGTCAAAAACAATTGCTAAATATGTTGCTAAAATAAAGGTTCTTGAAAAATCCTGTTTTATAATAAAGTCAAATCAGCCAATAAGATATCATTAACAATTCTTTTAACATTATTAAATTGTTTTTCACTGAACATTTCTATTTTTGTACATGAGTTGCAAATAATTGCTAAACGAACGAGCGAGCTTCTTTCCGTTTCATGTTTTTCATTTGAAAAACTCTTCTTCTTTTTGAAAAGCTAAATAACCCTTTCTCGTCTTCCCCAACAAGCCGGCCACGTTGTGAGCAAAATGACAATACGATTTTCTTCACTAGTGAGAAAAACCGTATAGCCAATCAAAATGCTGATACGATAATTTTTCACTAGTGAAAAATATCATACGGCTAAGAAAAACGCTTATTCGCTTCTCCACAGTGAAAGTACGAATTTTATTTCACACGTTTACCTCGCGTAAATCTCTATATGTGTTGAATAAAAAATAGTTCGAGAAAGTGTGTTTAAATGTCCCGATCATCCCAGAACGCTATATCAGTATTTAGTACAATAAGTATAACCTTCTTAAAAATAAGCATAGTTAATAGAAACAAGGACATGGTTAGGAAGGCTGAGTCACGTGACTGGATATGTTATTGTTCTGATTTATGTCCTGTGACGTCACGACGAAGGTGCACAATGAACGCATTCATGCTATAACACAGTATGGGGTCGTATTGTATTTCAAAACTTTTTTGCTTCGTATGGCCATTTACGGTCATGCCCGGCGCTAACTGTAGCATTTTCGGATGCTCTACATCTCGAAGGAGATTTGGAATAAGTATCTTTAAGCTGCCAAGCGGAGAAGACGATTTGTCAAAGAAAACGCAGGAGGAGTGGGTGAACCAAATCACTAAAAATTGCGTAATTGATGTGGACCTAATAAGACGCCAAACAGCATGTGTGCGAAAAGCATTTTGAGGAGAAATTCATTGAAAAGCGTAAGTATTGTCATTATTGTAAAATTTACATGAATTGTAATGATATTTGCATATTTATGCGTCAACTGTGGGTCTCTTTGGGTCTCTTCAGTCACTTCAGTCGCGCAGTACGAAGTCATGAATCGTCATGTTTACGTACACAATAATAATGTTGTTCGCATTAATTTACAGATGCTACTCGTAAAAGATTGCTCCCGGGAGCTATACCGACGTTGAATCTTCCCCAAAAATCCTTCGAAACAGAAACAAAACCTAGAAGGCCTCTTAAACGCCACGAAACTGACGCGGGATCGCCAGCTGCAAGTACTAGCAAAGAATCGAGTCGAGTATATAAACATCTGGATGACTAACTTCAAACGTAGAGTTACAGCTGTAAAATTAACTGGCTGGTCGAGAAAAGAACACGAACAAAAGTTTATTTTCGAGTATTTTGATGACAGACACGCATTGGCCGTATATTCTTTGACTCAGGTCTTGGTTTTTCAATCACAGTGTTTGGCTGGTTTTTGCCTGATGATCATGAAATTTATCAATAAAACATGAGGAAACGATGAATGAAAACTAGACCATTGCTGCATGAAAATGTAAGAATAAATTTGTGGCTTATACAGTTAGTTCAGTGAAGGTTGACATCAACAATTGTCAAGTGTACAATACGCAGCGACAAAAGTGATGGAGATGTAATCTTGCAAGGCCACTAATGTGCTGAACTTATAATCACATTGCACATTTCACTATTGCTGACTTTAAACTTAATTGAATTAGCTGCATATTATAAGCTAACAATAGTGTACCGGTACCTGAGATCTATTATTGTGGTTACTTAATGCATCAGCATATCTTAAAAATATGTTGTGTTTGGCTATTTCATCAGAGGAGCCCTGCTTTATAGAACTAGACAATTCTTTAATTGAAAATACCATGTGGTGACACCACATAAATTTTTTATCACAAACATTACAATTCGGAGGCTCAGATCTTCATCATTGCTAATAATTATTACTAATATAATTATTATTATCACTGATGAAGGTCTGAGCTACAGATCAAAAGCTATGCGATAATAAATTTATGTGGTGCTTCCACAAAATTATTATTTGATTGGCAATCACCAAGCAAACACACAAGGAAGTTGATATTTATATTAGGCTTAGTTGTTATTTAATGTATTTTCTTGGAATCAAATAGAAAATTCAGGTTATTTTATAGATATGTGTTGAAAATAGAACACTGAGATACTGCAACACTTTATTTACATAAGATAGTTGCATAAGATTTTCATAGATATTATTTACATAATATAGTTGCACAAATATGATCAATAATAAATATCACTTTTTCTCTGATTGTTTCTGCAGTTGTTTTCTTAACGCCTTTGTCTTCGATTGTTTTGCTTTTAGTTTATATTGGCCAACAATGTCCTTTGCATGTGAAAAGCTTCTAACCCTAATAAAGAGTTTTCCAAAGTTTTCCAATGCTAACTTGCTACATTTACTTGAAACACCAAAGTCCAAGCCTAAAATGATCTTTTTCCATAAACTAAGCACAACTGGTTGCATCAGGATTTCATCCAATATCTTGTCAACAGGTATTGAAGTGGTCACAGCTTTACTACTTAATTTAAGAGGTGTCTGCGAAAGGAAATCTCTGCACTCTCTGCAATGCCTTTGACATTTTCATTTGCTGCCCACAAACCACCTCGAGAAAGCGAATGAATATACTCATCCTGTTCTGTATCTTGCAGTTTTACTGATTTTAGCAGGCCTTGCAACTCTAAACTACGGGGGTGAATCCCAGTGAGGAGAGTTCTAACTCTTTTTGTACAGTGACTGAAGAACATAACCAGCAATATAGGACAGTGGTCCCAACTCTTCAGGATTAATTTTGATTTCTTCATTTTGCTGAAAATAAATTTCAACTGATATTACTTTAAAAACATTATTTCTGTTTATACACACACACAGTTTATCTAAATAAAAAGGGCAGTTTCAATCTTGCAAGGTTCCACCTCATTATATAATAAAAATAGTAAATCTAAACATTTATACCTCGGATGCTTCAGCTGTACTGGCCTGCTTGTGGTATACAACCAATTTCTGAGGAAAGTGAATGGGATGAATCTGAGGCTGGGAAAAATCTTTTCCAATTGTTATAGATCTCTCCATAAAACTGATCTGGCCAGGAAAACGTCTTGGTTGCATTTTCGAGCAAACTTCGAGAAGACCTCGCTGACGAAATTTACAAATTCCTCGCTAGGCTTCAATCCTTCCACCGTCTTAATAATATCCTCAGGACAAAGTTTCTCCTCTCGAATTTTGTCATAAATTTCTTTACAAAGTTTTTGAATTACGGCCAAGTCAATTGTCCTTTTGGGGGGATTCTTTGACGCACCTACTGATGCTCCCACCTGTTCTTCGTGTTTACTTCGCTTATCGGCTTATGTCGAGTAAGTCCGCCTTTAGATTTGCATATTTTTGCGTATTTATCACAGGGAAAACATTTGGTGCCCTCAACCTATTTTAAACATTTAAAAGAAAAGTTAGTTAATCGCTCCCGACTAAAATTCGTTTCAAAATACTTAAGTTTACCTCAGTTATTGCGTCTGTCAGCTCAAGATCAAATTCCAAAGCGTTCTCTTCGAGCGCTTCCAGAGTCTCTAGAAACGCGTTAGAAATCCCCTCATCTTCAAATAACAGTTCGTTGTCATCTACATGGATGACAGAATCGCTGTCTGAGCTATTTTCTGACATGTTTTGAAGAAAAATGAGAAATACTAAGACTTGTACTGATTGCGTTTAAAATGTCACTCCTTGAAAATTGTGCACCTTCGCGTACCACGTGACTTGTGAAATATGATCTATCAACATCCGAGCGAAAAGCCTTTGAAGTTTGCCGGCCTTCCTAACCATGTCCTTGTTTCTATGAAATAAGCAAACAGCGCTTAGGGTGGGAAATATGATGGAGTTCAAACGTCTCAGAAACCAAGTTAATCGGGAACGGAAGTCTTGTCGATCAAAGTTTTACCTTGCAAGCGTCCATCATCTCCGTCAATGTAATCCTTCCACTTGGTGGAGTGAGGTTAAAAAGCTTAGTGGAATGAATTCAGGAAGTGCAACAAATACCGAGATATTAAAGTCGTTGAAATCTAATGCCAGTCCTGCCGATACATCGACAAAGGGCCTAGCTAATGATATTAATAAAGCGTTTTTATCACCTATGCGGCATTTTGTACCTCTCCCTTCGAACTTTTCTCGCAGTATTGCCAGAAATATAGAAACTCCAATTACGATTACGAGAGACTCTATTTATCTTAAGCTCTCTAAATTAAATCCTAAAAAGGCCCAGACGGTATTCCGTCCTGGCTTTTGAAAGAGAACGCGGACTTGCTGGCTGGATCAATAACTGACATTATCAATTGTTCGTATCGTGAAGGTTGCCTCCCCACTTCTTGGAAAAAGGCTGACGTGGTGGCCATTCCGAAACAGAAACCAGTTAAAGATATCAACAATCATCTGCGTCCTATCTCTCTTACCCCTATCATATCTAAATTGGCGGAGGAAATCGTAGTAAACAATTACGTGAGACCAGCGGTCATGGAAAAAATTGATGATAAACAATTCGGCACAATCCCAAATTCGTCAACCACACATGCGCTCATTAGTATGCTTCATACTTGGACGAAAGACACCGATGGGAATGGTTCAACTACAAGAGTGGTCCTATTTGATTTTCGTAAGGCGTTCGATCTAATAGACCATCGCATTCTATCTCAGAAATTGCTTACGTATAACCTACCTAAAAGTATTACCAGTTGGATTTTGAATTTTTTAACGGATCGTACACAGAGGGTGAAATTGAGCAACGACTGTTTTTCTGAATAGGGTTCTGTTCCTGCTGGTGTCCCGCAGGGGACTAAGTTGGGTCCCTGGTTGTTCATCATTATGATAAACGATTTAACAGTGTCTGGCGTTGATGCCCTGTGGAAATACGTAGACGATACCACTCTGTCTGAGTCATTGGCCAAGAACGACCCAAGTCTTTTACAACATTATGTGGATGACTTTGTGACAAAATCGCAGTCTGATGGTTTGCAGCTAAAGGAGTCTAAATGTAAGGAGTTTCGCGTGGATTTTTCTAAACCTTGTAGATCGTTCCAGCCCATTTGATTGATGTCCAATACCGGCAATCTGAGTCCGATGGACAAATCCATCAGACAAGTTTTACGATGGATCCGATGGAGCTCTTTTTTTAAAATACAGAGTCACGTGACAAACATACTTATACACTACGTAGTAAATGCAAATATTATAACTATGTAATCTACACAATATTCGGTAAGCTTAGTAACATATATGTAAACATACTAAACGCTTACTTTGCTGAAAGTATCTAAGTATGTATTAGGCATAGAAAATAGAAACTCTAGGTCTCTTAGATGGTCCGATAGATCCATTGGACAAAAAATGACGTCATAACAAGCAAGGTTTAATTCAATTAGGGATGTTCGCATGCGGCTTGCATGGTGATTGCACAAACCTCGTGAAAGTCAGATTGTCCGATGGATCCGATGGATCCATCGGACAAGCGTGCTTTCAGTCGGACAAAAAATTATCCGATGGAGAAAAAATGACGTCATAACAAGCAAGGTTTAATTCAGTTAGGGATGTCTGCATGCAGCCTGCCTGGTGATTACTCTAACCTCGTAAAAGTCAGATTGTCCGATGGATCCGATGGATCCGATGGATCCATCGGACTGGCGTGTTTTCCGTCGGACAAAGAATTGTTGGATTGAAAAAAAGACGTCAAGAACAGTCGTGGGTATAGGTAGTTTGATCATAGTTAATATAATGGGAGGGTTTGGAAGGCTAGGTCACGTGTCAAAATATGTCGCGTTTTCTCTGACGTCACAGTTATAGTGCACATCTGCTATCAATTTAGTAAAGAATATTATGCAAATGTGCAGTCCATTTTGTTACAAATGTGAGTTTTGCGTAGTTTTTCGAAGATGCCTGGTGCAAACTGCTTTATTTTTGGCTGCGGAACTAATAGACGACATAGTGGAGTAGGGCGTTTTAGGATTCCGGCAGGAAAAGACGAGAAATCGAAAGAAATCCGTAACCCGTGGATAAAGGTCGTCGCACGAGATCGTGTTGTTGATGAGAATTTTCGTAGACAAATCGATTCTGGCAACTTGTATGTACGCGAGAGACATTTTAAGAAAGGGGAAATCGATTGTAGTGAGTATTAAGCAATTTTCTCTGTCCATTATGTATTATTTTTAATCCAGAATAAGACAAACCGAACGGGACATGTTGCATATCAAACAATGCTTCATTGTTGACACAACTTGACACACTTCATGAATATGTATATGTGGAATACCTCAATAATATGATTTTTCAAGTTAAGTTCTGTACAGGGTTGCCAGATCACTGCATTTTTGAGGCCAAATCTTCAACAATGCTCTTTGTTTTTCTTTGTACTTGCCTTTTGTTTTCTTTGTTTACTTGACTACACTAATGACGATTTGGCCTCAAAAATGCAGTGATCTGGCAACCCTGGTTCTGTAGAATATATTATGAAACTGTTTCGAGAACATATTCATATAGCATATTAATTTAGACTTTGTCCATTCTTTACAGATGGTAAGCGTAAACGCCTTGTTGTTGGGTCCATTCCGTCACAAAACCTGCCAGTAAAAAGCATTTCGCCTTCTCCTGATTCAGTGTCAGTGATGAACCTTTGCCAAAACGTAACTCAAGCAAAAAACAGTCATAAGAATGGAACATTCGTTTTTCCTATTATTTTGTAGATGGTGGCAAATTGGCATGGGCAATAAGTGGCATCTGTTTATAACAAAATGCTAATGGCTGGTTTACACTATCAATCTTTTTGTGACCAAGGTATAGTTTGGTGACAGTATATTTAAATATATATGGTAATTCAACCCCATTGCTATTTTAAAGTTCTGTGACTGAAGACATTCAACACAAACTTTTGTCACAGAAAGTTTGGCTGTGTAAATCAGGCACATATTGTTTATTATTGCACAGCAAATTTTCCAAGGGCAATAAAAATGTTGATTATATAGATACTATTTGCAAAATACTTGCTCTAAAACAAGTAAACAAATTCATTGCCTTTTGGAAATTTCTTGAGGCAGTATTTTAACTTGTTTTTGAACAAACTAAACAATTTAAATGATATGTGACACATCTGTAAATAATCATGTTGTGAGTAATGTAAATATAATTAAGAAAAAATAACTAGATGGTATGATTCATAACTTACTTTATTCAATATATCTATATACAGTATCGTGGCTAGAGATTTGCCAGGCAGGAAACAAATTCGTGCTATAAATATGATGGCTCAACATATAAATATGATGGCCCAAAAGATATCTTAAGTTAGAGATGAAACGTTACTTAATAAATTTTTTTTTATATTTTTACTGGTTTTATGGCTTTGCTAAAAGTTATATGTTGGGCCGTCATATTTATAGCAAGAATATCTATATACATAGTTAACAATTTATAAAATGTTAGAATGAATACAAAGTCTATTGTTACTCATTTTTTTTCTTCAATTCTTTTTGCAAAGCTTTCTTCTTAGGTGCATTTGTGCTAAGTTTATATTTATTAACAATATATTTTGCAAATGAAAAGCATCTAATTTTTATGTACAATTTAATAAAATTTTCCAAATACAATGACTTACATTCTTTAGAAATCTCATTGTCACAATTGTCTATAATATTGTCCCACAAGCCATTAACAGATGCCAAAGATAAAACTTCATTTACCATTGTTTCAACTGGAAGGTGTGTGATCATTCCTTTATCAGTACTGTTTTTAAATATCAATTCACATGCTTCAGCTATATCAATTCACATGCTTCAGCTATGCTAACAATCCAAGGATGGGGTGACCAGAGTCCACCTCTTGAAAGTGAAGCAATATACGGGTTGAGACCATCATCAACTCTCATTGATAGCATCAGTGCCTGGATTTCTTTATTTCTTGCTGAATCACATTGTCGGCAGTTTTTGCTCTTCTGGTAAAGTGAGCATACAATACAGCCTGATAAATATGCCAAAGGACCAAACTCCTCAGGTTACAAAGACATATGTTCTTTCTCCTAAAATTAAAAATGAATATACTGTAGTTTGATATTTGTTTCTCTTTTTACTCATACCAATAGAGGTTATCAACTAGCTATGTTGTAAATACAGAAGCTGCCCTTTTTTAACCAATATTAATTTGTCTTTCAGTCTTTGACACTCTAGTTTTCTATGGGTTGCCAAAGGCTCTATTTTTATGCTTAAATTATTTATGAAAATCTATGTTTAGTTGGAATATATTCTAATTCTATACCTTAGCACTTGATGTATCTTTACAAATGTCTCACTGGGTTTAAGCTTCAAGACCTCTGTAATATGTTCTTTTTTGTAAAGCTTTTCATCCGTCAAGTGTTGATCAATATCACTGATCAATATTAACTTTCTCACATGAAACAATCTGCATAGGTTCAGGAAGAGAACGAGAACTTTGGCCTTGTTCAGATGGGTGTAAGGGTGTTTGTTGTTTTGATGTCTTGTCAGGCCGCCTTTAGATTTGCAAACTTTGCTGCAAAAAGCGCAAGGAAATTGCTTTCTGCCCTCAACCTTAAAAAAAAGCAGCATTCAAATAATAAGAATTTCATCGCACTTAAATGGTGAAAGTATTTAAAATAGTTTTTCAGTAGCTCCTCAAGTGAGTCCTGAACTTCGACCTCAATTTCTTGCGTATTTAGTCCAAGTAAAGCGATCGTCCGTTGAAAACCGGCTTCTTGCTCCAAACTATCGCCACAAACACCTGTCCCTTCCATATCTAGCAATACTATGCGTTGCGTTGAAAAAATTTTGACAATAAACGTTTATTTCACGCACTTGGCGAGACAATCCGCTGTATCTGTAGTTGTATTGTAACATGATACTATGATACACGATACTCCATACGCATAAACAGGAGCAACAAAAGGCCCTTCGCGAGTAAAAATTATTTCTAAACATTCCTTTAATATACGCAGACTATGATCAATCCTTCGTATTTTTTAGGAGATTCGTAAAACCATAAAAAAGTCGTATTTTGAAATGGTTTCTATAAGATTGTATTACAAAATCACTCATTTGTGCACTATATCAGGTCACGTGGGGTACTTCACAACATATTTCAACAAAGGTCGCGTGTCCCTTTGATGTTTACCGGCCTTCCAAACCCTTCCATATATTAACTATGGTTTGATATTAGGTTTGATATTAGCTATGACATTGACCAATCATTTTCTGGCAACTTGACCGTCTGTCGAAGTCCGAAGTGCGTGCTTTAAGTTTGTTATCGATGGCGAAATTTGAGGACAATCGTTCATGTTTATCAAGACTGTTTATGGTTGTGAGCGTTTTGGGTCGTTCGTTCACCTCCTTAGCGAGTGTTTTTAATATTGCTCATACGTTTGTTTGCGGTGACGATGCTGGGCCTTCGACAACAAACGCGAATGAATCAATACGGGATGGCGCTGTAAATTTTAATTCGGAAACGAAGGCATTAACATGTGCAAAATTCTCTGCCTATGTTGAAAATATTTAAATCGAAGTAAAACAATAAATCCATGGTTCTATTTTGATTTAAATTTCCAAAAATACGTGTATTTGGATGGAATAGATAGATGTGTGAATGCAGAAAACATATAAGCAGGACAAATCTACATTGCTATGTGACAATGAATTTAAGGACATTGCATTGCATTAAAGAATAGCTATAGTGCTTAATATATAGACGTATTTTCATGTAATATCATTTGCAGGCTTTCTTTAACAGATTTTTTATCCGTATGTATGGTTTTTTTTAATGAGAAGCATCAATATGTGAACGAATCAAATATCCTCCGAAAATATTGACAAAAATGATTATTGTTTTAAAGATGTACTAAAACATCGAAATCCTATAATGAAAAGCTCGAAGTAATTAAATTGAGCGATGATTATGGGCATTTTTAAACCAACATAAATTGAAATAAAGTCCCGCAGACACAAACACATTCAAAATCTGTCAACAATAGTGTGTATGACCACTACATGGCACTGCGTGATCATGGAAGCGTAAGAAAAAAGTCGCTCACAACACCTGCAAAAGTCGCTGTCCTCTTTATGTAATATATAATAAACGAGAAAGCGTTTATTACCGGCGTATAAAACACCGAAAAGTGTGTTGAAAAACGAGACGCTAGATGAGTTTTTTACACACACTTTGAGGTGTTTTGGATGCCGGTAACAAAAAATTTCGAGTTTATTATATTGCTTCTCAAACGAACTTGTATTTAGCGAGAAATTCAACGCAAAAGTTGAGTTAATATATGGACGTTTATTACCGTGGTATCAAGACAACGATATGGTGGTGATTTCCTTTGTGTTTTGAGCATGAATTATTAATGAGTTTGAGAATCTATAATAAAAACTTAAAAGTAAATTTAGCGACAATTTTCGGTCTTTTTTAAAGCGAAGGTAGTTAAATTTAAGCAGACACAAACACATTCAAAATCTGTCAACTAGTGTGACGCTACATGACAATGTGTGAGCATGAAAGCTTAAGGAATAAGCCGCACAGAAACACCTGCAAAAGGCGGCGATCCTCTTTGAAAAATTTCCATAATGGGTTGATTTCATATACGAATAGATTTAAAACAGCGAATTTTGGATACTTTCAAAACGCGTGAAGTAAATAATTGATGTTATAAAGTACGAGTTTAGCATTGCTATAACATATGAAGCTTTTGTAGGTTATAACATACTTAACCCTTTGAAGGCCAGCGTCTTATATACAGGACAGTAAGAACAAAAAGATATTTTTATAAAGAAAGAAAACACAATAGGAGTACAATTAACAAAAGAAAAAGATTTTGATCACTAAAGGTTAAAATTATTCCGAATAAAGTTTGCATAATGAGGCTTACATGTACAATGAAAACAATATATTTATAAACTGAATCGATTCATCTTCAGCAGCAATTTAAATTACAAGATAATTATGTGAATACACAGCAAAGCAAGATTTATGTATACTTAAATTTCTATAAACATACTTAGAATACGGATTTATCGCAACGTATACATGCACAGGACCAATTAAATACATGTAGCATTGACAAGTCATATTTGTAATTTTGAGTTTATATACACTTAAATTACTATAAACATACTAAGAAAACGAATTTACCGGAACCTATATATCCACTGGGCCAATTAGGTAGCATTGGCAAGAAATATTTGCAATTAAAAAATTTGATGCAGGTTTCTGTGACCAATCAATACATTATTTATCATCTTAATTCTAAAAAGACCTAATCGATATGGGTTTTTTCAGAGAACGAGACAAACAGATATAAGTACGCGGCAATTAAGGCACAGTCATTGAAATAGTCATGACAAAATTACCCCCGTTTGAGTGTGTCATTATGTTCGCAAAGAGTTCTGGGATTTTTACCCTCTGACCGCGGGGTATATATCCCAGAGCGCATCGCGCGCCGGCAACATTCGGCAAATATTCGGCTTGATAGCGAATTTAATTCTTGAAAAATTCTTTAAATTCATCGAGTTATTCCTCGTGCTCGTTTTCCTGGAGGGCTATGTGATATTAATAGGGAGATAGAGGGTTTTTCGAGGATCAAAATGATATCAATATTGCCATGGTTACATGCAATGTTTTTCTACGGGAAGGCTTCTTGTTCGAGGCATTTCGCGCAATGGCGACTTTTTGTACGATGTTGTGAAAATGTGACAACTTCGGCTTGTATACTTAGGCTCCTTCGTTCCGGCTTCTTTTTATTTAATTTTTGTTGCCTATACAAGTTAAGGTATCTATAAAAGTTTGTATGTTTTTTGTTTTTCGAGAAATGTTAGTAAAACATAAAAAATGGCTTTTACAAAGGCATGAATTTTGGTGAATTTTGAATTGTGAATAATGGCGCAAGAAAAGGTTCGGCACGTTCACGGCTAAAAAGAAGGATCAAAAAGCAAAAAATACAACTCAAAAACCTAAGCGATTGCTCCAAAAGGTAGGAAACGTGTTGAAGATTTTGTGGTGCTTGTGATAACGTTTCTGATTTATTGTCTTTCCATAAAATTTCAAGTCAACATATCACAATATACTATTCATCAAAGAAGAACTCACATATATTTTTGTGTTGATGAATATATTTTCGCCTGTTAAGGTGCCTAAGTTTGTTTACAGTTCACAGTTCTAGCCACTACACCAAGCTCAATGATATGGCCCAGGTCAATGATCATTAAAAATTTCTGCCAGACTAAAATTAACATCGTTCTGAAAGAAAATGAAAATAGATGTAGTTGGTTATATGTTTGTGCTATGCTGGTGATTTATAGGGCTATAACATTTTGCACTAACCCACTTGACAGGCAAGCTATAAGTACTACATGGCCCAACCCAGAGTAATGAATTTATTATAAATTGATAGATGATTATTAGCAAAGAGAAATTGATGGTTGATGATTGCCGGAAGAGATTTTGTTAATAGTGAACAATATGGGCTATATAGTTATTGAGAGTTATTACTAATAGTACACCTGTTTTAGACATCTGCATTTGAAAGGACTGTTTAATAGCCAGCAATTAAAGGTGATTTTGTATAAAGCTTGACATAGTACAGAATATATTTGAATCATAAACATGATATATTTGATAGGTTGGTGACATATATGCTATAACATTTATCATCTGACCAAACTAACATTCTGCTTTTGTTATTTAGATTGTTTCCACCTGCCTGTATCAGCTGACATGACAAGTCATAAATCATAATTAGGGCAGACATAGTGTGCTCTCCCCCAAGCAGATATTTGGTAGATTTTAACTATATTATTACCCACCTATATAAGGTTATTATACAAACAAGTTATAAGTTTTCACAGGAACTGGTCAGGGTTTTCCACATCGACGATTGATGAACCTACATATATGTGTCACATTGTATTAGGGTGTAATTGGTCAAATTAGTTAACTTTTTTATAGTTTGCCTAAGCCATTGAGCAACAAATTTTCCTTGGCAAGTAAAATTAGTTTCATAGTGGGTAATACTGAACATGTCCCCACTACTTCATTATTACACATAACTGAATTATACATAATAGACTATTACTTTTACTTGTCAAGGGAAGCCTTGGATACTAACTGTTTGAACCATTGAGTCCGAAGCAAACTATGACAATATATGAATAAGACAATTTATTCAGTATTTAATTTTAAATTTACAAAGCCTGTAGCTATTGTGTAAATTACAGTAATTAACAATATGAAATAAAAAAACAATTTTGCGTTTTATCTTTTGCTGGTCTAATTCACACGAATGATATAGAGAATAATACATGGGTGCATGGAAATACCAGATTTATTTCGAGTGCAGAACATATGTTCAACACGAGAAATAAATCTGGTATTTCCAAGCGCCCACCAATCTAAAATGTCCAGAAGCTATGATTGGTAATTGTTTGAAAAGCGATAATTTTCACATGTGAAATTATCATAAATAATCTCACATGTGAGATTATTAGTTTTATCAGTGCCTGAAATCTTTATAAAGCACTGTACTTTATATAATAAACTATAATAATGTACACCCTAACTAACAAAGCATCAGTTGTTGTATGACAAAACTGTTGAGACTTACACGATGAGAATGTCTTTCATAAAATCTTTCTGCTTTTATATACATTGTTTATTGCTATGACCATAATACTGTTTGATACAAATGAATTCTTGTACTAGTTGAGTATCTAATGTACTACGAGATAGCATATTGTTTTTATATTTCTTGTGATCACTTCTTGATGGGTAAAAACTTGCAAACAAAGTTTCCAATTGTGTACTGTGACAAGACAAGAAGATTTTGGCAAAATTTGCTAGCATTATTCAGCCATTCACTGTAATTTCCCACTTGTGCATGTTGAGTAAGATCTACTTGTGCAGTATGTCTACCAACTAACTTCCTCTTTCCATGTCCACAACATTTCTTTTCAACTACTGACCCTTGCAGTTCTGGAGGATCACAAAGCTGGTGTGCAGAGACTTCCACTTCCTGGTCATCAGTTGACTATGAGGATAAACAAATAAAGACCAAAAAGGTCATTAGGGCAAATTTATTTCAGACAGCAAGCTATTTTGGTAAGCAAAGGTAGAACTGTGAATAATTTTCTTGTTAAAAAAATCTTAGGATTCAGATTGCCTCAAACAAGCTAGCAAGGGGATGGACCTGTACATTTTAATGGTTAATAAAAACAAATTTTCTGTGGTTAATGGGTTGTTCCAGAAAAGATTACACCCCGCAAGGAATTTTAAAAAAATAAACTCTCCCTCTCTGGACATCATTTAGAAGTTGAAGACATTCCCTTCTCTGGGCAGCAGAAATTTCCTCTGTGTGTGGGGTATATATGTACCATTTTTGGAATGACTCAATGTTTTTGACTCTGAGTTTGTTATTTGTTATTGACTTTCAACAGAGCTAGCTAGGAGAAGGGAATGTCCCTCCAGTTGTGCTGCCACTGACACAATTTGTTTCATGACAAAAATAACCAAATTATGAGGGTTGCAGAGTCTTAGAGGGTGGGAATATCTTTTCAATAAAGGACACATGAGAACATTGGTATCTATAATGTACTGTACAGGCATTATTTCACCAACAAAATGACACAATCCCTGCAAGTACTGTGAACCTCTGATTATAACCCTCCATCTATAAGCCCCCCCCCCCCCCCGCCCGTCTATAAGCCCATCAAATTACTAATGTCTGTACATAAAAGCATAAAAAATGCTTGTGAACTTATATAAGCCCAGGGCTTGTAAGCAGAGGTTTACAGTATATTTTAAAAGTATTATACAGTATATAACAGACTAATACATAAAATAGAAAAATAACCAAGAAACAAGAAGCCTGTCATGTATTTCATGACATCTGCACCAAAAGTTATCATATCAATTAAAAAATAATCTATACCTGCACTGGCTGCACAACAACTTTCATTTTGATTGGGTCAAGAAGTTTAACTTTGCCTTGAATTGCTTTGTTGCTGAGGTCATTAGCTGTTGTCAAGAACCACACAAGGTCATCTTTCTCGCGGCGCCGGATACGAGCTTTAATTTTGCTTCCACGGACTAATAAACACAGACTTGTATAGGTAAATGGCTAAGTTTGATATCAAGGCAAAACTATTCACCTCGTAAAACAAAGTGACAAGACCATCAATACTATTGGCAATAGTCAGTTAGTCACTTATCAATTTCGCTGCGATACGTTTAATGAGCTTAAACAGTCTGGCTTACCTTGCGATAATCTGTCCAGGACTCCAAATTCCAACTTGGTCTACTGCTTCAACACGTTGTTCAATCGAAAAGTTCATTTTAATCCATAAAAAATTTGTGTGTTAGTTCTCTTCAAATGTTTATTCAAATTTTAAAATAAATCAAGCACTCGGCAAGTACTCGCCCAATGCACTCGGCCAGTCTCGAATATTTCCGAAGCCAAAAAAACTCAAAGTACGCATGCTCCCATTTATACTGCTGGTTCACATAAGCGCAGGCTCAATGACACACTCAAACGGGGGGAAAATCGTAATGTTTATTTCTGGACAAACTTCAGTACGTGTTCAAGCCTAAGGCCTCCCACAGAGGGCGAATTTAGTATAATGTTGCCATTGGCAAGTCATATTTTGAATTGTGAGCGAACTTTGATATAGGTTATTCAAAGAACGAGGTGAACATATAGATATCTGTTTATATAAACAATAAATATAAAGTTGAATTTTCAAATCAGGAGACATTTACCCTTGAACCAAATACACTATTAAACCTAATCAATTTATAACTAAATTATACTTTGTTTTTGGTAACGGCGTTTTTCAGAGAACGAGTCAAACAGATATGAATACATACAGATGTAACATTTATATATTGCTATATTTCTATAAACATGCTTGGAATAAGGAGGTTCTTTCGTCGCGTACATGCACAGGCCCAGGGCAAATTAACTATAATGTACGTTGCCATTGGCAAGTCATAGCTATTTTGAATTGTGAGCGTACTTTGATATATAGGTTATTCAAAGAACGAGGTGAACGTATGTAGATATATGCTTACATAAACATTAAATATAAAGTTAAGTTTTCAAATAAGAAAACAATCACCATTGAACCAAATACACTATTAAACCTAATCAATTTATAACTAAATTATATTTTGTTTTTGGTAACGGCGTTTTTCAGAGAACGAGTGAAACAGATATGAATACATATACAGAGGTAACATTTAGATATAGCTATATTTCTATAAACATGCTTGGAATAAGGAGGTGTTTTCGCCACGTGCATGCACAGGTCCATGCACAGTAATGAGCATTGTCAAGTAATACTTGCGAGAAAATAATTTGATGCAGGGTTCTTAAAAAACGAGGTGAGCGTAAACATATACCTTAAGTGCAGGGCCGAAACTAAAGCGTTAATTGGGGGGGGGTGCATATTCATATATTCGCGTTCTGCCCGACGAATTTCTTTTGAAATCAACGGTAATGACAACTGATTTCAAAAGAAATTCGTCGGGCAGAACGTGAATATATGAATATACACCCCCCCCCCAATTAACGCTTTAGTTTCGGCCCTGCTTACGTGCTTATAACTAACATTAATAAGTATTGATATTTAAAAGAGATATGAAGTACATATTAATAAAAAGTCCATATTAAATGTCCATGGAGCATCAGATAATTATTTGTTCTGTAGCAAACGCACTTGTCCGACCTGGCTTGACAGCTATGTTTATAAATATGTAAATATGCCATATTGCTGTACTGAAACATACTTTGAATACGGATTTATCGCCACTTACATACACAGTTCACTTTATAGTTGTGTATACAAATATAACATTCTCACAATTCATAATACTTTGTTCTTGATAAGGGTTTTTCAGAGAACGAGTCAAACAGATATAATAAATACACATTCAATTAAGTTACTTATACGGGTTTATCGCCACATATATAATTGTATAAAATATGCTTAGATACGGGTTCACTTTATAGCTGCGCATACAAGTAACAATTGTCTTAATTCATATTTATAATATGAAGTTTTAAATGTCCATCGGAAAATTATTTGTCCTATAGTAAACTCGCTTGTCCGATGGATCCATCGGAGCCATCGGACAATCTGAGTTTAACTGATATCTGCTTCCCATGAGTCACGACGTCATTTATTTTCCATCGGAAAAATACTTCTCCGACCGAATATACGTTTGTCCGATGGATCCATTTGAACCATCGGAAAGTAGATTTGTCCATCGGAGTCAGATTGCCAGTATTGGACATATATGCCCTTTAAACCGGCTGCTATTCTAAATATTCATCGCAAAACGTGGTTGAAGATATTAGGAGTAACCCTAGAGAACGCACCTGATAAATGGGATTTACATTTTGATGAAATGATTAGTCGAGCTGCTGGAAGACTGTATATACTACGAGTGTGCAAGTATTACGGTATGTCGATCAACCAGTTAAACCTGTTATTCAACAGTTTAATAATGCCATTATTTATTTACGGAGTTGAGCTTTGGGGATGTACTTATGACAAGTATATTAACCAAATTGATAAATTTATTTAGCCGTGTTTATCGAAGTGGTTATATAGCAGATAAGTTTAATTTCGGCGAAGTTATCTCAGATAGAGACAGGAAATTATGGAATAAAATTATAAATGATAAAGATAATGCATTACAAGAATTATTGACGAATAAGCTAAATAGACCGCTAAGACAGAGGGGACATGAATTTGAGCTTCCACTAATAAGAACTGAACGTTATAAACGCTCTTTCATAAATAGATGTCTTTATAAATTTGTATGACATGTCTTCTAATATAGACTTATTTGTATATTATCTTAGTTTCAGATTATTCAACACCATGTGAATAGCAGTAAATTTTAAATCTTATATTGTATTATTTCTATAAACTCTGTAAACTCAAACGGGTGTTTTGAGTAAAGCTTTCTAATAAAGACTACTATCTATCTATCTATCTATAAATCACTGAAATGCTATCTCTTAACGAAAAAGCTATGACAATTGACAAATTAAAAGAGCCCCTTACTTGTGTAACTGATAATCCAGCATTTGCTGCAGTATGTCCAAATCACTGGGTACTAAGAGCAGCCTGGTACCAATACAGGCAACAGTATGAAAACCCATTTGAAGGACCTGAGCACCAAAGAAATAGACATGTCGCATGGTCATGGCTAAAGGGGATGGACGAGAGGTAGGTTTTCAAGATGGCGGCTGTTTTTCAAAATTCTTAAAACGAGAAAGAATCAACAACCAGACATTTATAGCATTCCTAAATTGTGGTTAGGTTTAGGGTTAGGGTCAGGGTAAGCTTTAGGAATGCTATAAATGTCTGGTTGTTGATTCGTTCTCGTTTTAAGAATCTTGAAAAACAGCCGCCATCTTGAAAACCTACCTCTCGTGCATCCCCTTTAGCCATGACCCATGTCGCATATACACTGCGTGAAAAACGCGGTAATTATTCTAATGCGAATACGTCCGAACATTAATTAGAATACTATTCATATTCAGACGTATTCACAGATATTCTCGGCGAATATCCTCGGAATATCCGTAATATTCACATCTGAATACCTTAGAATAAAGCGCACCTGATATTCCAAAGCAGAATACTTAAGAATATTGTGTGAATATTTTTATTCGTCTAATATTCTAACTTGAACGTTTAATGTTAGTGAAATCACATTCAGTTTTGGGTTACCTGTTAATTGTGGGCTCCGCACGTGGGTCATGCACAGTCGTGACAAGGTCGTACCTTGGCAGTACAAACGTTTGTAAGAAGTCTATATATTTTGAGTTTTTATTGTTATTAAATCTAAAAAGTATGGAATAGTTCAATGAGTCAACGACCGAATTCGAATTGACTGTCACTAAACGAAATTGGTCGCCGAAAATCGAGAAGCATCCGTTACAGTACGACCTTACAGATTGTCTTCGGCGACAATATGGATGAAAAACAAGGGATAGAAGCATTGAACTCAATATAACTGGAAGGCTACCTTTGGCGGGAAATTTGAAGGTTCGTACCCAGCCTTTTCACGCACGACCAAACAAAAACATTTAATTTGCGTAAAAATCCGATGTCAACATGCCTGTCATTGAAATACTTTTGCATAACCACTTGTTTTTGAACCAAATAAATGCTTTCTTGTTTCAAAAAGTTGGTAAAATATCCTTAATATAGATATTTTTCATTATTCATGGTTTATACGAAAATCAATCTCTATAAACTGTGCAGCAAACTCGGTGCAACAATCGTCCAGCCATACAGTAAACTTACATGTACCTATTTCATGCAAAATTTTCACGAATTAGTATCTACATATAGTTAAACAAACCATATGCTTTAAAATAAATGTTAGTGCCTTGGTTTGATTATAACGCCTGCAGTATAACGCGTGACTCTCAAGGAAAACGCGTGCAATTCGCACGACAGCACGCTAAAGTGCGGGACTTTACCTCCAGACACGCGTGTCTGGAGGTAATATTTGGCTTCAGGCAAGTTCAGGTATGTTTCATAGGAGGTAGCCTTCCAGTTATATTGAGTTCAATGGCTAGAACACACGGACGAAAATGCAAAGGACGCCCAATTCGACACAGGAGAACTTCAAAGGCCAGCTATCCGAAAGGACAACGGAAAGGAAGCTGGAAATGCTCTCAGACTTGGAAATTACACGGGAACCCGAGGCGGCAAACGTTTGGACAACGTTAGCGAGCGTGGGCGAGCCAGCTAAACAATACGAAGAATGGACAGCGGATAATGTAAATACAGGACTCCCAAGATCGGAAAATGACGAAAAGGAGATATACGGCGCTCGCAATAAAGTGCCCACAGAAAAAGGTAGGCAATATATATTGGAAAAAATTAAAAACGATCGGAAAAGTACGTTATCTAATGTTACTAGACAAATTAACAAGATTAAACCACTTCTGTCAAGTTTTTCAAACCGAAAACTTGTGCATATAAAATTAAAAGAACTAGACGAGCTGTTCGCCTTGATGCACGGTATTAACCAAAATTACTTACAAGAACTGAACAGTGATGATGAAATGAGACAAGCTACTGAGTGGTTTGATGTACATGATAAAGAAGTATTTACATTCAAACAAACCGTGGTTGAATATTTACATGAAGCAAAGGAATATTTAAACGAAGAATTCTCTAGAAGCTCAGTGAAATCTAAGTACTCCCACTCAATGCGTTCGTATGCGTCCAGATCTTCCAATCGATCACAACTAATTCAAGCTAAAGCTAAAACAGCTTCACTAGAAGCTAAGGCAGCATTTTTGAAAGAAAAACAAGCTTTAAAGATGGCAGTTGAGGAACTCGAACCAAGGCGAATGATTGCGCAGGCGAAAGCTGAAGAAATTGTTTACGAACAGTTTGAATATGGAGAATGTAATCAGTTTGAAGAGCTGAACAGTAAATTTGCCACCAGCCAGGTAAATTATACCCTACCCCCTCATAATTATACACCTAAACCTACACCAGTTGGTAATGGTTTACTGGATCCTTCTGAGTCGACACCAGAGGTAAAGAGCAGAAAAATTCATGCAAGCCCAATAGTACAGTCTACTGTGGTAAATCGCGAACCAGCAGAGTCCTTGGCCCCCGAAACTCCTTCCAGTCCCAAACCTGCAACAACCAGTACAAGTAAAATTGAAGAAGCCTCTACAATAAACCCAGAAGCTTTACCATTCATCCCTAAGCAAGATGAACGAACAGAACCTCAAGTTTCATCGAACTCCCAACCGATCCCTGAAGCCCCTGGTCAAGATATTGGGCAAACGCTGCTATTGAATAACAGTATGTATGACGAATTCCTTAAGGTTCCAAGGAAGCAAGCTAGCATTTCAGAATTGATTATGGTGCAACAAGTTCGAAGCTCACTTCCATCTTATAAACCTCCTACCTTCTCGGGCAACCCAATGGAATATTCAAGATTCATCAATGCGTTTGAGTCACTAATCGAATCGAAGGTGGAGAGCCCAATTGAAAGGTTATATTTCCTAGACCAATACACTACCGGAAAGGCTAAAGAGGTAATTAAGGGATGTATTCAAATGAAATCTGATGATTCGTATGGCCAAGCTAGAGACTTGCTAAAGAAACATTTTGGAGATCCTTTCAAAGTTGCGAACGCTTACATTGTAAGGCTTACTAAATGGCCTTCCGTAAAGGCTAAAGACGGACAGCGTTTACAAGAATTTGCTATTGCATTGGAACAAGCTAAGAACGCAACAACTGGCCTACCGTACATGGATGATCTCAATGCTACTCAAGTTTTACGTCAGTTATGGGAAAAGCTACCACCATATTTAAGACGCACATGGACAGAGCGAGCAAGTAAGATAAGAAGAGAGAAGAGTAGAAATGTGACCTTTAGTGAGTTTTCTAAGTTCGTTACTGAGCAAGCTGAATTGGCGACAGACCCAGTGTCCTCGGAAGAATGCTCGGAAAGGTGGAAAGAAGAAGCAAGGACAAATTAAGTGACAGCGGACGATATTTAAGAGGCAAGGGTACCAGAACTTTTGGAACGGAAGCTGAAGAAAGGGAAGAGCACAAAGAACGTAATAAGAAGTGTACATTGTGTTCGAAGCCACATGACTTAAATGAGTGTGAAGAGTTTGGCAAGAAAACTCTTCCTGAACGCAAGGACCTTATTAGGAAGAGAAGACTGTGTTTTGGATGTTTGAAACCCGGACATATCTCTAGCAACCTTCTACACTGCATGATCCTGACTGGAAGCCAAAGTCCAAGAAGCACCAAGCTACCTCCAAGGAAAACGTTGAAGGGAATGATCAAGAACGGGTAAACACTGGACTTACTGCGTGCAGCATTACAGAGGCTGGTGATGTTCCTGTTAATATGGGTATTGTACCTATCTGGCTATACCACAAGAGTGAACTTGAGAAGAGAATCAAGGTGTATGCCTTATTGGATAACGGAAGTGGAGGAACATTTATTAAGACAGAAACGACGAAAAGACTTGGTATTGACGGTGAGGACACCACACTGGTATTAACAACTATGCACGGAACTCAAGAGATTGAAACGAAGGTGGTCAATGGCCTAGTAGCTGTAAATTTCCAGAGAGAAGATGTACATTTGGATCTACCGAGAAGTTACGCGAGAGAACAGATACCGATAGATCGAGAAGAAATACCACGACCAGAAGTAGCTGAAAGGTATCATCACCTGCGGAAGATAAGCGAGCAGCTGACACCTTATATGGGGGATACAGAAGTTGGTCTACTAATTGGCCTGAACTGCCCGAAAGCCTTACGTCCAAGAGAAGTAATACATGGAAAAGACACAGAACCGTATGCTGTGCGATCCATACTTGGTTGGTACATATCAATGGTCCAGTGAGCAGAGATGATGATGTCACAGTCCATTGCAATCGAGTGCATGTACAAAGCGTGGACGAGTCTTCAGGTTGCATCGTTACGGACAAAAACGTTAAGGAATAAATAGTGACAAAAACTGTGGAAAGAATGTTTGAATTGGATTTCTCAGAGAAGGAGAAAGGACTGGCAACTTCTAGGGACGATCGTCAGTTTCTGAAGAAAGTTGGAAGTGGAATCGTGCATTGTGAAGATTCACACTATGAGATGCCATTGCCATTCAAGGAACAAAACGTAACTCTTCTAGATAATCGTCCACAGGCTGAGCAACGATTAAAGAGTCTGAAGAAGTAGCCTCTTTCTGATGACAAGTATCGACAAGATTATGCCGATTTTATGGACAGCATAATAAGCAAGGGCTACGCAACCAAAGTAAGTGACGAAAATGCAACAGCGAGTGAAGGACACGTCTGGTACTTACCACATCACGGGGTATACCATCGGCAGAAAACTGAAAGTCTTCGAGTCGTCTTTGACTGCTCGGCTCGTTACCAAGGAGAATCCCTTAACGATCATTTATTGCAAGGCCCAGACTTGACGAGCAAGTTAACACGGGTATTGATAAGATTTAGAGAAGAAAAAATCGCTGTGATGGCCGACGTGGAAAAGATGTTCTACCAAGTCAAAGTGACAGAGCCAGATCAAAACTACCTTCGATTCCTATGGTGGCCCGATTCCGACTTGACAAAAGAACCGGTGGACCACCGCATGACTGTACATTTGTTTGGTGGGGCATCATCGCCAGGATGTTCTAACTTTGCCCTGAAGCGCACTGCTGATGACCACGAGGAAGAATTTGGAACAGACATAGCGGACACATTGAGACACAACTTTTATGTTGATGACAGGTTGAAGTCTGTCCCCACAGACGAAAAGGCAATCGAAGTGGTCCAAGGAACGAAGGCAATGTTCAAGAAAGGTGGATTCACGTTAACCAAGTTTGTGAGTAATAGTCGCAAGGTACTCCAGTCGGTACCAGAAGAAGACCGAGCAAAAGAGATCAAGGGCCTAGACCTAGGGCAAGATAAGTTACCAGTAGAACGGGCACTTGGAGTGTGTTGGTGCATCAAGTCGGACACCCTGCAGTTTCGGATACAGCTTAAAGATCAACCCTGTACAAGAAGAAGGATCCTTGCAACTATCAGCTCAGTGTATGACCGCCTTGGGTTCATCGCCCCAGTAATGTTAGTGGGAAAGAAGATACTGCAAGATATCTGTAACACCCGAGATAGGATGAGCCTCTTGACGAAACGACACGAATGCGATGGAAGAAATGGAGAGACGAACTTTTTCTGCTCGAAAACGTGAAAGTGAAAAGAAGCTTAAAGCCTCCACAATTTGGAAAGGTCAAATCAGCTTAGCTTCACACCATGTAAGATGCATCTGCTATCGGGTATGGTCAATGTTCCTATTTGAGACTAGTGGATGAGCATGGGACCATTCATGTTTTGTTTCTGATGGGAAAGGCGAGAGTAGCTCCAAAGAAGACTGTTAGCATCCCGAGACTTGAGTTGGCAGCCGCTACAGTCTCCGCTAAGATGACAGACGCGCTGAAAGATGAGTTAACTTACGAAGGCTTACAAGAGTACTATTGGACGGATAGTAAGGTAGTCTTGGGCTACATCTACAACGAATCAAGGAGATTTCACGTTTATGTGGCTAACAGAGTTCAACTGATACAAGATCTGTCTTCACCATCTCAATGGAGATTTGTGAACTCTGCCGAAAATCCTGCAGACGAAGGATCACGTAGTAGTAGTAGTAGTAGTATTTATTAGCCACTCCCCAAAAGGGCTTTTCAGTGAACTATTACAAGTTTGAAACATTACTTAATCATTATGGTTACTATTTTTACAAAAATTATTCCAGTTTATGAACATGCTATATAATATTAAAATACTCAATAAGTTCTACAATATTTAAAATCAGGAATCTAAAAATTTGTTCAGCAAAATTGTCTTAAATTGTTTTTTAAAAATTGACAGGTTTTCCTTTTGGATGTTATTTTCAATGCTATAGTTCCACAGATTAATAGCTCTAACTAAAAAGGATCGCTGTCCTGTGCTTGTTCTGCAGAGTTGTTGTTTTATCTTGCCAGATGATTGAAATCTGATATTATATCGGTGTGTTTGATCACACATGTTTATAATCTTGGAACACAGATAGGAAGGTGCTTGACCGTTCATACATTTATAAGTCATGATCGCATCATTTAATACCAACTTATCAGATCTGGAAGCCATTTGAGAGCTTTCAACGTTGGAGTTATGTGTTCAAATTTCTTCTTATTGTCCACAATTCTAGCAGCAAAATTCTGTACTTGCTGTAATTTGGCAACATTTCTCTTGGTTGTGTTTGACCAAACAGTGGAACTAAAGTATAATTTGCTGAAGACTAGTGAGTTGAGAATAGCTTCAATGTGTTCTTTGTTGAACAAATGTCTAACTCTGGAAATCTGACCTAATGAATAATTGCAACATTTTACCACATTATTTATGTGCTCGTCAAAGGTGAGTTCTCTATCCAAGGTTATACCAAGATCCTTTACTGACTTAGATGGTATAAGGATCTCTCCAAGAAACTGGATGGACAGATCATCTGGCAGATTCTTTAATAGTTGTCGCGTACCAAATATAATAAACTTTGTCTTTTTTGGATTTATCAATAATTTATTCAAACAACACCATCCAGCTACTCTGTCCAAATCCCACTTTAGTTCTTTCAGACCATTGTCCAAATTATTCCAATTCACAGACATAAACAGCTTAGTATCGTCAACATACGACTCCGTGTTTGCAGACTTGGGTATAGTTGGTAAATCATTGACATACAGACTAAAAAGAAGAGGCCCCAATATTGATCCTTGAGGAACTCCATGTGTTACCAATTTTGGGTCGGAGAGATGATTTTCAATTCTAACGGACTGGAATCTTTCCTCTAGATAGCTTTTAAACCATTTGATAGCTTGATTAACTTCTGCAACAAAATGTCATGACTGATGCTGTCGAAGGCTTTGGATAGGTCTATGAGAACCATGGCAGTGAGATTCTTTTTGTCCATTTGATCAATTATGTAGTCGGTTGTTAAAATATTTAGAGTTTCAGTAGAGTATAATTTCTTATTTCCACTTTGGTGTTTAGATAATTTACCCCTCCCCGTTAAAAATGTCGTGAGTTGGAGGTAGGCAACCCGTTCACATAGTTTTGACAAAATCGGTAGGAGGGAAATCGGGCGATTATTGGGCCCTTTCTCCCCATCAAGATCGTTTTTCATCAAAGGGATCACCTCAGCCAACTTCCATGCACTTGGAAATGTACACGTTTGAAGGGAGCAATTTATCAAATTAGCTAATTGATCAACGATGTGAATTTTGCAATCCTTGACTACTTTTGCTGGAATTTTATTAATACCTGGGGATTTATTGAGAAGAAGCTCATCAATCAGTTGACTCACATGTGATGCCGTAATCGGTTGGAGTTCAAAAACATCTTCACAAATTGTATACGTATGAGGTTCCTCGTCAGGAATTGGTAGTTTAAATTTACTTGACATTTCAGTAGCCTTTATCGCAACATCTCGTCCGACGTTAACAAAATATGTATTTAGATCGTCCGCGAGTACTTCTGGGGGTTTCTGAGAAACTCTATCAGCAGGCCTGTCTTTGGGTAGACACTGTCGTATAGTTTTCCACAGTGCATTTGAGTTACCGTTGTTCGTGGTAATTTCATTTTTAACATATTCGGATTCTGCTTTCCTTAAACTAGATTTAACTTGTCTCCGAGAGCTTTTGTATATTTCCCAATCTAAAATGTTTCTGGTACTACGTGCCACCTTCAGTAGACGATTTCGTTCGTTTATTTGCAATAATAGTTCTGACGTCATAAAGGGTATAGGTTTAGCTTTCACAGTTATTTGCTTAACTGGCGCATGTTGATTTAAAACGTCCAGGAAAAGGCTGTTAAAAGTAGCTACCTTGTCATTAATGTCAGAAGAAAAGTCAAAAGCTTGCCAAGGTACCTGAGCAATATCTGAAGAGAAATTGTCTGGCACATAGGTTTTGAAAATCCGCACATTCATAATAGACTTCCGGGGTTTTTGTTTTCTAAGATTCAACACCGTATACACCAAAAAATGATCGCTAATAGTAATTTCTTTCACACCGCTATCTTTAATCAAAGTTGGATTAGATGAAATAATGACGTCGAATTAGATGAAATAATGTCGTTGGATTAGATGAAATAATCACGTGGCATGACTACGGCCAAACAGTTTGTTGAAAAGTTCAAGTTGCTTGGAGGTCCTGAGTTTTTGAAAGATTCAGAAGAGACCTGGCAGACGGGAGATATCATCAAAAGTAAGGTGGACCCAGCCGATCCAGAAGTGAAAGTTAATGTAAATGCAAACGTGGTATCAAAGAAGAACGATATGCTCAGCAGACTCGACAGATTCTCAAGTTTGAATACGGCAAAGGCAGCAGTAGCGATCTGTCTAAGATACAAGAACAATTTAAAAGAGAAAGCAGTAACGAAGAAGGATGAGTTAAAGAATCGAAAGCCCGAAAGCGAAGGCAGAGAAAGGGTCTCAGCGAGTTCGTTGTTATCGGTTGACGAACTGCAGAAAGCAGAGATGGAAACAGTTAAAATGGTGCAATCCGACGCATTTCCTGGAGAGATAAAGAATCTGAAGGACATTAAAGCTGATTCTTCGTTAAGCAATCGTCTTTCAGACAAGAAAAAGAAAGTAGTTTTGAAGAAAACCAGCGCTCTTCATACGCTAGATCCATTCGTAGATTCGGACGGTATTCTGAGAGTTGGAGGAAGAATAAGGAGAGCTAACTTTGCGCAACGTTGAAAGCACCTATCATCTTACTGAAGTTTGGACACCTCACAAAGTTGGTGGTTAGTTATATCCATGAGAAAACACACCATGGTGGCAGAGGTATAATTATGAATGAACTACGAGCTCATGGTTATTGGATCATCAACGGCAACACGGTGGTTCGACGGTTCATTTCAGAGTGTGTAACTTGTCGACGCCTTAGAGGAACCGCAGGGGAACAGAAGATGGCGGACCTACCGCAGTCAAGACTCGAAGACGTGGCACCATTCACCTATAGTGCAACGATTACTGTGGTCCGTGGTATGTTAAGGATGGCAGAAAGGAAGTTAAGCGATACGGGGCGTTATTCACGTGTATGGCCAGTCGCGCCATACATATCGAGGTCGCACACTCGATGGAAACGGATTCGTTCATACAAGCTCTTCGCAGATTCATTTGTCGCAGAGGTGATGTCAGGGAACTGCGTAGCGATAGAGGAACCAATTTTATAGGAGCTGAAAATGTACTAAATAAAGCAGTTGAAGAGATGGATGATGATAAGATAAAGGCAGACTTACTAAAGGACGGAATCGATTGGATTAAAAATCCGGCGAAAGCGAGCAACTTCGGAGGAGTGTGGGAGTGACAGATTCGATCTGTTGGCAACGTTATGAACGCTCTTATTAAGCAGCATGGTCATAGATTAGACGACGAATCCTTACGTACATTCCTCTGCGAGTCAGAAGCGATCGTTAATAGTCGACCCCTGACTGTGGAAACGCTAAATGACCTCTTTCCCCCTTACCACTGCTTCCAAACGCGTTACTGACTGGCAAAACGAAGCTAGTACTACCACTACCGGGGAAGTTTCAGAACGAAGACGTGTATTGCAGACGACGATGGCGACGAGTGCAGCACTTGTGTAACCAATTCTGGAATCGTTGGCAGAAAGAATACTAACAGAACCTCCAAACAAGATCGAAGTGGACAGGTTTACGGAGAAACTTCAGAGAAGGAGACGTGGTTCTGATGATTGACGTGGACCAAGTGAGAAACCAGTGGCCTATGGCGAGAGTAATGAGCGTGAATGAACATGACCAAGGTCTTGTTCGACCAGTAACTGTACGAACGTCAAGTGATTCGATCCTCCATCGTCCAATCAACAAGTTGATCTTATTAGTAGAAACCTCGGAAGAAGAGCAAGAGAAGACCGGTGAATTCCCAGACGGAGAGCCGAAGTCGCTAAGTTTCGTTAGACGAAAAGTGAAAGAGAACAATCTATCTAAGTATACTTAGAGACATTACTTAATATTACCGTACGAACAGGCTCTAAAATTAAGTGACATTTAGTTAAAAAGGGTTCATTTTATGTTAGTTTATGGTAAAATAGTCTTCGGCTATTTTAGAGGAGTCATGTTAGTGACATCACATTCAGTTTTGGGTTACCTGTTAATTGTGGGCTCCGCGCGTGGGTCACGCACAGTCGTGACAAGGTCGTACCTTGGCAGTACAAACGTTTGTAAGAAGTCTATATATTTTGAGTTTTTATTGTTATTAAATCTAAAAAGTATCGAATAGTTCCATGAGTCAACGACCGAATTCGAATTGACTGTCACTAAACGAAATCGGTTGCCAAAAATCGAGAAGCATCCGTTCCATTTAAATAGGAAATTTGTCAAAGCTTTTGATCGAGTAGGAATGATTTTGGCAAATATTTGACATAAACGCTACATATCTTAAATTTATTATTTAAGAATACTTTGAATAATTCAAATTAAATGTCTAAACGATTTATGTGTTACAGACATAGATTGTGACATTAGTCATCAAACGTGCAATGTCTTGTTATAGCCTGTCGACTTTTGTTGTTGTGAATCATCAATTTGTGACTGTACATTTCTTGACATTGTTATGAGATATAGCCATTTGGGTTAAATCTATTTCACGCTAGCATGCTATTTCGAATAAACTGCGTTGCTGCATCTTCGTGCGAACCTTAAGATTGACGACACGGCAAGCTCAACGACGCGGTGTAAATGTGTTTGAATAAGAAAAGCTTTTTGAAACTTGGTAACTGTAATGACCGTTTGAAGCTTATTTTAGTCACTTGCAAACGATTTTCTTCGCACAAACGATGCGCTGTCCGCTACAAGATGGACTTCAAAACACTTTTTACATCGTACCCATTCATCCCCGTTGCTAAAGGGATTGCTATAATGCTTAGTTTAACGTTGTATTGAGCATGACTACACACTTGAGAATACTTCTGGGACTACAAATTATTTATAATATATGATTTCTACAAGAACTTAGTGCTAAGATAGACATGCCACAAGTCGTCGATTAGTAGCTCCCTGCCCTTTGGTTTGCAATAAAATTCATTTAACAGAGAACTGAAATCGCGGGTGTAAGTGGAACCACATATCACCATCACCACGTTTTTAAAAATATATAAAATAAAATAATATTATGTTTTTGTTGTACAAGAAGGTGAAAATTGACCTTTTTCATCGATATTAAAGTGGAACGGTATCTCAGAATGATATCATGGTGATTATGATGAATTCTTACACATCATTCACGGGGGCAATCAAACATGGGAATCAGACCTGAACATTAATTGTGTACAGTACACACGAGCTTTGAGACAAATTAAACCACTACAGTACACCAGCTGTCCAGGTTTATTTTGAACCAGTAAGGTTTAGATAATGTGAAAGCATGTGGTTCATATCTTTAAGGAAGTTGTAAAATGAGGACAATTATTTACCATGATAATGTTGAAACCACAATGCCTTTACCCTGCCTGGTAGTTTGAACATGGAAATTGCATAGTATATATTGAAACAATTTAAAGACCTTGTTAACAGTTGCCATAAGGCATGGACAGTATTTATTGATATTGCTACTTCTACATCACTTACCAACCTACAAACTCCAAACTTCTAAAAATCTGTGAGTGCTCGGGAATCTGTTACGCCCTGTTATGAAGTGAAAAGGCAGGATTTTACAAGCCAGCCACCAATGACTGAAAACATTCTCATACCATGTCCATTAATCAAACTGGAAAGTACCTGATCCATCAAGGGATAACTCCATTCCATCAATTAATCCGCCATCTCGAAACAATTAATTGACAAAAAGGCAGAAAAACCAGGCAACGTTTTTACAGTTGCCTGGTCATATTTTGTAAAATTTATTTACTTCTACATTTTGTAATCACCTATGTTACATTGTGAATATTTTGGTTGAGCATATTGTCCAAAGTATTTAGCCCGGACCCCGACTAGAGTACAAAAATACTTAAATCATCAAATTCTGACTTTAATATAATTCAGAAATCTTAACAGCTTAGAAGTCTCTGCCAATTGTGCCTTATATCAAATTAATTAATATTGTCAAACATTTTAATTACTAAACATTTTCCCTAAATTTTACTACCCTATGGTACGTACTATTGATATACTGATAGCGAGCACCGTCATTCCTGGACATATAAATATTCAGGCTATGATAATTGCACAAAAAGCTCAAATTGGTGGCCAAAAGACAGAAATCTTAACCCCCAACCACCCAAAGACACAAAACTTAATGGTTTAGAAGTCTTTGCCAAGTGTGCTTTATATTTAAATTTAGTACTGATAAAATTAATTTCTAATTTTACTATTGTCTGGTGCTACTGATATACTTATAGCAAGCACCATCATTCATGAACATGCACGGTAAATAAATATTCAGCCTATAATAACTGCACAAATAGCTCAAACTGGTGGCCAAAAGACAGAAATCTTAACCACCAACCACCCAAAGACAAAAGTCTTAATGGTTTAGAAGTCTTTGCCAAGTGTGCTTTATATTTAATTAAATTTAGTATTGATAGAATTAATTTCTAATTTTACTATTGTTTGGTGCTATTGATATACTGAAATAGAGCACCATCATTCATGAACATATAAATAACCAAGCTATGTTAATTGCACAAATAGCTCAAACTGGTGGCCAAAAGACGGAAATCTTAACCACCAACCACCCAAAGACAGAAAACTTAATGGTTTAGAAGTCCTTGCCAATTGTGCTTTATATTTAAATCTAGTATTGAATTTTGAATATATACCTGTACCGATAAATTATTATTATAAATTAATTTCTAATTTTATTATTGTTTGGTGCTATTGATACACTGAAATAGAGCACCATCATTCATGAACACATAAATAATCAAGCTATGATAATTGCACAAATAGCTCAAACTGGTGGCCAAAAGACAGAAATCTTAACTACCAACCACCCAAAGACAGAAAACTTAATGGTTTAGAAGTCCTTGCCAATTTTTCTTTATATTTAAATCTAGTATTGAATTTTGAATATATACCTGTACCGATAAATTATTATTATAAATTAATTTCTAATTTTATTATTGTTTGGTGCTATTGATATACTGAAATAGAGCACCATCATTCATGAACACATAAATAATCAAGCTATGATAATTGCACAAATAGCTCAAACTGGTGGCCAAAAGACAGAAATCTTAACCACCAACCACCCAAAGACAGAAATCTTAATGGTTTAGAAGTCTTTGCTACTTGTGTTTTATATCTACTATAGATTTGGTATTGAATGTTGTAATATATATATATATATAGATAATTATTGTTATAAATTCATTTCTATTTTTACTCTTGTTTGGTGCTTTTGATATACTGATAACGAGCACCATCATTCATGAACATACAAGTATTCAGGATATGATAATTGCACAATAGCTCAGACTAGTGGCCAAAAGACTGAAATATTAACCACCAACTGCCCACAGACAAAATCTTGGCATCTTTGCTAGTTCCACTTTATCCTTATCAGATTTAGTTTTGTTAAATATTTAAATTACCAATATGCTGGTAGCGTTCGAACACCATCATTCAATACTCTACACATATTTAGGCTGGGATATAATAGCACAGAATAGCTTAGGGCATCAGTCAGGGCATATGGAGAATGTATATTATATAACTAGATAAGAATTATCATTAATGCTGGATGCCAAAAGAGCCTGTACAGGCCCAGATACCCAACAGGTTTGGTATAAAATATGGTAAACATGCAGCATGCATTTTCCAGTGTAGACGAATCAGGGTCATCCTGATTCTTTTCAATGACCTTAATATTGATAACAGATATTGGCGCAATATTGCCGTAGATCACAGACTGTGATTCCCAGTGAAATTGCATCCCAATGTGTGTAGCTATAAGTAATCTAACATTCGTGATTTGTGGACCCTTCTTTGGACACACAATTTAGTATGCTTACTCATCCACTGATCCACATGACTAGAGGCATCAAATTTGTTGTCGCATATTCAAAGCATATTGAAACATGGCTAGGTGCATTCTGTCTTGTCTCCCGACTTGGCTTTCTTTCTCTGTTCACTTTAGCCTTAATCGCTTCTATGGCTTATCTCAGTGTCCAGCATCTTAGATAAGATGTTGCAAATCTGCGATTTTGATCCATACTGTATCTATTACAGAACTCCAACGCGTGCTCCACAGACTTGTTGTACATCAGAATGCGCGCTATTTTGCGCGGAGCAAAGGTTTATATTTTGTCCCATTTTTGGGCATTATATCCATACATATCCATAATAGTAGCGATAGGCACACCAGGCAGAAAACGCAATTTTGAAGTTACAGTAAGCATTATAGATATGATATATATAATTAAGTATATGATTTTCATGCAAGTGTATGAAAATTGTTATGAAATGAAAACATTTTCACATGGAGTGTGCTGTACTTTACTTAACCGACACGCACCTTACCTAAAGTTTATGTATTTCAACCGCAATAATGTCGTATCATTGTCTTAGTTTGATACATAAAAAGTAATTAATCATATTCCTACCCTAAACCTGTTTTTAAACATCCTGGTTTTCATAATTTAAAATGAACACTACCGCTTACTATTCTCTATACCTCGTTGGGTGAACTGAGATATGGACTTAAGATATATTTGTGGAAGCACCAATGTTCTCAGTAACAATATTCGTAGTGTGAATACTGCATAGAATATGGATAATATTCATCCCATATTCCGGGTTTGTAATGCTAGGTAATACTATCTCGTATTCACGGCCATATTCTAAATCAGAATACTCCTTAGAATATGCGTTTTATTTACACCCGTATTCTCATGTGAATACCTTAGAATACGCCTTTTTTCGTGCAGTGTAGGTCACTTGCACGATTGGGTTGGGGTGTTCTTGGGAGACATGTAAGGGTAGACCTACCATCCTATGCAGTAAGTTGTATCAGAGCACATTTTCCACCACCTGGACCCGAGGATGAACACACTTTTGTTGGTTTTAGGCCACCATCCGAGGAAGATGATTAAACAATTCTTGAGTTTGAGAACAATCAGTTAGGACCACTGATTTGAATTGTGTAAATGTACATTTGACTAAGTGAAGTCATCACGGCATTAGAGTAAAGTATTTGCCACAAAAAATGAATGGTCTGCCTTCAGTATGATGTAGTAATTATAGTCACTTTGAGTGGAATCGACTGATGTGTGCTTTAATTGCCGCTTGTTTTTCCGGCTTTTCTTTGCATGCAATGTTTTTTGCTGTGGATTTTTTTCTTTTCGCCCCCTTTGATTTTTTTTCTTTCAGGATGCTTTCCATTAGTTTCTTTTATTGGTTTAACTACCCATGTTTTCCGCACTTTAGGAAAGACCAAGTTGTAACGGAGGGAACCCAATGATGAACCGTGCTTGACCACAGCTTGCTTCCTAGAACAATTGTGATTATGGTCAATGGCAGCAAGTTGTGTTCTGGCAACCATCCCCTCATGGCTAAAGTGCTGTCTTTTAGGACAATACTTAAGCATCATAGAATGGTCAACTTCAAGATTTCTAGTGTGATGGAACTCTGTGACCAACTTGAGATCCTTCAGAAGCTTTTTGTTGAAGACAACCTCCTCAAGGGCCACATGAGCAGCAGTGCCAAATTTTAGCCAAACTTTCTCTTTTCTTTCCCGTCTTGACAATTCACGATGGGCACATTTCTTGAAATGCTTTGCACCTCTCCATGAATGCTTATTGGCAACACGGTTCACAATGGACATCCATTTCTCTAAGAAAACATCATAGCTGCCATTACATGTAGCTACACTCCACCAGAAATGAGAAGGAACAGACCGGATCCATGCAGTTAGATCCTGAAACTCTTTCTTCTTGCTCTTCTTTGACAACTTCTTAACCACCCATTTGGAAAGATGCCAGACATCATACTGGTGCATTGTTTTTCTCATTTCTGATGTAATGGTTGTGTGCCTATCGGTTGTTAAACACCTTCTTTAATACTCGATTGCATCCTTCTGCTTCCATTGCATTGGAAGATGAAACTTTGGTAACCTGGACAACTGAGAAATCTAGAATTTTATTGGTACTCTCAGCCATCACAGTGTATGTGCAATATTTTGCGCTATGCCCCGGGCTGTCACACCGTCCATCACCACAAATATCTAATTTTTTTATTTTTTTACTTCTTCAAATAGGTTTTCTTGGTGGTCTTTCCAAGCTTTGTTAACTACCGGAAAAAGAAATTCCTTCTGGATATCGTAAAAGAAACTCTTACCAATAAAAGCCAAATTTAATCGTTGTGCAAAAGAGTTTGTGTTTTGAAAAGAATTCCCACTAAAGAGCATTGAGCCAGCAAGTAACACATTCCCAGCTATGTTTGCATCTATTTTTGTTTGCGATTGCTATTTGTTCTTGTGTCCATCCACACATAATGTATGGATATCCGCCATGCTACCAACCAGTGTGTTAGAGACCTCAGCATTGGGCTGTGGAAACAGGTAGAACAGGTGGCAAACAGCTTATCAAGATTTTCCTCAAAAACTATAACTTTGTTTGCTCAGCGAGACTTCTTTTTGTTTCGTCATCACTTTCAGAGTCTATGTCATCTTGACTCTGCAGAACTTCCAGGCATATAGATATCATCCGAATCTGTGTCACTACCTGTACATGTAAGTTCTGAACAGATGCTTTTTTGAGGAGATAGTTTTTCAGAGACTAATGTATTTCCAGGAAATGTACTAGTAGAAGGTTGTGAATCAATAAAACTAATATCAGAATTGGGCTTCAAACAGTCAACAACAGCAATAGGAGTGCCTGGTGTGGAAATGTCACTGACATCAACACTAGGTGGACAAATATCTGAAGTTTGGGTGGCGACACTTGTCATTGCTTCCTGACTTTCACACACTAAAAGTTCACATTGAATGCCAACTTCCTTAGTTAATCTCAAATTTTCTGTTGGATTTACAGTTACAGAACTTGAACTTGGAGCCTCTGGGCATGCATCTGTTGGAGAATATTCAAATACACCACAGCTAGATGGGCTGTCAATTTGGCATTGATCGCCCCTGACTGATGATGGAAATTGTTGTGCAACAAGACAGTCTTCTATCATCTTTAACAAAGAGAAGAATTATGTGCATACCTGAACCATTTTTTGTGCATTTATTACTATAATATGTTGGATTTATTGTGTACATTTATGTAATTCATGATAATAGTTCGTGTGTGTGTGTTGTGTGTGTGATTTTATGATTTTTAATCTCAATAAGAATTGACTTATTTAGAAAATGTTGTTCTCCCAAGTGTGTGTTATTTTATGTCTGATTGAAGAGCACATGCAATTTTCATACACAGAATTTTGTACATGTATCGAACTAAGTGTAAATTTATCTATATTTGGGTGTTTATATACGTTTTAACTGTTAATGAAATTACACGTTCAATTGTATTTGTACATTTGATACTGAAGTATTTTAAAGACCAGCGCTTTACCTCTCGCTTAGCATGTTCAGAGCGCATTTGTGTTTTCATGTGACCTGTCGTTCGTGGCGTTGTGGGCTTACTGCGGGAGATATCGAAGGAACTGAATTCGGTCTTAACTTTGCTCTACTTCGGTAGCCGTGTTCCTCAAAGCAATCAGGCGTGAAATGCTCCGAACAAACACACGAATTATCAATTTTGCGTGGATTTGCTCGTCGAAATCTGGCCATCCATGCTTGACGCAAACGTTCATCTTTTGGGACTCGGTGGTAGGTAATGCCTGTAGTTTCCCGTGAGTTGTTGGTACATCCCAGAACCATGCAATGGGGCATTTTAAAAAGTATTTGACTGCGTTTATAGAAATTGCCCAGCTAAAAATGTAAAGCGCTGACTTGAACATAAAGCTTTCCGCTTTGTATCACACAATGACGTCAAAGCGCTCAAAAATACCCGCAATCCCCGCCCCAGTTCAACAAATATGGTGGCGATAATATGCGCAAAAATCAGTGAAACAAAGTCTAATATCTCGGTAACAAAAGAGAGTTGAGGCGAATGAATGGCCATTCTAAGGTATGCTAATGAAGGACTTTTACATAAGCGGCACTTGTTTTGGGGGTGAACTGACCCTTTACTGAAATGAAGGGGCGCTAATTAAAAACATCCCAGATTTCAGGGTGTCACGTGTCCAGCCTGAACCATGCAGGCTCTTTGCCGCAGCGCAGCGCCGGGCGTAGGTTTAAGACCCTGGGTACGAAGTTGGTATATTGAGAATGCTGGGAGAGTCTTAGTGATTAATTCTGGGGATCGACAAGATTTCTCTGAATTTAAGTAAATTTTCAGACCAAATATGCTAAGAAATTTTTCTTGAAATGATAAAATATTTTCTTATTCCAAAAAAACATATTTGATCTGAAAATTTACTTGAATTATGAAAATGTTGGAGAACAAAGTCCTATTTTATGAAAACATTTTCTCAATTTAAGAACATTTTCTTAAGAAAATCTTCTTAATAAGAAAAAAAAATTTTTAAGAAAATTTTCTTGTTATTCTCCCAAGAAAATATTTTCTTATTTTAAGAAAATATTCTTAAAATAAGTTTTTTTTCTTAAAATAAGAAAATGATTTTTTGCAGTGCAGAGCTTCAAAATTGTTTTGTAAGAAAGACTGTTTAAATATATTTTCCAAAGCTTGTTTTTATCTATGTAAATTTGTGGGCCTCGCCTGTGACTATACATATGCCAAAATTATCGCTGGTGGATTTGTATGTGCACGTTTCCGAATATTTTCAGGGATCAGTGATCATAAGTTATATATACGCAGGTATGTTACTTAAAAGTTCTACCGGAATTAGTGAAAAACTGTGTGAAAAAGAATTACACTTTTGGGCAAACAAGCGAATTTTTTGCAACATTTTTTCCGAAGTTAAAAGAGTCTTTTTGTCTATTTTGCTCAAGACATAAGACCAGCAAACTAAAAAATCGCGAAGTAGATAATATTAACCAGCAGTCTATATAGACGAGGCAGTGTACGTTACATGTCAAGTTGCGCACATATATGACATGATGGCCAATATTTGAAAGAATATAATATCGTCAATAAACCTAAAATAAGAGCATACAACTGTTGTATTTTCCTCGGAATCTCTTATTACTTTTGAACAACATCTATCACTAGCTAAATGCGTGGAGCATGGGCATTCCGGTCGAATCATTTGGCATACATGCACAATCATACAGTTTCGCACAATGATAATGATATGTTGCACATGTGAAACTTGTTTACAGCAGACAAGCTGCTATACTGATATCAACCAAGGACCTATTTTAGTAACTTTGATGCATAAAAAGAATTTATAATATGGAGTGCTATATGGTACAGGATTTTTTCTCCTTTTTCAAAGGAAAGTCATGACTGGGTGGTGAAGTTATTAAAGCAATGAATCAAGGACAAGAATGTAGGCTTAAGACGAAATCTGACATTCAGGTCACAGGTATGATAGCTTTCTTTGTTTTAACAAAATAACAACATCCTTTTGGAAATGGATCTCATCGAACGAGCAATATCGTGAAAAGGAATCCAGTTACGTTAAAGAAACTAGCCGATCTCAGAGCTTGAAAATTTGTTTCATTGTTGATCAGCCATAAGATTAAGGGGCTGATTATATGGTCCCATTTACCTGGGACTAAGTGAAGCGCAAAATAATCTTGAGGTATTGAAAAATGTCATACGACCAAAGTTCGAACGCTTTATGCATTGATCAATATAAAGATAGATTTAACAAAAATCAATGCGATATACACCATTTTGTTTACTTCATATTTCGGCGAAACGAAAATCTCAAGTAATCAAGGATTAAGAATTTTTTACAACGTAAACTATGACTTATTTCAATACTTCAAAATCATGTTACGCTTCACGTAATCCCGGGTAAGCGGGATATAATCAGCCCCTAAGAGTAGATCGTACGAAGCCTTGAGGTATTCTTTTGTGAGTCAGGTGGTGACGTGCAACGGACTGCTAAGGCCAAAAAATACACCGAAGACGTGTATATATAACTACGGCATACGAACATCAACTGAAGAAGAGAAAATATAGTGAAATAATGCAGTGGGTTGAATAACACTGAAAAGATTAGTATATAATGACAGATAATAAACTAATACAGGAAGGGTTTGTTTCTTAGATGGTATTGTCTTAGATGGTAACTGAGGCCCTTCGCTCGAAACGTCAGATTTTACTTTTTCGTTTCAAGTTGTGAAGGAACCGATTTCTTTTGTACTATTAACCACCCCAGCTAGACTGGAAACGATAGTTCGAGGCTTTTAGCGTGCTAATATATAGGGCGCGTAATTTTGTTGCACGGAAATAACAGTTGACAATAACAGTTGCCACATCAAAGCGGGGAATTAATGTAGTTTTTGCTGGACCGTTCTTAGGTCGCGGACATATTGATTCAGATCATTGACCGACCCCAACCAGTTCTTCCCGCCGAGCGCAGAAATTTTTCAGATCACTTGCGCGCACAGGAACCTTTGTAACTGCAATGAAATTGTATTTACTTTAACATACTACCATTTACATTTTAACGGTATTTTTTAGCGTGCTTTGAAAGGTGCATAAACTCAGTGCCTCAGTACCGCTTGTTATTTATTTCACTTTTTTCATATGTGTTGAAGTAAATGTTGAAATTTGACCAATGGCCAGTGTTAGTGTCTACAAAGTTTCTGCTAAGCTTCCATCTGCTAAGTTGTTTTTTTTCTCAAAGATTTTTTAATGTCTTTTCCTTTCTGCAATGCATTCAAAAAATTACAATGAAGATCAATGGTTTGGGGCCAGGAAGTTTTATTCAAGCACGGCTATAAAGTTCTCGACGAAACTGATCTCCAAAAACTTTAGAATGCCCCGCATGTGATGAGAGCAATTTACAGACGGCAATTTCTATCCCTATTTGCACCCATGAAATTTCAAATAGTTTTGAAGACCAATGGTATCGAGCATATTACCACGCAAAATCAATCCATCTAGTCCATCTTAATGTATTTCTTTTAATTACTAATGCAGTTAAATATTGGCTAATATCGGTAAGTACTGAAAGGTAAGACCTTTCTATGTCAAGTTATATATCCATTCTAGTTATGAAATTCCAGAGAACGTAACTGTTTTTCGGGGTTAATGCTATTTACCCGCGTGTTTTGGCTCAGAAATTACGGCAATTTGGCCTCGAACTGGAATACTCAACAGGTCACCAGTGCCAGGTGTTTGCCCACGCAGGTCAAAAGAAAGATTCACTCCAGGTCGGAAAACGAGGCAATGACTGGAGCCACCAAAATGAAACATACCAAGCTGGTCTCCCTTCTTAACACGATCTCCAGCCTTTACTGTAATCTCGTTGCTCGATACTTCTGCCATACCAATTGAGATGAAGGCCATCAAACCAATATCGGGGTTATCTGCTTGGATATAGATAATACCCCGAGCAGCCACATGGGCAAGATAGGTTTGAGATTTTTCCATGGCTTTGTGATCATTTTTGATATGGTAGGTGTGAGAATAATATGAACCATCAACTAACTCTGTCTTCAGGATTATACCGGAAACAGGACTATGCCATCGATGATAATTAGTGGCGTACAGTATACCTTGGTACACTGTCCCACCGTAGAACTTCTCAGCCATTTCAGAGTTGAACATGTGATCTAAACATTTTAATAATTTATAAGATCAAGGACACCTAATTTTGTTGCTATATAATATTTAAACAAACACATTTCATTTTTCGTGCACGTGTACTATAATAGATTACAGACAACGTCATGCAGTGGCATAAACGAGTGCAGTGACTTTTTGTTTTTCACACGCAATGACGTTTTCCGTGATATATTTAATATAGATTTAGAAAACACGACGCGACAGTGCATGAAAATGATGTGATACGACTGGCATCTACTTCGAGCTTTGATCATATTTGTATCTATTTTCCACTTGTCTGCTCCTTTCATGGGGTTCCATCATAAAGGAAATATAACACTTTTTTCCTTGTTGGCCGGTATAGCTTTTAATCAACACTCGCGAAATTTTAAAGAAACTCGAAATTGCGTGAAAACACTCAATTCCCCCTCACTATTTCTCATTTTTCACCATCAACACTTCAAATGATTTATATTTTTAAAATTTAATGTAAGTCTTTGAGAAACATAAAATTCATTTAATTTGGTATCTATCCAAAGTTTAACCACATGGTAAACGTCATTAACGTACGATTCCCAAAATAGACAAATTTGGCTAACAATGTTTTTTCCGTTCTAATCGCCCAATTCCCAACTTTGGATTATTCACAGGGTTGAATACCATTGTTCTCGCTTGTGGAAGAGTACATTAGGACAAAAGTAACCAGGCATACGAGTGATGAATACGAGTTATTCACTAATGTCCATACTTCTAAATGCATAGTTACTGTTGTTCTCCGTTACGCTGCTGCATGCTAATATAATAGTAATTATATAGGAGTGATCTTAAAATGTGAATTGGGTATAAACAAACGTTAGCCAAATTTGTCTATGCCTTTAAAAATTCCCTCACAACAATAATTTCATAATTTGATGTTATAATTTTACAAAAATGTGAGAAAAAATAAACCGAACGATTTAAATTTAAAAAAATTGAAATATTGCTGCTAATTAATTAATAAGTTAACTTGCCTATGGAATATCGTTGATTCTTGATCCAAAACAAATCATATTTCTTTATGTTATAAGCCAGTTTGAAAGGTGCAGATTCGCAGGCATTCGCGATAATACTGTCGTCATCAGGCGCATCGACTGGCCGAATTCCATCACGATATTCTCTTACGAAGAAATCATCCCAAGATTTGAAACCATAGTGAGGTTGACTTGGATCACATTTGAATTCTTCAACGAAGTTAGGCATCGCCTCCATCGCATCTTTACCAAACCAGCCTTTATGTGGATCATCGTTCAAAACATGTGTAGATGCTGGACTCGACAAAAACTTTCCCCAGTGATTTAAAATGTTCTTGAAATGTCGGTTCACCTTAAAAATAAAGGTCATCAAAACTTGCCACACGGTTGTTAAGATTTATTTACTCTTAGATACTTGCGATCCGAATTTAGTGCAGGTACACATAACAATGGCCTGAAAACAAAACGGGGTATGAAAGCTGTTCAAAAGAAGCAGTTTTCATGTCCAAGGAATACATTCGTGAGGTGCCTATATCACAATCTTCTGAAACCTCAACGTTGAAGTTGCTAATAAGAGTAGGAAACGCTTCAACCAGCAAAAGAAATTTTAAAACATATATTCCGCAAAACACATTTTATTTGAAAAAATATTCTTCCTATTATAATAAATATCATAATAGTTAACTAAACTAAATTAAAATTAAGGGGGCCCTCTACCTTAAGAACTTTGAAAATTTGAAAAAAAATTTTTTTGCACAAAAATCCAGTTTAGTGCTTGTAGAAAGTTGTAAAAATAAAATTGAGCTTAGTACGACCTTCATTCGTCTCAAAATTGCACTTTTTTAGCAGGGTATATAAATTTCTTTCCCGTTGCCATGGCAACGCATTCATATTTACTGTTTATTTGGTCAGTTTTCTCCGTTGTTTACAAGCGTTTTGATTTTTTTATGTGTTCATGAGACTTCACACATAAGGGACTGGTAATGATACTATATGCCTGGTCACCAAGCCATTTGAAAACACATTTTATTCCGTTCTTTGAGAAAATAAGTATCCACACAAAGTATTCTTGAAATATATATATATTGAGTCGGCTATATTTTATTTTGTCGTTTATTTGTGACTGAAAATATTCTCTCAGTGATTGTCCTTTCTTGGCAATGCCAAAAATTTCGAAAAAGAAGCGATTTCGTGGCAAGAATCGATGGAACAATGAGGCAGTTTCAACTTCAACATCGACACCGTCATCGCCATGTGGATCAACATCGGTCAATGAAACCGCTTCGGTAAGAAAGATAACAAGTCAAAATAAAGATAGGAGAGAAGATTTTGATGGGGAATATAGTTATAGGCTGATAGAATTTTCAAACTTAGCGAAAGCATTTCAATCTTTGCATAACTGTGAATCAGGGGGAGAGTTGAGTGTTACTGATGATGAGGCTCGTAGATATGGAAATAGCGTTGTTATCATAATTGAGTGCTCAAAGTGTGACACGAAAATTGAGCTTCAAACTTCTGGCAACAAAAGCAAAGGATGGAACCCTAAGAATTCTGTTGACATGAATCGCAGAATGGTTTACTCTGCAATGGAAATGGGAGTGGGGAGAGATGGTATGTCAGTGATGTGTGATGTCTTCAACATGCCTCCGCCTTGCCATCCCAATGCATGGAAAAATCATGTCACTGCACTGTACGAAGCTCACAAGAAAGCAGTATCTGAACAGTTCAAGAAAGCAAGAGATTTGTCATGTGTCAATTTTGATGTGTCAATTTTAAAAATACATCTTATGTAAATCAAGGGAAATCTGTGCAATTATACAGGATCCCTTGCACTAATGATTTCTTTTGTATGTTTTTAATAAATTATTTTGATATAAATATACGATATTTACAATTTTCAATTGCCTAGTTTACCCATTTTGGACTGAAGTATACCTGAAAGAGAAAAGTGGGCGAGTTGTAAGAGAAAAGTAGGCAAAGGGATTATTCCTGGATTTAATGTGGATGATGAGCAGGTCTCACCATTCGGTAGACTATCAACAAAGATTTTTGCAAAAGACGTATATGGTATGGTTGGATCCACAACGTAATGAATTGTAAAATCACGATTGTTTTTACCACAAAATTTTTTCACCCCTTACAAATGGAAACAGTTTGTATACAGTATGTTTCCATTCGCAAAGGAACCCATATCGATTCTGGTGAATTTTTCTTTGGGATACGGTACGAAACTCGTATAAAATAATTTTATGAAATAATAGATTGTAACACGGATGCT